>CAXIVC010000077.1:32500-36155 GCA_964035585.1 Polytrichum formosum | reverse complement strand
TAATCAATCCCAAATTCTTCCCCCGACGCATCAAACTCATACCTCTTTCGAATCCATGCCACAAAATGCACCCTAAATAACAGAATTCAAACACTGCCCCCTCCGCTGAACACGGCCGAATCTTTAACACGTCGCAAACTGATTCTCATTTCAAACCATTCGCTACAACCAAAAACCCAATACCACATCACATCTGCCTCTCAAAACCCTCGTATTATAATTATAACAACACAAACGCATTACTCTCGCCACACCCGTTTTATTACAGGATAGTAATATCAACAAATCTATTCATTCATTCCTCTACTACCATCGCTCGCCCCTAAATCAATCAGAACCCGATCCACCCAATTTATCGATGCCTTTTATTCAAATCGCTTCCTAAATACCTGCTACCCCGAAATAGATCAACATCGAACCCTGTTTTTCATCCCGTCGTAAATCCACCTAAACCGGACCTTTTTTTAATCCGGTCCCAAATAGATGAACATCGTAAATCGATCAAGATCCAGACCTTTTTCCAATCCGGTCGTAAATGCCCGAACCCCCTAAATAGATCAACTTCGATACCTTTTTTAATCGGGTCCTAAACACATCAAAATCGTAAATAGGTGAAGATGCAGACCTTTTTTTTTATCCGGCCGTAAATACCATCAATTACCAGGGTTTCTGATCGGCACGCGAGTGTGTTCGGTTCCATTCGAATCCGAGGCAAGTGCGTTTCTGCTCCGAAACGAATGAAACCCGAATCCACCCAATACCGACCTCTCGGATTCGTAATACCTGACTGTGTTTCGGATCGAATTAACTAATTCGTACCTTCCGAATTCGTCCATGAACAGATCCTAATCATATACCTTTTTTGTTTTTGAGGTTTAGGGTCCTAAATATATCCTATTCCATACCCATTTTATTTTGCTCCACCCATTTCACTCCTTCGCATCCAATTAACTAACGCCCAGGTTTAACCCTCACCTTCCGAATTCATCCATCCACGAAATAGATCATAATCTGTACCTATTTTTAGTCATGTCGTAAATAGATCATAATCGAATCCACCCGACCAATCGACCGCATTTATACCTAGGTGTGTCTAAATGCATTCGTGTTTAGTATGCCTATTTTCAGTTGGGCCCTAAATAAATCTAAATCCAGACCTCTTTTTAATCCGGCCATAAATAGATGTGACCCAATCCACCCAATTAATCGACCGGATCAAAACCTAGGTGTGTCGGGTTCCATTTGTATCCGACGCCTATTATTAATCTGGCCCTAAATATATCTAGATCCACACCATTTTCTAAATCCGGTCATGCGTGGATGAAAACCGCAAATAGACAAAGTTTGATACCTATTTTTAATCGGGTCGTACATATATGAAAATCGAATCCACCAATTACCAAGGTTCCGGATTAAACCCCTTAGTGTGTTGAATTCCATTTTGTATCCCACACCCATGTGTTTGCTCCCAAATACATCAGAAGCGAATCCACCCTAGTACCAAGGTTTGGGATTAACACCCAAGTGTGTCGAATTTCCATTTGTATCCCACACCCATGTGTGTTTGCTCCTTAATGAATGACAACCGAACCCACCCAATACCAAGGTTTGGGATTCATACCCAAGTGTGTTGAATTCCATTTGCATCCAACCCCCATTTTTAGTCGGCTCGTAAATAGATGAATACCCAATACCTTAGTGTGTTGAATTCCATTTTGTATCCGAGACCCATGTGTTTGCTCCTAAATGAATGAGAACCGAACCCACCCAATACCCAATACCCAATACCTTAGTGTGTTGAATTCCATTTTGTATCCCACACCCATGTGTGTTTGCTCCTTAATGAATGACAACCGAACCCACCCAATACCAAGGTTTGGGATTCATACCCAAGTGTGTTGAATTCCATTTGTATCCAACCCCCATTTTTAGTCGGCTCGTAAATAGATGAAAATATATGCCTATTTTAAACCGGGCATAAATAGACGAAAACTGAAACCCACCCTAATACCAAGGTTGGGGATTAATATTTGTATCAGTGTTGGGTTCTATTTGTATTGGAGACCTATTTTTAGTCGGGGACTAGCAGGTGGAGTGAGGGAACCGCGGCGGGCACTAGCAGGAATTGTAGCAGAAGTGACTGGGACTGGGACTAGCGGGCGCTAGTCGGGACTGGCGGGGGCGCCGTGGCGACTGGGACTAGCGGGCGCTAATCGGGACTGGCGGGGGCGCCGTCGCGACCGGGACTAGCGGGCGCTAATCGGGACTGGCGGGGGGCGCCGTCGCGACCGGGACTAGCGGGGCGCTAGTCGGGACTGGCGGGGGCGCCGTAGCGACTGGGACTGGCGGGGGCGCGGTCGGGACAGGTGGGGGCGGGACAGGTGGCAGAGGGGTTATTTATATCAATTTTATATTAATTTAACTAAATAAAAACTATATATAGATTTTACTTTATTCATTTTTTATACGGGAGGAGGGAGGGGGAGGAGTGACGGAGCAGCGCGGGGAGGAGTGGCGGAGCAGCGCGGGGAGGCCCCAGCGGCTAAGGGGAAAACGTCTACCTGGCCCCAAACTTGAGCAGAGAGACAAAAGCTGACTTGACGGTGGGGGAGGGGCCCTGCGCGGAGTCCCAGAGGCTTATACGTGGGGAGTCGGTTGGAGCGGCAGGGGTCGTGCGACTCGCCACAAGCCAGCGCGAGAAACGAATTGATCCTGAAGCTTGTGGGAGAGGGGTGAGCTGCCTGATGGGCCTTCGTGGCCCGGCCGTGGTTAGCCTTATTTTCCGCGAGTGAAGGGTGAAGATTTGGATCGAAGCGTAGGGGGCGCATCGGGTGGGAAAGTCGAGTGGGGCAAGGGTTTCGGCAAACGAAAACCGTCGAATGCAAAGGATGGCGGACGACGGAATGTAGGCCTTTGAAGTAGAAACCCAGCCCCCGAGATGGCACGACCTGGTGCGATTGGCCTCGTGTGGCTTTCGGGGACCAGGATCGATCTTAGCGCCGGGAGGGGAGGGGCTGCCTGATGGGCCTTCGTGGCCCGGCCGCGGCACCCTCGTGATTCCGGTGCGAGGAGAACATTCTGGTCGAAATTGCGAGGGAATCGGGAAAAGGGAAAACGTCTACCTGGCCCCAACTGTGAGCAGAGAGACAAAAGGATGTTTGACGATGGGGGAGGGGCCCTGCACGGAGTCCAGAGGCTTCTACAAGGGGAGGCGGCTCTGCCGACCGACCCTGCCCGCTGCAGAACCCAGGATCGATCTTAGCGCCGGGAGGGGAGGGGCTGCCTGATGGGCCTTCGTGGCCCGGCCGCGGCACCCTCGTGATTCCGGTGCGAGGAGAACATTCGGGTCGAGATTGCGAGGGAATCGGAAAGCGTATCGGGGTTGCGTGGGGCTAGTCCGGCAAACGAAAACCGTCGAATGCAAAGGATGGCGGACGACGGAATGTAGGCCTTCTGAGTAGGGCTAGCCCCAGAGATAAACCGAGGCGCTCCCGCCCCTTTGTCGGGCCGACGCGAGGGGGCCCCAACCCCAGCGGCTTCGGGAAAAAACGGGAAAAGGGAAAACGTCTACCTGGCCCCTACTCTCGGCAGAGAGATGTCACAAATCCCTCTTCGATGAGGGAGACGCGAGCATTGCACGAATCCCGATTCAACA
>CAXIVC010000077.1:10000-12500 GCA_964035585.1 Polytrichum formosum | reverse complement strand
CCCGTCGTAAATCCACCTAAACCGGACCTTTTTTTAATCCGGTCCCAAATAGATGAACATCGTAAATCGATCAAGATCCAGACCTTTTTCCAATCCGGTCGTAAATGCCCGAACCCCCTAAATAGATCAACTTCGATACCTTTTTTTAATCGGGTCCTAAACACATCAAAATCGTAAATAGGTGAAGATGCAGACCTTTTTTTTTATCCGGCCGTAAATACCATCAATTACCAGGGTTTCTGATCGGCACGCGAGTGTGTTCGGTTCCATTCGAATCCGAGGCAAGTGCGTTTCTGCTCCGAAACGAATGAAACCCGAATCCACCCAATACCGACCTCTCGGATTCGTAATACCTGACTGTGTTTCGGATCGAATTAACTAATTCGTACCTTCCGAATTCGTCCATGAACAGATCCTAATCATATACCTTTTTTGTTTTTGAGGTTTAGGGTCCTAAATATATCCTATTCCATACCCATTTTATTTTGCTCCACCCATTTCACTCCTTCGCATCCAATTAACTAACGCCCAGGTTTAACCCTCACCTTCCGAATTCATCCATCCACGAAATAGATCATAATCTGTACCTATTTTTAGTCATGTCGTAAATAGATCATAATCGAATCCACCCGACCAATCGACCGCATTTATACCTAGGTGTGTCTAAATGCATTCGTGTTTAGTATGCCTATTTTCAGTTGGGCCCTAAATAAATCTAAATCCAGACCTCTTTTTTAATCCGGCCATAAATAGATGTGACCCAATCCACCCAATTAATCGACCGGATCAAAACCTAGGTGTGTCGGGTTCCATTTGTATCCGACGCCTATTATTAATCTGGCCCTAAATATATCTAGATCCACACCATTTTCTAAATCCGGTCATGCGTGGATGAAAACCGCAAATAGACAAAGTTTGATACCTATTTTTAATCGGGTCGTACATATATGAAAATCGAATCCACCAATTACCAAGGTTCCGGATTAAACCCCTTAGTGTGTTGAATTCCATTTTGTATCCCACACCCATGTGTTTGCTCCCAAATACATCAGAAGCGAATCCACCCTAGTACCAAGGTTTGGGATTAACACCCAAGTGTGTCGAATTTCCATTTGTATCCCACACCCATGTGTGTTTGCTCCTTAATGAATGACAACCGAACCCACCCAATACCAAGGTTTGGGATTCATACCCAAGTGTGTTGAATTCCATTTGCATCCAACCCCCATTTTTAGTCGGCTCGTAAATAGATGAATACCCAATACCTTAGTGTGTTGAATTCCATTTTGTATCCGAGACCCATGTGTTTGCTCCTAAATGAATGAGAACCGAACCCACCCAATACCCAATACCCAATACCTTAGTGTGTTGAATTCCATTTTGTATCCCACACCCATGTGTGTTTGCTCCTTAATGAATGACAACCGAACCCACCCAATACCAAGGTTTGGGATTCATACCCAAGTGTGTTGAATTCCATTTGTATCCAACCCCCATTTTTAGTCGGCTCGTAAATAGATGAAAATATATGCCTATTTTAAACCGGGCATAAATAGACGAAAACTGAACCCACCCTAATACCAAGGTTGGGGATTAATATTTGTATCAGTGTTGGGTTCTATTTGTATTGGAGACCTATTTTTAGTCGGGACTAGCAGGTGGAGTGAGGGAACCGCGGCGGGCACTAGCAGAATTGTAGCAGAAGTGACTGGGACTGGGACTAGCGGGCGCTAGTCGGGACTGGCGGGGGCGCCGTGGCGACTGGGACTAGCGGGCGCTAATCGGGACTGGCGGGGGCGCCGTCGCGACCGGGACTAGCGGGCGCTAATCGGGACTGGCGGGGGCGCCGTCGCGACCGGGACTAGCGGGGCGCTAGTCGGGACTGGCGGGGGCGCCGTAGCGACTGGGACTGGCGGGGGCGCGGTCGGGACAGGTGGGGGCGGGACAGGTGGCAGAGGGGTTATTTATATCAATTTTATATTAATTTAACTAAATAAAAACTATATATAGATTTTACTTTATTCATTTTTTATACGGGAGGAGGGAGGGGGAGGAGTGACGGAGCAGCGCGGGGAGGAGTGGCGGAGCAGCGCGGGGAGGCCCCAGCGGCTAAGGGGAAAACGTCTACCTGGCCCCAAACTTGAGCAGAGAGACAAAAGCTGACTTGACGGTGGGGGAGGGGCCCTGCGCGGAGTCCCAGAGGCTTATACGTGGGGAGTCGGTTGGAGCGGCAGGGGTCGTGCGACTCGCCACAAGCCAGCGCGAGAAACGAATTGATCCTGAAGCTTGTGGGAGAGGGGTGAGCTGCCTGATGGGCCTTCGTGGCCCGGCCGTGGTTAGCCTTATTTTCCGCGAGTGAAGGGTGAAGATTTGGATCGAAGCGTAGGGGGCGCATCGGGTGGGAAAGTCGAGTGGGGCAAGGGTTTCGGCAAACGAAAACCGTCGAATGCAAAGGATGGCGGACGACGGAATGTAGGCCTTTGAAGTAGAAACCCAGCCC
>CAXIVC010000074.1:30000-31553 GCA_964035585.1 Polytrichum formosum | reverse complement strand
ACATCCTTTTGTCTCTCTGCTCACAGTTGGGGCCAGGTAGACGTTTTCCCTTTTCCCGATTCCCTCGCAATTTCGACCAGAATGTTCTCCTCGCACCGGAATCACGAGGGTGCCGCGGCCGGGCCACGAAGGCCCATCAGGCAGCCCCTCCCCTCCCGGCGCTAAGATCGATCCTGGTCCCCGAAAGCCACACGAGGCCAATCGCACCAGGTCGTGCCATCTCGGGGGCTGGGTTTCTACTTCAAAGGCCTACATTCCGTCGTCCGCCATCCTTTGCATTCGACGGTTTTCGTTTGCCGAAACCCTTGCCCCACTCGACTTTCCCACCCGATGCGCCCCCTACGCTTCGATCCAAATCTTCACCCTTCACTCGCGGAAAATAAGGCTAACCACGGCCGGGCCACGAAGGCCCATCAGGCAGCTCACCCCTCTCCCACAAGCTTCAGGATCAATTCGTTTCTCGCGCTGGCTTGTGGCGAGTCGCACGACCCCTGCCGCTCCAACCGACTCCCCACGTATAAGCCTCTGGGACTCCGCGCAGGGCCCCTCCCCCACCGTCAAGTCAGCTTTTGTCTCTCTGCTCAAGTTTGGGGCCAGGTAGACGTTTTCCCCTTAGCCGCTGGGGCCTCCCCGCGCTGCTCCGCCACTCCTCCCCGCGCTGCTCCGTCACTCCTCCCCCTCCCTCCTCCCGTATAAAAAATGAATAAAGTAAAATCTATATATAGTTTTTATTTAGTTAAATTAATATAAAATTGATATAAATAACCCCTCTGCCACCTGTCCCGCCCCCACCTGTCCCGACCGCGCCCCGCCAGTCCCAGTCGCTACGGCGCCCCCGCCAGTCCCGACTAGCGCCCCGCTAGTCCCGGTCGCGACGGCGCCCCCGCCAGTCCCGATTAGCGCCCGCTAGTCCCGGTCGCGACGGCGCCCCCGCCAGTCCCGATTAGCGCCCGCTAGTCCCAGTCGCCACGGCGCCCCCGCCAGTCCGACTAGCGCCCGCTAGTCCCAGTCCCAGTCACTTCTGCTACAATTCTGCTAGTGCCCGCCGCGGTTCCCTCACTCCACCTGCTAGTCCCGACTAAAAATAGGTCTCCAATACAAATAGAACCCAACACTGATACAAATATTAATCCCCAACCTTGGTATTAGGGTGGGTTCAGTTTTCGTCTATTTATGCCCGGTTTAAAATAGGCATATATTTTCATCTATTTACGAGCCGACTAAAAATGGGGGTTGGATACAAATGGAATTCAACACACTTGGGTATGAATCCCAAACCTTGGTATTGGGTGGGTTCGGTTGTCATTCATTAAGGAGCAAACACACATGGGTGTGGGATACAAAATGGAATTCAACACACTAAGGTATTGGGTATTGGGTATTGGGTGGGTTCGGTTCTCATTCATTTAGGAGCAAACACATGGGTCTCGGATACAAAATGGAATTCAACACACTAAGGTATTGGGTATTCATCTATTTACGAGCCGACTAAAAATGGGGGTTGGATGCAAATGGAATTCAACACACTTGGGTATGAATCCCAAACCTTGGTA
>CAXIVC010000074.1:17500-20000 GCA_964035585.1 Polytrichum formosum | reverse complement strand
GCCGCCTCCCCTTGTAGAAGCCTCTGGGACTCCGTGCAGGGCCCCTCCCCCATCGTCAAACATCCTTTTGTCTCTCTGCTCACAGTTGGGGCCAGGTAGACGTTTTCCCTTTTCCCGATTCCCTCGCAATTTCGACCAGAATGTTCTCCTCGCACCGGAATCACGAGGGTGCCGCGGCCGGGCCACGAAGGCCCATCAGGCAGCCCCTCCCCTCCCGGCGCTAAGATCGATCCTGGTCCCCGAAAGCCACACGAGGCCAATCGCACCAGGTCGTGCCATCTCGGGGGCTGGGTTTCTACTTCAAAGGCCTACATTCCGTCGTCCGCCATCCTTTGCATTCGACGGTTTTCGTTTGCCGAAACCCTTGCCCCACTCGACTTTCCCACCCGATGCGCCCCCTACGCTTCGATCCAAATCTTCACCCTTCACTCGCGGAAAATAAGGCTAACCACGGCCGGGCCACGAAGGCCCATCAGGCAGCTCACCCCTCTCCCACAAGCTTCAGGATCAATTCGTTTCTCGCGCTGGCTTGTGGCGAGTCGCACGACCCCTGCCGCTCCAACCGACTCCCCACGTATAAGCCTCTGGGACTCCGCGCAGGGCCCCTCCCCCACCGTCAAGTCAGCTTTTGTCTCTCTGCTCAAGTTTGGGGCCAGGTAGACGTTTTCCCCTTAGCCGCTGGGGCCTCCCCGCGCTGCTCCGCCACTCCTCCCCGCGCTGCTCCGTCACTCCTCCCCCTCCCTCCTCCCGTATAAAAAATGAATAAAGTAAAATCTATATATAGTTTTTATTTAGTTAAATTAATATAAAATTGATATAAATAACCCCTCTGCCACCTGTCCCGCCCCCACCTGTCCCGACCGCGCCCCCGCCAGTCCCAGTCGCTACGGCGCCCCCGCCAGTCCCGACTAGCGCCCCGCTAGTCCCGGTCGCGACGGCGCCCCCGCCAGTCCCGATTAGCGCCCGCTAGTCCCGGTCGCGACGGCGCCCCCGCCAGTCCCGATTAGCGCCCGCTAGTCCCAGTCGCCACGGCGCCCCCGCCAGTCCCGACTAGCGCCCGCTAGTCCCAGTCCCAGTCACTTCTGCTACAATTCTGCTAGTGCCCGCCGCGGTTCCCTCACTCCACCTGCTAGTCCCGACTAAAAATAGGTCTCCAATACAAATAGAACCCAACACTGATACAAATATTAATCCCCAACCTTGGTATTAGGGTGGGTTCAGTTTTCGTCTATTTATGCCCGGTTTAAAATAGGCATATATTTTCATCTATTTACGAGCCGACTAAAAATGGGGGTTGGATACAAATGGAATTCAACACACTTGGGTATGAATCCCAAACCTTGGTATTGGGTGGGTTCGGTTGTCATTCATTAAGGAGCAAACACACATGGGTGTGGGATACAAAATGGAATTCAACACACTAAGGTATTGGGTATTGGGTATTGGGTGGGTTCGGTTCTCATTCATTTAGGAGCAAACACATGGGTCTCGGATACAAAATGGAATTCAACACACTAAGGTATTGGGTATTCATCTATTTACGAGCCGACTAAAAATGGGGGTTGGATGCAAATGGAATTCAACACACTTGGGTATGAATCCCAAACCTTGGTATTGGGTGGGTTCGGTTGTCATTCATTAAGGAGCAAACACACATGGGTGTGGGATACAAATGGAAATTCGACACACTTGGGTGTTAATCCCAAACCTTGGTACTAGGGTGGATTCGCTTCTGATGTATTTGGGAGCAAACACATGGGTGTGGGATACAAAATGGAATTCAACACACTAAGGGGTTTAATCCGGAACCTTGGTAATTGGTGGATTCGATTTTCATATATGTACGACCCGATTAAAAATAGGTATCAAACTTTGTCTATTTGCGGTTTTCATCCACGCATGACCGGATTTAGAAAATGGTGTGGATCTAGATATATTTAGGGCCAGATTAATAATAGGCGTCGGATACAAATGGAACCCGACACACCTAGGTTTTGATCCGGTCGATTAATTGGGTGGATTGGGTCACATCTATTTATGGCCGGATTAAAAAAGAGGTCTGGATTTAGATTTATTTAGGGCCCAACTGAAAATAGGCATACTAAACACGAATGCATTTAGACACACCTAGGTATAAATGCGGTCGATTGGTCGGGTGGATTCGATTATGATCTATTTACGACATGACTAAAAATAGGTACAGATTATGATCTATTTCGTGGATGGATGAATTGCGGAAGGTGAGGGTTAAACCTGGGCGTTAGTTAATTGGATGCGAAGGAGTGAAATGGGTGGAGCAAAATAAAATGGGTATGGAATAGGATATATTTAGGACCCTAAACCTCAAAAACAAAAAAGGTATATGATTAGGATCTGTTCATGGACGAATTCGGAAGGTACGAATTAGTTAATTCGATCCGAAACACAGTCAGGTATTACGAATCCGAGAGGTCGGTATTGGGTGGATTCGGGTTTCATTCGTTTCGGAGCAGAAACGCAC
>CAXIVC010000071.1:10000-12500 GCA_964035585.1 Polytrichum formosum | reverse complement strand
CCCAATACCGACCTCTCGGATTCGTAATACCTGACTGTGTTTCGGATCGAATTAACTAATTCGTACCTTCCGAATTCGTCCATGAACAGATCCTAATCATATACCTTTTTTGTTTTTGAGGTTTAGGGTCCTAAATATATCCTATTCCATACCCATTTTATTTTGCTCCACCCATTTCACTCCTTCGCATCCAATTAACTAACGCCCAGGTTTAACCCTCACCTTCCGAATTCATCCATCCACGAAATAGATCATAATCTGTACCTATTTTTAGTCATGTCGTAAATAGATCATAATCGAATCCACCCGACCAATCGACCGCATTTATACCTAGGTGTGTCTAAATGCATTCGTGTTTAGTATGCCTATTTTCAGTTGGGCCCTAAATAAATCTAAATCCAGACCTCTTTTTTAATCCGGCCATAAATAGATGTGACCCAATCCACCCAATTAATCGACCGGATCAAAACCTAGGTGTGTCGGGTTCCATTTGTATCCGACGCCTATTATTAATCTGGCCCTAAATATATCTAGATCCACACCATTTTCTAAATCCGGTCATGCGTGGATGAAAACCGCAAATAGACAAAGTTTGATACCTATTTTTAATCGGGTCGTACATATATGAAAATCGAATCCACCAATTACCAAGGTTCCGGATTAAACCCCTTAGTGTGTTGAATTCCATTTTGTATCCCACACCCATGTGTTTGCTCCCAAATACATCAGAAGCGAATCCACCCTAGTACCAAGGTTTGGGATTAACACCCAAGTGTGTCGAATTTCCATTTGTATCCCACACCCATGTGTGTTTGCTCCTTAATGAATGACAACCGAACCCACCCAATACCAAGGTTTGGGATTCATACCCAAGTGTGTTGAATTCCATTTGCATCCAACCCCCATTTTTAGTCGGCTCGTAAATAGATGAATACCCAATACCTTAGTGTGTTGAATTCCATTTTGTATCCGAGACCCATGTGTTTGCTCCTAAATGAATGAGAACCGAACCCACCCAATACCCAATACCCAATACCTTAGTGTGTTGAATTCCATTTTGTATCCCACACCCATGTGTGTTTGCTCCTTAATGAATGACAACCGAACCCACCCAATACCAAGGTTTGGGATTCATACCCAAGTGTGTTGAATTCCATTTGTATCCAACCCCCATTTTTAGTCGGCTCGTAAATAGATGAAAATATATGCCTATTTTAAACCGGGCATAAATAGACGAAAACTGAACCCACCCTAATACCAAGGTTGGGGATTAATATTTGTATCAGTGTTGGGTTCTATTTGTATTGGAGACCTATTTTTAGTCGGGACTAGCAGGTGGAGTGAGGGAACCGCGGCGGGCACTAGCAGAATTGTAGCAGAAGTGACTGGGACTGGGACTAGCGGGCGCTAGTCGGGACTGGCGGGGGCGCCGTGGCGACTGGGACTAGCGGGCGCTAATCGGGACTGGCGGGGGCGCCGTCGCGACCGGGACTAGCGGGCGCTAATCGGGACTGGCGGGGGCGCCGTCGCGACCGGGACTAGCGGGGCGCTAGTCGGGACTGGCGGGGGCGCCGTAGCGACTGGGACTGGCGGGGGCGCGGTCGGGACAGGTGGGGGCGGGACAGGTGGCAGAGGGGTTATTTATATCAATTTTATATTAATTTAACTAAATAAAAACTATATATAGATTTTACTTTATTCATTTTTTATACGGGAGGAGGGAGGGGGAGGAGTGACGGAGCAGCGCGGGGAGGAGTGGCGGAGCAGCGCGGGGAGGCCCCAGCGGCTAAGGGGAAAACGTCTACCTGGCCCCAAACTTGAGCAGAGAGACAAAAGCTGACTTGACGGTGGGGGAGGGGCCCTGCGCGGAGTCCCAGAGGCTTATACGTGGGGAGTCGGTTGGAGCGGCAGGGGTCGTGCGACTCGCCACAAGCCAGCGCGAGAAACGAATTGATCCTGAAGCTTGTGGGAGAGGGGTGAGCTGCCTGATGGGCCTTCGTGGCCCGGCCGTGGTTAGCCTTATTTTCCGCGAGTGAAGGGTGAAGATTTGGATCGAAGCGTAGGGGGCGCATCGGGTGGGAAAGTCGAGTGGGGCAAGGGTTTCGGCAAACGAAAACCGTCGAATGCAAAGGATGGCGGACGACGGAATGTAGGCCTTTGAAGTAGAAACCCAGCCCCCGAGATGGCACGACCTGGTGCGATTGGCCTCGTGTGGCTTTCGGGGACCAGGATCGATCTTAGCGCCGGGAGGGGAGGGGCTGCCTGATGGGCCTTCGTGGCCCGGCCGCGGCACCCTCGTGATTCCGGTGCGAGGAGAACATTCTGGTCGAAATTGCGAGGGAATCGGGAAAAGGGAAAACGTCTACCTGGCCCCAACTGTGAGCAGAGAGACAAAAGGATGTTTGACGATGGGGGAGGGGCCCTGCACGGAGTCCCAGAGGCTTCTACAAGGGGAGGCGGCTCTGCCGACCGACCCTGCCCGCTGCAGAACCAGGATCGA
>CAXIVC010000070.1:0-16247 GCA_964035585.1 Polytrichum formosum | reverse complement strand
AAGGGTAAGGGTGTGGTTGAAGAAGCACCTGCACTAGCGGTAACTACTAGGGCTAGGAGAGGGGATGCCCCGTTGGAGGTAGGAATAGGAGAGCAAGGAAATTACTCTTCGGATGAAGAGATTAATCTCTCCGAGTTGGATAGGGTAGCTAGAAGAGCTACTAAGGATGTGGAGAGGGAAAATATAATTTTACAAGATAGGGAGAGGACTAATGCGGTACATGACTTGGATAATAGCGATGTGGGTGAATGGGAAGGACCGGGGGTTCCCGTAGACGAATTCGACGTAGTGGGTAATTCTAAGGTGGAAAGATCTACCGGGTACGACTTGTGGGCGGACCTTAGTACACTCAAGGCGGATATTACTTTCGGCCAACTATTGGAAATTTCACCCACGGCAAGGAAAACATTAAAGGAGGGAATGCCGGTACACAAGAGGATGAGGAAGGTGAAAGCTAAAATAGCCGCTAGGATCCAATTACAAGGTGGAAGAGACGTGAAAGCTATAGAAATAGAAGTTGTTATAGTAGATAAGGTGGTTCCTAATGTGCTAGTCGACGGAGGGAGTAGTCTAAATATACTACCGGAGGATACTATGAAAAAATTGGGACTTGGACTCACGGGGCCTTCACCTTTGGTCATAAATATGGCAAATCAAAGTTCGACTACGCCTTTAGGGATGATCAAGGATTGTAGAATGACTACGGGAGGCGAGGAGTACTTGGTCACCTTCCATGTCATTAAAATGCACTCCAACAAGGACACCTTCCCCATTTTGCTAGGTAGGCCTTGGTTGCGGATGGCGAATGCTATGGTCAATTGGGGTGGACCTAAACCATCCATCACTTATGGTCCGGAGGGTAATAGGGTCATAGTGTCCATTGGTTCATTAGAAGGATGGATGAAGAAGGAGATGTATTTGCCATTGGAGAAGGAAATTGATGACTTAAACGAGAATGAGATTGGCAAGGCATTGGTGGGAGTCGTCCATCCCGAAGGTCAAAGGGTTGTTATAGATTCGGGCTCGGGAAGTCTAGGTCCTAATTTTTACAATTATGGGGATAATGGGGATTATGCCCAATGGCTAAGGGAGTACCCCGAGTCCGAGGTTGATGTAATGGTTACATTTCACCAAGTAGGCTTAGGGAGTGAATTTCCTAGTGTTAGTTTAGGAGAGGGCTCATTGTTGGAGCCATGTGAGGTGCTCACCGAGGAAGAGTGGGTTAGCGGGTGGTTAACACCTTGGGTAGATGACGTGGAAGAGGGTGAGGTTAGTTTAATTCATGTAGATGGGACTCAAGAGGAGGATGTGATTATTGAGTCATCGAAATTGGAGGAGCCTTTACATTTCAAGACCACGTCTACGGGGATAGTTGTAGGTCAAGATGTGAAAGATTACCCCAATGTGCCTTCCGATTGGTATCGGAACAAAGAGGAACAAGCACATGTGTCGGAAGCGGATTGGCGGTACGTGGATGTGAAATTAAAGAATGGAAAAACCCGACAAATGAAGATGGGTTCCAAATTGGGGGAGAAAGAGGTTAGGGAGTATAGCAATTTGGTGGATGAGTTTAGTGATACTTTTGCATGGTCCTACGATGAGCTTAAGGGAATTCCTAGGGAAATGGTAGAGCACCGGATTCCTTTAATTCCGGGGGCGAGGCCAATTAGACAAAAGGAGAGGAGGATGAATCCTCAATTGCAATTGTTGGTGAAAGCGGAATTGGAAAGGTTATTGAAGGCCGGGTTTATCAAGCCGGTGGAAATCACGGATTGGGTTTCTCCTATGGTCTTAGTAAAGAAAAAAAATGGGAAATTAAGGGTTTGTGTCGACTATAGGAAATTGAATTCGTGCACACAAAAGGATCACTTCCCCTTACCTTTTATCACCTTGTTGCTTGAGGAGGTTGGAGGTCATTCGCGATATACCTTTATGGATGGGTATGCGGGTTATAATCAAATTTCCATAGCCCTCCAAGATATCCATAAAACGGCTTTTACTACACCTTGGGGTACTTTTGTGTGGGTAGTGATGCCATTTGGGTTATGTAATGCCCCGGCTACTTTCCAACGATTAGTAATGTATATCTTCACCGACTTGTTGTTCAAATCCATGACCGTCTTTGTGGACGATTTTAGCACACAAAGTAATGTGGACGATCACCTACATTGTGTTAGGGAGGCATTGGTTAGGTGTAGGAAGATGAGGTTAGCATTGAACCCGGATAAGACATTTTTGGGAGTGAATAAGGGAGTGTTGTTGGGTTATGTTGTTAGTGAGAAAGGTAGAGAACCCGATCCGGATAAGATTGCGGCCATAAGCGACTTGGCAACTCCAACCAATTCCAAGGGGATCTCTAAGTTGTTAGGACATGTGGGATGGTACCGGGAACTTATTCCTAATTTTTCAAAGATAGCGGTGCCCATTACCCATTTGCTCAAAAAGGATGTCAAATTCGAGTGGACGGATGCTTGTCAAAAAGCCTTTGAGGAATTGCGGGATAGGTTGAGCACCTATCCGGTGTTGATACCACCCAATTGGGGTAAACCTTTTCACGTCTATTGTGATGCTAGTAATGTGGCAATAGGGAGTGCGCTTTGTCAAGCAACGGGAGAAAAAGAGAAGGATCAACCCATAGCTTATGCGAGTAAGCAATTGACCCCCGCCGAAAGAAACTACTCTACAACGGAGAGGGAGTGCCTAGCCATGGTGTTTTCCGTTAAAAAGTTTATGCATTACCTCATGTGCAACCCGGTTGTATTTTTTGTTGACCACATGGCTATCAAGTATCTAGTTAACAAGGCGGAGTTAAGTGGTAGGTTAGCTAGGTGGGTTTTGTTATTAGAAGAATTCGACTACACGGTGGAATATAAACCGGGTCGTATGCATTTACAAGCGGACCACTTGTCTAGGTTGTCGGAGGAGATAGGAAAAAATCCGGTAAATGATATGTTAGTAGATGATAGCCTCTTTGTGGTCACTTCTACACCGGAGTGGTATGCGGGCATAGTGGAATTTCTAACAACCCACAAGTTGCCCAAAGAGTGGACAAAAGAAGAGAGAAGGAAGGTGAGGGTAAATAGTAGGCAATTTGTTGTAGTGGGCCATAGGTTGTTTAGAAGGGGGTCCGATGGTATTTTACGACGATGCGTGTCAAAAACGGAGGTTGAAGCGATTTTAATCGCTTGCCACGATAGCGCTTGCGGCGGTCACTTCTCGGGTCAACTCACCGGGCAAAAAATACTTAGAGCGGGCTACTTTTGGCCTACACTATTTAAGGACGCCCATGACTATGTAAGGAAATGCGACGCTTGCCAACGGTATGCCCGAAACGACCTTAGAATGGAGATGCCTTTACATGTATCATTACCCTTAATTCCTTTCGAAAAATGGGGCATCGACTATGTGGGTGAGGTCCATCCCCAATCTTCAAAAGGAATGAAATATATTGTGGTGGCAACCGAGTACCTCACCAAGTGGGCGGAAGCCAAAGCGGTGAAGACCGACACGGCGGAACACGCGGCAACATTTATGTACGAAAACATAATTTCGCGGTTCGGGGTGCCGAAGATCCTAGTAAGCGATAGGGGTACTCACTTTTTGAATGACTTGATTCGAGAGATGACAGAGAAATTTAAAATTGATCACCGGAAGACTACTCCCTACCACCCACAAACCAATGGACAAACGGAAAGGGTTAACGGAATTTTGGTGAGTATACTACGCAAGACGGTTATAGACTCGAAGCGGGATTGGGATACGAAACTAACGGCGGCACTTTGGGCATACCGTACAACCTATAAGGTAACTACGCGTGCTACACCATTTTCCTTAGTCTATGGTCTTGAAGCGACACTACCAATCGAATATGAAGTCGAGTCACTTAGGGTGGCCGTGAGTACGAGACTTACCGAAAGTCAATCCTTACGAAATCGACTAACCGATTTGGAAGCACTTGACGAAGGGAGGAGAATGGCGGCTCAACATATTGAGGCAATCCAAAGAAGGAGAAAGATTACTTTCGACAAACGACATAAGAGAAGGGCCCTAACACCGGGAATGATGGTCATGATTCAAGACGCACGAAAGCTTGAATTTCCGGCGAAATTCGATGCAATATGGTTAGGACCTTACCTTGTCTATGAGGTCTTTCCTAATAATTCAATTCAATTGGAAACGTTGAATGGTGAGCTCTTTCCTACCCGTACATCGGGAAGTAGATGTAAGGAGTACCGAGCTTGACTAGGCAACTTACCCTTGGAGCAAGAGATGTTTGGATTCATCCCCCGATGGTCGCCAATTATGTGAGCCCAAAAGGGTGCCCACATTTAGTCTTAGACCCTTGAAACGTTAGTTGATGCACTTTGAAGTAGCATGTTACTTCACAAAAATATAAAAAGAGTGAAATGTTAGTCTTAGAAGTACCATGTTGTAAGAGGCTAGGATGTGAGTTGTTATTGTGTTTTTACCTTCGGAAGGATTTAAGTGAATGAGGATAGGTAAGGAGAACTTGGATTGAGTAGTTAGTGAGTAGGCTAGTACAAATGGATGGAGACAACCAAAGTGACTCAAGAGGCAAGTGCATTCGAATTGGGATGAATGGAGGATCACATGGAGCGCACAAGTGGACCACCTCATCATGGCCACTTAATGGGGAAGGTCCAAGGAAGAATGCAAGGTGGACGATAAGCAAATTCTCAAAGCACCAATCAAATCACGAGTTAAGCATCGTGGTTTGAATTAAGTGGTGAGCAACGATTTGGGAAAGTAAGGGGAGAAAGTTATGGCGGCGGAAAGCGAAGGAGGCTAAGTTTGGGTTGAAGCATCCCAAGTTTGGTAAAGTGTGGTAGGTAGAAAGCCAAGGCTAGTTAAATGTTCGAATTAGGATCCTTGTTGATCATTTGAGGGAGGAAGGCTTAGAAGATAGGATTGGCGCCTACTAAGTAGGAGGAAATCTCAAGGGCTTATCGTAAGCCTTGAGGGTGCTCACCCCCTCAAGCTTACTATATAATCCCTCATTCTTCCCTCACTCATCCTCTCTTTCCTTTGTGCTCCAAGGCACCCCACGAGTTATAAGTGTGGGTGTGGGAAGCCATATTGGAGCACATGTGTGTGCTTAGTTTTTAGTTTGAGAGCCAAGGCTTGTTAGCCTTGAAGAGGGCTTGACCTCTTGGTAGAATTAGTGTTGACGTGAAGGATTTTAAAGTTAATTCATGATTCCAATTTGTGGTACTTAAAGTTCATGTTTTGAATACACGTGGTTGCAAGTTCCATGTTTAAGAGTTGAGCACTTGAGGTTGTGATGAGTGCAAAAATATACTTGTGTGGATTAGTTAGTCTTAGTGAAGTTAGGAAATTCTCTCTCCCCCTCTCCTCTCTAGGATTTTAGGATTTTAGGATTAGAGAAGAATTGTGTGATTAGAAAGGGGTTTGTTTAGTTAGAAAGTAAAGAGCTGGGTTTATGAAGGACCTGGGTTTGTTTAGTTAGAAGCTAAGGAGCTGGGTTCATGAAGGAGCTGGGTTTATAAAGGAGCTGGGTTTGTTTAGTTAGAAGCTAAGAAGCTGGGTTTACGAAGGAGCTGGGTTTATTTAGTTAGAAGCTAAGGAGTTGGGTTCATGAAGGAGTTGGGTTTATGAAGGAGCTAGTTAAATCCAAGACCACTTGAAGGGTGAACCTTGCACTATGGACTCATCCAAGTCCAAATCCAATACCGCGGAGGAATGTGAGCCCAAACCCACTACTCGGACTACGGACGCTTAAGGGTGGGGGGTTTGGCCTCACAGGAGTTTACCTCTGTTTGTGGAATTGTCGATTCGCCTTCCAATCTATAAAGACCGCGTCTGTTCTCTCTCGGAGCGAAGGCTTCTACTTCGAGGGTACTGTTATCTATCACAAAACATCCTTCAGATCTAAAAACTAGGGTTTTGTTTTGGTCAGACAGGGTCCCGACGCTTAACAAGTTCTTTGTGATTCCTGGGGTGTAGAGGATAGATGGAATAGACTTTATTGCTCCTGGTAAGAGCTGGATGTCGACATCTTCGACTCCAGCCACGTTGTGATTCTAACCTCCTGCAGATCGTACACGCGCCCCACTAGCTGGGTGAATTGAAGAGAAAACTGATGGATCTCCGGAGACATGATGTGTTGCTCCGGAGTCGAGGTACCAAGAAGCGGTCTGTTGAGGTGTGTCTATCATGTTTAGCTCTACCAAGCATGCGTCTATGACTTGATTTGCTAATTCAAATTTATCAGGTTACTGGTCCTGATTGTGTACCTCATATGGTTCTTCTAGATGATGAACCTGCCCGTTGAGAGTTCAACTTCGTCGTTCGAGAAGTCGGTGCTCATAATCCTTCATGTGATCTAATATTGATCTCAGTTCGCATTCTCGCTCGTAGTGTCCGTCGAGGCCGCAGAAATTGCACACGTCGCTCCTCTGTTTGTCAGGGCCCTTTGGTCTGTAGCGAGGCTGATAGGTCGTAGGTCTGTAGCGAGGCTGATTGGTCATGTTTCCTTTTTGCGTTGGAGAAGCCCCGTAGTTCAAATGTCTCTGAGAGAAGGATGATCCGAAGTCCATGTGTCTTCTGCCGACGGAAGCGTGTCTGGAGGCCTGCGTCATTTGAGGGTGGTTGTATCTAGATGCGGTTTGAAATCTCCTCGATTGGTCACGGTGGAGGAAAAAAACCTCTCCGTCTTCTTTCTGTTGAGTTTCCAACCGTATTGAGGTTTCGTCAGAAATCAGCTTCGCTTCAAGTTGTTCGTAGGTGGGCAATGTTTGAGCTGTGATCTGCATCCTCTTGAAGATTTCGTACTCCTTGGGGAGATTCTTCAAGGTATAGTAAACTATGATGTCTTCGGGGATGTTCACATCCACCTCTTCTAAGAGGTTCGCGATCTCCCAAACTTCAGTGAGGTGAGTATCCATGGAGTTCGAATCTATTTTTCTTAGGGCAAAAAACTTGTCTATGAGCATTACTCGTCGGGGGCCGCTATTTGATTCGTATCTTGCCTTCAATCCGGTCCAGCATTCGTATGGATCGTTGTAGCGGCGAAGGAGTTTCAGTGCATTGTTCTTCGCATTGTTGTTGATGATGTTCATGACTTGTTGTCGCGCCAGTCTCTCTTCTTCACTCATGATCTTGTTTGGAGGTGTGAGGCAGTAGTGAAAACGCCCATCCTTTTGTAGCAGATTTTTCATTTTGTATGGCCAGACTCCAAAGTTCACTCCCCCATCGAGGTGGTGAGTTTCCGGAAGCCCACCATCTCCGACCATGGTGCCGTGAGTAATGTGAATCTGTCGACTATCCGCTGTATCTCCTTCCAGTTTCTCCAGTGTTGACATGAATTTCGAGTGAGAGAAGGGACAGTGGCAATGGGCTACGGATCTAAGACTCAACCTAGCTCTGATACCATGAAGAAAACTATAAAGCAGAGATCACTGCTTTGGAACTATCAGTTCGTTGAATGAGAGAAACTTGTACATCTTTATACACGAAATTCCTACTGCCTCCACAGAGATAACCCTAACTTGAACGGTAACCCTAATGTAAGTTACTAAGTTTAATATGTGTCAGCGTTCAATAATCGACAGAGTGTGCAGATGGTTTCAACAGAAACGTCTTACCAAAAGCTCTAGGGCCTAGGGAATTCCACCCTAGATGGTTTGATGCTTGTGTCATTTAAAGTGTGAAGAATGTGTGGGACTTGTAGAGTAAATTTGTAGCATTGATGATTTGTGCCAAAAAATAAAAATAAAATTGTAGCATTGGTGCACTTACGCACATGGCATTGTATGGAGGTGGTTGTGTACATGGAATGAGATACTTAACCAATGTAGTATGTTGGATTCTTTGTATGGGGTTGAGGTATGAGTTTGGGGTGTACTTGATGTGGAGCGTAGTCGTGTTGCCTAACATGGCGGTGCGCTTGTTGTTGTGCAGGAGTTGTGGGAGCAAGGGGTGGAAGCCAACTAGTTTGTGGTGGCGGTCCTTGGGTCGAGGGTGCGGCAACGCCATCTGGGAGCTTTGATGTAGGATTTGGTGGTGTGGGGTATGGAGAAGTGTCGTAGTGCATCCGGATATATTGAGCACTAGGAGAAGTGCTAAGATCATTGTTGTAAAACTATGGGTGTCATTGTTAATGTGATGTCGTCATACTCTCTTTGAGTTTATCTCTGCATGGCTTTGTCGCATGTTGGATATGGTGTGTGTTTTGGCCTCCTTCATTGTGGCGAATTGTATTGGTAATCTGTAGATGTGGTGAAGCATTGACCAATGTACTGGAGGCCAGCTATGGCGATGAGTGTGGCCATTTTCACACACCTCTGCTTGATTCTCTTTGTTGATTTGGCAAATGTTGCTTAGAGGTTGTATGTGTTGTGGGGAAGTTTGCTCACATAGTTGATTATGTGCATCCTTGTGCATGGCTATGGGTGGGTCTCCGTTGCGACAACCCCGGGGGGTGCACTCCATTGTCAAGTTGAATACCATGTGCGATAAAAAAAAATCTACTTTTTACATAAAGGATCACCAAAATGGGTCAAAATTTTATCATATTTTTTTCATGAGTAGACATACATGGTATCTATTACATAGTAAAAAATGGTAACCAAGTTTGATGATTTGTTTTTTTATAAAACATATTGTTTCTAACTAAAATGACGCAGAATTGAACTAAACAAATTGCTACAAAAAATGAAGATGACTAAAAAATTCAAAAAATATACAAAAGATATTATCAATGGTTATGTATATGTAAAAAAAATTCGTAATTTTTAAAATTATCTATGGCATATAATTAGGGTACCAAACTTTTTATCACACGTGGTTATGAAATGTAAAGGGGTGTGATCCCCTGAGGCGACAACTATGCTCCAACGCCCTCATCCTCCCACGATCGCAAGTGAAGATGAGAGTAACTACACTGTTTTTTGCATTTAGTGTTGTCAACAGTAATTACGAACCACAACACTAAATGCCAATGACGCCCTTAATGTTTACATCTCCACAATTAGTGTTATAATATTTTTATGTTTTGTGTTTTGTTGCCGCATGGTTGCACCACCACCATCTCTACCACCACTACTTGAACACTATTTGTCAAGTGTTTGGTAGATAGTGTTGCAGGTAAATGAATAGTAACAACATTAAATGCCACACAACACTAAATGCAAAAAACAGTGTAGTGGACTCATATGAATCCTACTCCATCAAATTCCATCTACATTTGGCCCCATGTCCCTAGGTATGCCATGCTACATGTGGATTTGATGTTTCAATTTGTAACCAACTTCCACTACGAATTTAGTGTGCATCAACATTGTTGGGAGGAAAATGGAGTAAATACCACGTCCACCACAATAATGAGGAGGCAAGGTGGGTACATGGGCAATTCTTTGGGATCAAATCTAGGCGATTTTGCAAGGACTGCTCATACCGGCCCTATGGCACTTTCATGAGCCCTTGGCCTTTTTTCCATCACTCACTTTGTTCACGTGAATGATAGTTCCTATTAGACCTCTTACATGATAGTGAGGTTTGTGGCCCCTATTGAGGGCACTCTTAACTCCACGTACATTTTGAACTTTGGGTTGGATCAAGATTTGTTTGATCTGGCTAGCAATGTGCAAATCATAAAGATCACTATTTCAAGTTTTAAAATTCATAGTTGACATGCAAAAGTTACAAGCGGTGAAATTGAAGTATTTTGTTTATTTTCTTTTCATTTTAAGTGAACATTTAGGCACTTCCAATTGTGTTCAATATTAACCTTGTAACATGGGCCCTCAAAATATAACAGTGAAATGTTGGAAGGTCATTATGAATAGTATAAAATAAAATAATCATCCACATTAATTTTCTTAAATAACAATTATTATGACCCACATTACTTCTCAATATAAAAATTATTGTGGACTCTAGAAAATTACTATGGCCCACAATAATTGGATTTTATTTTTATTTTTTAAAACAGAAGGGTTGACATGCCAGCGCCAAAGCATAGGAGGCAGTTAACCACCTAGCAAGTTTTTGTCAAGTAGAGAGGAGATTTCACAACCGGGAATCGAACCGCCAGCCTCTTCCTTAAGATTTGGGTATCTCTCCACCATCATCCAGTAGTTTAGGGTCGTCTTGGACCAGTAATTGGACTATTTAGTGTAGTTGGTCCTCCTTGTTCAAAGGTTGAAGCACTTTTCTAGTTTCAATACCTTCTAGCATAGCTACAATGTAGTGAATTGTAGCCCCATTTGTAGCCATTTTCTTCTCTGTGATTCCATCCCTTAAAACTGAGATCTCAAACCCACTTGAGCACCCATAACCGCTAAGTCATCATTTGGCTTAGACCTCGGGGGGATCACACCCCCTTACGTTTTGTAACCACGTGCGATAATGGGGTATTTAATGGGGGGATATTTATGCACCTCTCAATATTTTTTCCCTCCCTATTTGTAGATATAAAGCTACTTTGATGTATTTTTTAGCACCCTATATTTATTTGTAATTGTTTAGAGAGACTAATTTTTGGCACCATATTTTTTTTATAAATTGTACAAATACCTAATAGTGGACGGAATACTATAGCATTGCAAAATCGACTATGTGAGCAACAAACATTCCATACCATCCATCTTGTCATTAAATTAGTTTCAATTAGTTATACCAATCCTAAACCATTCAAAGTGCCATTCAAAACACAACCAATAGCACTTGGATATTAGTTAAAGGGTTACCAATAAACATGGAGATAACAAAATGTATAAGCTAACATAGACAAGTTGTAAACGCAAGACCTCCTACCCGAACGCTTCACCGTCTTGGCGCCACCGTGCTTGCCCAAACCCTAAGCAAGCCTTACCCTAAAATCGCTCTATTGCAAAACCCAATAGCCGTTGAGAAGTCACAACATTCCTTCCCCAAAAAAATCCCACAACATTTCCCTCCATACTAACACGTTTCATTCAAATTTGGACAGAAACTACACACTTCTTCATCCAAGTAGTCAAACCCATAATTATTCTATTGATCCTACTACACACTTTTGGGGGGATCCAATATCTATAACCCTATTTTATTTTCTACTGAATACTAAAATGGAGGAATTATTCACCACCCTATTTTACATATAACCATGTAGGGGACATATTTCCAATGCTATGGTAGATCTAATGAAGTTATAAATTTTACCCTCAACGAATTAAATTTACCCTATTTTTTATCTCACGTGGTTTCTAAAATTCCGATAGTCACCTCCCCGAGGCTTAGACCCATTTACTCGCTCTCTCTCTCTCGCTCTCTAAGGACGTCCTAGAGCCTCCCCACCAATTGCACACTTTATCTTCTCCCCCGTGGCCCATCCCGTTGACCTTATGGGTATGACCTTAGTATCAAAGGCCATAATAACACATTGGGACATAAAAGTAAAGCGAGCAATCATATTTTTAATCAATGGGTGTAGTGGTACTACTACGACTCCATTTAGCGTATGTGTCTAGTGTGACTTAGGGCCGGTTTACACCATGGACCATGAAGTCGGACCATGGAGGATGGCCTTTTCCCATGGTCCAACTATTTGGTCCTACTTCCATGATCCAATTTCTTTAAAAAAAATCAATTTACAAAGCCTTTGGACCTCTCACTAGGTGTAAATTGAATGTGGACCAAGAGGAATGACCATGCACCAAAAAATAAATGCGCTGATTTTTTTAATATATGTTCAAAAAGGGCAGTTTTGAAAGAATTCAAGTTTGATCATTCTTTTGTCTTCATCCTCTCTCCCCCCAAAAAAATTCATTAAAAATTTACTATAACAATATTTCTCTGCCATGGGCCCTTGCCGTTTTCTACCACAACACCTCTTTTGCCTCTCCCACCGCAAAACCCGTTGGACCATGTCAATGAATAATGTAGGCCTTAGAATATGTCTTTTGGGGACCTCAAACTCCATGGTCACTCTGACATTTTTCCCTTGGTGTAAACCGGAGTGGTCCAGGAAGGAGTTCAACAACCAATAGTAGAATTACAGGGCCTTGGGATGACTTCATGGTCCAAGGTGTAAACAACCCCTTACTAGGTACTTGGGATTACATCATCCTATGAGTCTACGAAGTGTTATCAACGTATAGCACATAATTGTAAACTATACTAAGAAGCTTTATATGCCAAAACAAAGGTGGAATATTGAATTGCAAGCCAATGTTATATGTATTCATCATACCACAGCCCTAGGGTACTTTAGGCAAATTGATGTCAGATAATTAATTTACATTCAAGATTCTATTTTGACAAATAGAATGATTTCTATAGATTCTCATTTTTCCTTCTACAAAATGATATATATTTTTACGACAATTTCTTTTTAAACCCTACATATCCCCAAATAATATAATCCAGGTCAAACCCGCCATGACACTATAGTAGTAATGACATCGTCTATGACAAAGGATGATGAGATGGACATAACATTATTAAGATCCTTAACAATGTTATGTGGGATTGATAATATTCCGTGGAATATTCCTCACATTCAACATGAATGATGGAATATTCCACATAATAATGTCAGTCCCACAAAACACTTTTATGGATCTGAATAATGTTATGGAAATTATCAATTGTAATCAAAGTTTAATATCAAGATATGACGATATTAATAAGGTTTTAATTTTTGAAATATTATGACCTAGAAATTAGTTCCTTTCTTGTCACATTATAGACAATAAATGACACACTATGTTGTAATTGGCATAGCTATACAACACCCAAGTAAGTGTGGGCATAATTTGTCATATGTGACATCACGTTGTTGGTATCCAATGAAGCCTAATCTTAGGATGGATTTACATTAGTGCTTGGGTCCAATTAACTTAGGGTTGAAAACACTCCTTAATGGACCTTATTTTCAAAATCAAGGTTAGACTCAAGCTTCAAGATTAGGCTTGTTAAGGTAGTATTTAGCACTTTGTTTTAAGAACATAAATGTCCTTAGTAAACCAACCTGTCAAAATTGAGTAGTTGGTCATATATGTTGAAAAGGGCAAGAGGGCCAGTTTGCTAATTGATATCAAATATGCCCTTAATACAACTAGCTATTAGAACTTTCACTAGTTGGTTTTTAATTGTTTTACTATTGAACAATATGTTTAGTAGTGGGCAATATGTGGACTTAATAACTTAGTTGGTCAAAAACAAACTTATAGGTTCAAAGATATTGAAATGACATTGTGAGTCTTTTATTGGTTGACCGTTTCTATGACCTTAGTGTGCCAGTTGGTCATGAATTGGATAGGGGGCAAAAAATGAGTGAAAATAGCTAGTTATAAGTGTTGCGATAGGGTGTCGACTTACCAAGTTGATCCACTTAGTAGGTAGTTGCTTTGAAGTATATAAGGATAGTCCTAGAGCCTTTTGGCTTGTTTGGTTCACTTGTACAAAGATATATTGGAGAATGTGTATGCATGTGATTTGTAGATTTGAACGTATAGCATCCTGGAAATACGTGGCAATTTGGACAAACGACGATCCTTGAGAAACAAGTAATATAATGTTGAGCAAGGGATTTAAAGAGTAGACTCATTATTGGCATCATCTTATTGTTGATATTCTTGTGAGCTAGCATATTCCTTAAGGTTGACAAGGCTAAGGTGTTGAATGCGTTAGTGAAAGTTCGCATCAAACAACTTGTGATGCATTAGGAAGTAGTTAGTGTGTGAGTGCAAATGTGACGCTCATGGTAAGACATCCATCAAGTGGTAAGAATGACCTAAAAACAATATTATAGGTTAGTAGGAGGTTAGAGAGGCCATATCCGGACACGATTTACAAAAGAAAGTTGGCTAATTTGACCAAAAACATTGGTTGGTCCAAAAAATGTAAGTTGTCAAAATGACCATATAACTCTACCATAGGTTGGTAGAAGGTTAGAGACACCAAATCCAAGCCTATTTTGTGGAATCAACCTCCATAAGTTGGCCGATTAGACCCAAAAGGTGAGTTGGTAAGTAGTGTTAAGAGCATGATTTCCGACCTTAAACGGAGATTTTAGGGTAGTATATGGCAAAAGAGAATTTTAGGTGTGAAGGACTAGCTTGGGAGGTGTTTTGGTAAGGCTTGGATGTGACCAACGGCAAACCAGTTCATGCAGCAAGGTAGATGTGCAAAAACCCATTAACATTTGGCGACCATGCAATGATATTGCACATTTCTTTCTCAACAGTATGTTGTTGCTAAAGTTTATAGTAACAATATGTTATTGTTGAATCTAATAGTATTTTGGTTATGAATCAAGCATGCATTTTCTATTATTGAAATACTATTTTAGGCTAAAAATATTATGTAAATCAAAATGAAGATGACATTCTAGAATAAAATGCAGATGTCAAATGACATTTTATTTTATTTCGAGGACATAACATGACACTTTGGATTTGAAGTTGGATGTCAAATGAAATTTGTCAAACATACACACGGTCTAACCCCCTCTTGAGGTTTCTTGGTTGTGGACCACTATTATATGGTTAACTTTGTCCTCTACGCGACTTTAGGCTTTGAAGTATTACTCCTTTGGTAAGATGAATTCACGTAAGTGCAAACTCAATTTCATGATTTTACAAACCAATTTCATTGGAATCGCAAACCAAGTTCACTATATAGACAACCAATTTAACCTGAACTTTAAACCAATTTTCACTACATGTTGTGAGCAACTTCATTATTTGGTATCCATATTCACAACTTCACAAAATCAATTTCATGAATTGTATAACTTTATTTCACAAAGAACAATACATCAAGTATAAGATTCTCCCAATCACTCCCCGCCACTAGCTCTACCAAAATCTCCATTGACCTTTCTTATTCAACCTTGGACCATGTCTGCAATGAATGTTTGTACGCCATCATTAATGTGACCTACTAATGTTCACAACCAAAACCCTAACAAACATGTAACAACACCCTTCGAATATTATTGTATGAACCGCTTCCAAATCGATTTTAGTGGAAGACCTAGTGTGAAGACAATCCGCACTCCAAACACGTTATACACTATGCTCATGTAGCCAATACTCTACCCACAATCAAATCCAAAACCACACTGCACTCTAAAATCCACAAGATTGCGCACTCCAACTGCATTGGGTTTGTGTTGCTTGCTTTGATGTACAATAATCAAAGGCCACAAAAGAACCGACAGTGCTTGCTCCCAACTTTGAGGTACTATAGTGAAAGGCCAAAGAAAATTCGACGTCAAGGCTAGAGGCTTCCAAGTAAACACAAGACAATGAGGAACCAATGAACAACAAGAAGGCAAAGAATGTGAAACGAGGTGAGAAGTTCAAAAGTTGAGAATATGAAAACCACATACTGCAAAAAGATTTATGAAATTGGTTTGGAAGATTCATTTGCTAGAGGCAAAGGCCCACTATCATGAAATTGAGGTGTGCCACATATCAAGTGGGTTTAAATGAATCATGAACTAATTTAGAAGGTTCATAAAATTGGTAGAACACATAGTAACAGTGGTTGGAAGGTTCATGAACTATCTTGGAACCTTCATGAGATTGATTTTGCATTTTGGTGAAGTAATCTTACCAAAGGAGTAATGTCTTTGTTTCTTGATTTTTGGGTGAAATTATGATTTGGATTGCCATAAGACAAGTGTGTGGCTAACCCACAAAACATGTCACTAAAGGCATGGATCAAGAAAGTGCATGACAAATCAACAAAAGGGAGTTGTGCCAAAAACACATGTGTTCTCTACCAAACTCTCATAAAGTGTTACAAATTCTTCATGGATTTGGTAGATAAATAGCATGCCCACACTTATTGGTGTGGGTGACCAACAAACAACTCCTACCAACAAGGGTCACTTTTAGCTCCAATTTGACCCAGTGATGGCCACTTGATGTAACTGATGCTGGTAGAAACCGTTCACCGGTGGCCCACAACAATATGTGTGGGCATGCTAAAAGTGTTGTGCACCACAGTAACACAACACCTTAATGTACATGGTCCTATTGTGCCACTTCTAACTCCACATACGCAATTGACAAATACTTAGTACCGTACAACAAGAGGAAATTATTGCTCATGAACGTACATCATATCCATCCATGTCAAAACCATGCCCCTTGCGTGTTTATGGTTGATTTATTTGAAGCATGTCTCAGTAGACTATATTGGAGTCTTTGAGGTTAAAGCCTACAGTAGATGAACCGTATGTGGTTGGTTGTTTTTGGTGTTTGCTACCT
>CAXIVC010000069.1:0-42363 GCA_964035585.1 Polytrichum formosum | reverse complement strand
CTGGATGTTTGCTCAGACGTGCTCAACGACTAGCCATGACACCATTAGCAAGCTGCACTTGTCCTCAGATCAAGGTGTCTGAGCCGAGCCAAACAACTTGCAGGACATCGGAGCCACCCGCTCACATATGCAGTGCAAGAAAGCTGGATACCGCAAGAAATGGTGACCTCACGTCCTTGCTTCGAGGCGCTGAGTGCCAGCCGAGGCGGAGCCCGCGAAGTGCTGCCTGAAGCTGCGCTGACGGCCGGCGTTGGCCGCACTGCGCGGACGCCACCCTGAGCGGCTGACCCGGGCCTCGTCGGAGGCGGTCGCTGTGCGGCGGCCCGTTGCGGCGATGGCGGCGGCGCGACAATGGGCACGGCTCTGCTGCGGGGCGCCGCGGCCACGGAAGGGGCTGTCCGGGGAGCGGCGGGGCCGGGACCTGGGCGCATGGGTGCCGTGGGTTGTGCCTGCTGCCGACTGCCGCTCTGTGTGCGCAGGCAGACTCATGGGAGTCTTGTCGACAAAACTATTGGCTCGCTTGATCGAGCTGGTCATACCTCAGACACCTCAGCGATGCAAAGAGCATAATACGCAGCAACATGTAAGGAGCCAAGAAGGGCGCCGGTGACGAGACGGCTCATTCAGCACATCCCATGATGTAGCCATGTAAAGTTAGTAAGTGTACAGGCTTTTCGATCGCGCATGCAGTCGCATCCAACAAAATGCGCACCATGAACGGCTGCTGAGCCGGCGATGTGTATGGCACGCTGACATAGGTGGCTGTGTAGGCATCGTGCCCTGTGTGGCCGGGAGCAACCCCGTAGGAGGCTGCGGCGCCATGCTGCTGGTAGCCAAACTCCGCTGGAGCGGCGTACACAAAGCTGCCAGCCCCGTGGCGATGATACTGCACCACCCCGGTGCAGGGCCGCTGGTAGGGGTCGGCGTATTGATGGTGTCCGGGGGCGGGGCCTCCCGCGCTGTCCTGCTGGCCGTAGTAGTCGTAATCGTCCGGCGGCAGTCCAGTACCGTGGATGTAATGCTCAGCCATCTGGAACGGGAGCAGAGCGGGCACGCCCCGCGCCTCGTGACTGGCCGGCGCTCGAGCGTGAGTTGATCTGCGCCGAAGCCGCGATCTGTCACGGCTTGTCGGCATGCATGGGTAGATCGACAGGATCACTGGCAGGGGTGACAGGCATTGGGCTCACAGTCAAACGCTATCGAGGCCGCCATGCATGCGCAGGATCGCTCACCGGGATATCAGAAGGCTGCTGGGGGTTCAAACGTTCCAGAAGCCATCGGCCCCTTCTGCAGGATCCTGCGATGGTGCGCGCAAAATGATTGATGCCTTTGTCGGCTTGTCGCCGTGCTGTGCTCCGAGCAGCAGAGCGGGTACATCTTCAAAGACCCGAGCCGGCCATCGGAAAATCTATGTCTCCAGAGCCAATTTAACACCTAGTTAGCACGCCATGCAATGTCGCCGTGCCCAGCCCGCGGCTGTGCCTTGCATTCCCATCAAACAGCGGCGCGATGTCGACAGGGCACCCGTCCACGGCTGTGGCCACAGACCACATTTGCTGAACTGCTTTGTCGCGTCTACTGCAGCTGTGACTCGCAACGGGGTCGTGTAGCCACCTCTGATGCCGGAAACGCTTCAGCGCGCCAATGCCGCGTCAGGTTGCGCTGGTGGCAGAGCTGGCTGCAAGACGCGCGCGCCGCAGGATGCGTAACTGCCGGCGGCTATGAGCATCAAGGTCGCCAGTGGTTGACCGATGACGGCAATAACCAGTGGCAGAGCTGATGTGGTCCGACAGCGGCTGGGGGCCTGCGCTGATGAGCTGCTGCTGCCAGGTGCTGATGAGCAGTACGGCCCTGGGGCAGGGGTGGTGTGGACGCGGCGGTTGTCCGGCTTGTATGCAATCCCAAGTGCTGTGCAGGATGTAGGACTTCCGCTGTATGCTACCCCTGTGGCTGGGGAGACTATGGCGGGATGGTGCGCTGTGCAAACACTGGCTGAAACTGTGAGTGATCTGGCTGTCACAGAAGCTGATAACGTTCGCGAAGCCTTCATGACGCAGCACAGACTGGGCATGATCAAAAAGCCACGCCATTTTGAGCGTGCCGTGGAGCGTGTGCCTGCTCTCTCTGGCTGTTTGTAGCAATTGGCTGGATGCGTCTTAACTGAAGTTTGTCACAGAGCTGAGAGCTACAGAGACACATACACCAGACAGGAACATAGCTGTACACGCATGGATGCTGAACAAAGCCCTGGTGACTGTTGCCTGCTGATTAAACCTGCACCGTGAGCAATTGCCTGGTGAGATCTCATTGCAGCCGCATGAAGGGTGACGGAGGACCCTCATCATCCTGCGAAGTCAGCACCGACTCCGTGTCCATCAGCGGCTCCTTGACGCTGGCTGCGGATTCCTCGTCGTCGTGGTCATCTGCAGGCGCGAGGGCCAGCCGCTGGTACCCGTCCGGTTGCTGAGCCTTCGGGGTCTGCGTATCCGCCTGTGTTGAGCGTGATGCGAACATCAGGTGGCGCTCAGCGACCATAAGCTTACTCATTCGCATGGCTCGTGTCGGGTGTCCACTTCTTTGAAGCACTCTGGCGTGTCCACATCAGTGAGCTTTTGCATAAAGCGGAAGGTCAAGGCAGGGTTACGCAAGAAGGCTGTGCGCGTATTGTGAGCTTCAAGAAGCAACAGGGTCTTTGATGCGCACGAAGGACGCGTCGCGGCGGCCGATGGCTGCCGCGACGGCTGCCGCGAGCCGGGAGTAGTACGTAGCAGCTGCGACTCCCAGCGACACCCCGGCCAGCGCTGCAACTGTGGCCACCCACGCCAACATGCCCTGGTGCTCGCCTGAGCACGGCAATGGACCTGATCACAAGTAGACAAACGCTGTGCTGTTGACATGAATCGCGCTGCTTATGAAATGGCTATGCCTGCTTGCATTTGTTACTGCCAATCAAGCACTCAGATTCGAGCGGGAAGCGTTGATGCTCCAATGCAATCGCTGCTAGCCGAGAGCATCTTAGCGTACCCGCGCCGTGACCGCCGCCCGCACCGCCGGAAGCTGCGCACAAGGCCGCGGGCAGCTGCACTCGCCGCAGCGCGTGGTTGGACGGGTCCGACACGATCACGCCGCAGTCGTGCGGCGCGCAGACCGCGGCCCAAATGCTGGTCGAGAAGAGCGCCTCCTGACCGCTCCGTCCTGGAAGCCGGCCTCGCCGCACTGTCCGGCGAGGGTGGCCACCATGCCTACGCAACCGCAGCAACGAGATAGGAGCTGCCACGCCGTTCGTGGTGTCCTGCTAATTGGCAGCTTGCAAAGTTGAGCGGCATGTCTGGACTGATCAGCCACTGTGTGCTTTGCATGGCTTGCTAGCGTGACAACGACTTCAGCTGCCATGTCAACAGGCATGGCATGCGGTGCATGAGCAGCATAACGGTACCTTACAGGACGTACGTGGCGTGGCATGCAACTGCTACAGACCAAACTGCGTCAGCCAGACTGCACACCGCTGCCAGTAATGCGCCGCAAGCAGGCATTGCCCGAGTCGACGACCACTAGGTTGCCCCTACCGTCGCCGCACATGCCCCTGGGACTGTGAAAGTGCGCCGCCGTCCGGTCGCCGTTCCTGTAGCCGGCGACGCCGTCGACCCCGGCCCAGTGTTCCATTGAGCCTGCTCGTGTTCAACGCAATGCTGTGTTTGGTACCGCAAAACGCGTCGCGGAACGGTGTGATGGTGTGCTGCGTCAGCGGGAACTGACGCCAGATTAGCAGCAACAGTCAACCATTCGCAGGAGACTCGCTGATGCCAGATGCCAGGGTGTTGAAGCGACGCAGCCTTTGAGGGCTGAGGGGTTGCTCAGGACAGTGTCACGGCAGCCGCACCGCTGTGATTGCTCTGAATGATGTGCCTGTGCATGTCAGACGCGTACAAGATGTCGCCCTGCACATAACCGCGCGTCGGGTGAGCATGCCATGGCACTCCCGACAGGCATGGCCGTGATTGCCCTGCCACCCCGGGCGGTGAGCTGGACGAAGGTAGAGTGGCGCCATTGTGACTTCTTGCAGCCTATGCATGTCAGAGCAACATGGAGTAGGCCTCAACGCCCGCCGTGCAGCCCGAAGCGCCTGTACAATGATGTGCAAGGTAGGCAGAAGACCTTACCTCAAGCACGACATGGTAGAAGCCTGCGCTCGAGTGGCTCCCTGCTGGCGGCTTTGAGTACAGCGTATCTACGCTCGCCTCCTCACCTGCATCGCCTCCAGATCCCGTCATGCAGCACAGACGTCGGATCTGCACTCAGTTACGCTGCTCCAGCACAGGGAGACCAGTCCAGCAAGCGACTGCACAGGCAGCGGAGGGACTGTGGGGTTAGCCTCGAGGCAGCAGCGCACTGTTGACTGAAGGAACTGCGATCGCGATGGCGATCGCCAGGAGACAAGTCTGAAATGTCGCATGCATGGCGGAGTCTGCCAGCAGACGTGAGGCTTATCGCGGTTGTGACGCTTCAAGCCGCGTGCAACGGCGCTCTCTTTGGACGGGATCGTGAGGATGGGTGGAGTAGACAGCTGGGTGACGGGGCCTGCCGTGCCGACGAAAAAGGGAATGAATGCTGCTTTCTGATGCATCGTCCAGGACGACCTTGCCCACCCGATCACCAATGCGACCCTGTGCATCCCGTTTCGAATGCGACATGACAGCTCCAGTTCGACACATTGCAATAAGAACAGCTATTTTCGTGACTCATGAGCCTGTTGCACGGTGTAAATCGGTGGCATGCACAGCATATCCTACTTAGCTCAAAGTGAGGCATGGCGTCAATGCGCGGACACGCTACTATGTTGTTCTGTCCGGCGGCTGAGAGGCGCTCTCAACCGAATGGTCCCGCGTGACGATCCGGCGTCAGCGTCGGCGGGTCCACGTCGGGGTCGATGGCGGGCTCTTCCAGCAGCCTGTCAGAGGCGCGCAGCAGTTCCTCCGTGTCCACCAGCCGCCCGACGGGCGTCGCAACCGGCGTCGTCGGAGGCGGCAGCGGCCGCAGCAGTCCCTCCCCTGCCTCGTACGGCCGGACCGGCACCCCGCTCGGCGTGCGGTGCACCTGCGGCGCCAGCGACAGTCGTGAGCTCCGTCGTGAGCTGCGGCACCGGCCGTGCGACGCGCGCGGAAGCGCCACAGGCGGTGATGGAAGAGGGCAGGGCCGTGGCGGTGTGCGGGCGCCTGGACTGGCACAGCGTGATCGCGCGATGGCATGTGGATCAGCTGACTGCTACAACCGCACAATAGGCCTTGCATCGCCGCCTCAGAAGCTTTGCTCCGCGCTCGGCAATTGGACGCGAGGGCCCTTGGCATTTTAGCTCTGCAACGTGCAAAGAACACGACGAGCGTGATGCTCGGAGTTCCATGCGCCGAGTGCAGGTCTTGCTGCGCAGCGTCAGCACCTGCTTGTGAGGACACACGTCTATGCAGACGCACCCGTGCACGCGGCCGCTTGGTGCTGGAGACGGTCTCAACGATGATGGCGGCGATGCCGTCGAAGTAGGCCGCCACGAGGATGCCCGCGGTGGCGCCGGCGAGCGCCGCGCCGGCGGCGGTCCACAGGAGCGTCCCCCGCGAGAAGTCTGCGGACAGCCAAGCAGCCATTGTCATGCGCTGCTCATTCTACAGAGCGCTGCGAGCAAGAGAGCAAGTGCCCGGATGCTGCACAAGGAGACAGCAATACGGGAAGGTCTGCGTGCTGATCACCGCCGAGGGCAGACGCAGGCAGAACAAGCTGTTGAACGACCAGACAGCAGCGTAGCTGCCAGCAACGGTCCTGGACATGCGTCTGACACCTTGACACTTCACCTTTGGCAGCGCAGGCATAAGCAAGCAACACACCGTGCGGGAGCGGCCGGTCACTCGGGACGGCACGGCGCACTGACTGGATGCCGTCAAAATCGTAGACGTTGAGCGCTGCTGGCCAGTGAATGTCAACCTACTGCGGAGGACCCATCAGCCTCGGCACCTTTATAGCGGGCTTCGCCGGGCGGCTTGGGGCAGGTCTCAGGGTCCCGCGTGACGCGGCGCAGGGCGCCGTTGCCCGGGTCCGCCACCAGCACCGAGCAGTCGTGCGGCGCGCAGTGGACGTCCCACACGGCCGCCGAGAAGCGCGCGTCCTCCGCGGGGCCGTCCGCGAGGCCCGGCTCTCCGCAGCGTCCCGCCAGCGTCTCCACTGTGCCTGCCGCAATGATGGCCTTTTCATGCACGACGCATCCAAGCCTCGTCAACGGCAGGCTGCATCTTCGCTTGCGTGACGATAGAGTGACGCCTGCATGCCTCTGTTAGACCGGCGTGTCTGGTAAAGTGACGACCGGCGTGGCAGTCGCAGCAGATGGATTGCAAGCAAGCTGTCTCAAAAGAGCTCACCGTTCGCGGCGATGCGGCGGATGCAGGAGTTGTCGGAGTCCGCGACGATGAGCGTCCCATTGGTGTCGGCGCACATGCCGCGCGGCGCGCTGAAGAGGGCCTCCTGTCGGGGACCGTCGCGGAAGCCGGCACGGCCCAATCGGCCGGCGTACACCTCCAGTCGCCCTGCACGCGCACTTGCAGCTTCTTCGTCTGGGTTGGAGAAATTGCTCCACAACTGGGCGGTTCAGGGATTCTGGCGGGCCATGACCAGAGGTTTGTGCCGCCTTTGAGGCTGATCAGTCACTGGGGCTCACCGGTACGGTTGCTCCGGATGACGTGCTGCTTGAAGTCGCTGGCGTACAGGATCGGACCCTGCATGCATGGCCACGGTGTTGAGAGCGGGATTTTTGCCGCTGTCAACACTATGTGGATGTCGGCTGCGTCAGAGTCTCTTCCAGGCGGCAGCTTCATACATGCAATACCGGCAGCTTCATACATGCGTGGTTGACAGGTTGACAGTCGCTCGCCTGCTGCCAGAGATAATAGAACACTCCACTGGCATTCGTCGAGGTCGCCTGCTCAGACGCCCGCCCCACCGTCTCGACCTCAACCCTCGCATTCGCGCAGCCTGCACCCACCACCAGCCAATCCATCGTCTGTCACTTGACGCCCTGTAAACACTACCTACTCCTTGCTGCCGCCACAATCACCAGGAGTCAGTGCCATGAGCGCGATCATGAGGCCCAGTAGCCAAAAGTCACGCAGCATGAGGTACCGCCCGGCCTCTGGCCAAGCCGCTGCACGCATAGTTGAACGCCTTTCGCGCTGACTTGCAGCGTCAGACACGTACAGGCAGCAAAAAGCACGCATGACTTATCATCGTGTGAGTAGGGTATTCACCAAAACCTCAACATGCTAGATGTGTGCACGCTATGGGGACCTGACTGCGCAAAACCTGTACACAAGCAACCTTAGCTCTCTAAAAAGCTGTGCTACCGCCACCAGCGTACCTCCGTGTGGCTCTGGCATCCCACGTCGGAGCTTGAGTCACAGCCCTTGCAGAGGATGCGCCTGCGCACAATCCTTGCTGTTTTGCACCATGACATTGAGCCTGCGGTCTTGATCCGTCTCGTCATCGCCGCCCCGGTGTCGTCGCCTTCACGGCCATGGGGACCGTCATGGTGTCGCGGGAGCCTGCGTGTCCGAGTGCGGCACCAGCGGCGTGTGCAGGTTGTCGGCGGAGTGCGTGCGGTGGTGCGTCATGCTCCGCCTGGGTCCGATCGTCGGCGTGCGCGGGGCGGTCGACGAGGTGGCGCCGGTGGTCGGCAGCACCGGCTCGGCGCTCGTCGAGGTGGTCGCCTGCGGCGACAGGCGCGCGCCAGTCTTCACAGCCCTGCCTTTGCGTACTCAGAAAGCGACACGGTCGCACGGGATGCACCGTCACCCAGGCATCATGGCACTTCCTGGGTCCATGTTGCTGAGGCCCGTCCCGTGGCGACGCGCCGTTGGTTCTCTCGCATGTACAGCCTCATAAACGACAGAGCAGCGCAGCACAGGCATGGCAGCTGGACAGTGCGCTATTGCCATGACCCGTGCAAAGCCCCTCGCAAGCCTCGTGCGCACCTCTGCATCTGAAAACAAGCAAACTTACGACCATGTTAAGGTCGTGGACATGTGCATCGTGTGTTGCTTCCCACACGCGGGGATCGCACCATTTCCTCGGCTATCTCGTCGGCGGCGGTGCGCACGGTCGCGATGGCCACCTCCGTGGGCACGATGTACCAGCCGGTGGCGAACGATCCCATGACCAGCCCCGCCAGCAGGCCCACGGCGATCGACAGCACCAGCGTCGCCCGCGGGACGCCTGCGCTGCAGCCAGAGCGTGTCAGGCAGCTGCTGAATGGGCAGGTTTACGGAGCACAAGCGCTCGGGCCCAGCGCATTCTGCAAGCGCCAGCACTTTGCCAGTCACCCCCTGCACCGTGGAGGTCTCACATGCAGCAGCAGACTTCGCGCCGGTGTGGCTCGCACAGTGCCTCGTCAAATCGCCCTTCTGTGTCGCACCTCGGCCTGCAAGTCTGCAGACTGCGCAAAATAGTAGACTGTTGCCATGGAAATCGAAAGGCGCGCACCATGGTGAGAGTGCGGCGGCAGCGCAGGGGCCACGCAGTCCCGCGGGTCCTTGGTGACGGCGCGGATGCGGCGGTTGCCGACGTCCGCTACCAGGAGCTGGCACGCGTCGGGGCTGCAGAAGACGTCCCAGACCTCCGAGAAGCGCGCTGAGGTGGGCGCGCCATCCGAAAACCCGGGGACGCCGCACTGCCCCGCCAGCGTGTCCACGAAGCCTGCGTCCACAGTGCGTCATGTTTGGCATGCGTTACGGAAGCGATAAGCAGTCCGGGACTTGCTCCGCACAGGAGTTGGGCCCTGGCTTGATGTCCTAGAATGAGCAAGGAAAGCTGACCTTGACGCTCCCATGCATTGCACCCGCAAAGGCACCACAGCGGGACGTGCCTCGGCTCGCCGCGGCCATGACTCGACCACGAACGGCTCTACGCATTCCACGGTGCGATGCCGCTTGCAGCTTGGCAGCAGTCCGATTTGGTGACGACGACCACAGGTGGATCACGAAAACAGTGCGCACCGTCCCTGTCGATGCGGCGGATGCAGGAGTTGTCGGAGTCCGCCACGACGAGCGTCCCGTTGTCGTCCGCGCAGAGGCCGCGCGGCGCGCGGAAGAGCGCGGCGCCCCGCGGGCCGTTGCTGAACCCCGCCGCGCCCTCCTTGCCCGCCCACACCCCCATGCCTCCTGAGACGCATTTGCGACACTAGCAGTCGGCATCCCGAAATGACGCTCGCCATCATCACGGAACATGCTAATTGGTCGCTGTCATCTTTGGGACATAGCGCGCACCGCTGTGGTTGCTGCGGATGACGTGCTGCACCGGGTCAGACGCGAAGAGGATGTTTCCCTGCGCCAGCCATGGGCAGCTAGCGTTTGCAGCAGTCCCATCAAGTGCCGTGCACGGCGAGACGCTCATCGCCATGCTTTCATGGCCGAGGCAGGCATGACACGCGCGACATCCGAGTGCTAGCGCCGCGGGTCACCACCATCGGCGCCGGCCTCAAAAGTCCCGCATTTGCATCCGTCAGGCAGGTCTGCTTCCTCCACTCGGCATGCTGAGCCGCATGATTCAGTCGCTGGAGCGGCTTTTCAGCAGCAGCGCACCTGCTGCCAGAGGTGGTAGAAGCCCACGGCGGACGCGTTGCCCCCTTGAGGCGCCTGGACGATGGTGCTCACCTCACCGCGACTCCAGCTCCACACGGTTGGGTCTGGCGGACCTGCAGACAGTAGCAAGTCCTGGTGTGCTGAGGCACACGCAGGTGGCAAACAGCAGGATAGCCCGATGCCAACAACCACGCAAGCATCTCGCCCCGTCCACCAAAGAAGAGCTCATAGCGCGGCGCAGCGTGACTCTGACAGGTCCGCGCCGCGCAGAGGCGAGCACCGCACCAGGCTGGGGCGGAGGGCGGCCGGCGTCCGCGCCGATCGTCAGCACGAGCCCCACGGCGAGCGTGAGCAGCCCGCAGACGGCCAGCGGCATCAGCATGTTGAGGACGGTGATGGGGCGCGGCCGCAGGCAGGTGAACTTGAGCAGCTGCCGTCCGCTGCCCACGAAGTGCACCTGCGTCGTCCCTCGCGCCCCTTGCATGGGAGCATTGTGCAAAGAATGAACGCATGACTCGGGGTATGGAGGCGGATGACAAGGCGTCGCTGTCTCGGCCCGCTAGCCAGTGGTATGGCCATGAAAGCGATCGCATCGATGTGAAGCCAGCTCTGCAGCTGATCTGGGGCTTATCCACAGAGTCCAGCGCAGCGGGCGAGAGCGGGCAGCAATGTCGCCGTCGCCAGGGCTGCGGTCTGATCAACAGAAACCGCTCTCTGGGAGGATGCGTCATCTTCCCCGGGACCGATGCCCCTTCGGACTTGACGGCGGCAATGCCTCTGGCGTCGACCCGCCATATCAGCTAGATCATGAATGCCTGTGTGGGCTGCGGAGTCGCGGCGAGAGCCTTCGCTGACGCACCCGCGTCCACAATGGCACACCGTCCAAGTCAGTTGGGGCTTCCACCAGGACCCCGCTCAGTAGGCGGGTTCCTCAACATCTTCCGCTTCAGCCCCGGCTGTGCGTTCGTTGTGGTTACATCACCTGCGATGCCATGAGGCCAGCTGTGCCAGCAGGAAAACATCACTTACTCATGCGTGCTCACAAACTGGTGCACTTCATAAGGTGCAAGCATTGGTTTGAGATCTTAAGCAGTCATCATGCCGATCAGGCTTCTGGTATTGCTCTCTATCGGCTGGCTAGGCTCGTCCGCCGCCGTCCGCACACTGCAAGGTGAGCAGGAAGCCCGCAGAAGCCTCTGCAGTGAGGCTTGAGTAGTGACCACCTACTGAACGACAGGATCGTGCTCCCCGGCAGGAGGCGTCGCTAGGAAGTACTACATTGCCGTCGAGACGGTGGAGTGGCAATATGCCGATCTCGCCTACAACTTCTGCTACGGCCGCAACTACTCCTTCGACGAGAACGCTGTGGTGCGCCGTCGCCCGGGCTACACAAGCTCTCGGGCCGACCCCTTCGAGCTCCAGAGCGATGCATCATCCTTGCGTTCACGCGTCGCAAGGATGACTACGAGCTTCAGCTCCTGTTTAGTCTCCTGTGCTCACGTCATGACCACGTACAAGCGAACGCAGCACCACCCCGCAACCCTGCCTTGAACCCCGATCGCGACGACACCTTGCTCAGGTCAATGCGGCACTGGGCAGCAAGCTCTTCAAGTCGCTTTACTATGAATACACCGACGCCACCTTCGCCACGAAGAAGGTGAGAGCTCCCCTGTGTTGGCGCTAGCGACGGGATCCCTGCCATACAGAGTCAACCTGCGTCACGGGTCCTCGATCTGCTACCCCCCTGCATGCCGGGGTTCCTTGGCACCTGCAGCGCGGGAATGAGACTCCGGCTGTCCACTGCAGGCTCGACCAGCCAGCGAGGAGCACCTGGGCATCCTCGGCCCGCTCATCCGCGGCACGGTGCGCGCCTGCCGACCAACGTTTTGCCCGTGCCAGCATGCAGTCTCGGCGCTACAGCAGAAACCAAGTCCCTGCCGCTTCTGTGCGGCTGCACGGCGATCATGGCGACGGACATGCGGCTTGCAACTCGGCCATCTGCAACCGCCGTCCGGCCATCACCTGGAGCCGTTTAGCATGAGGGTGGTCTTGCCTGTGACAATGATGCGCTAAAACCTGCAGGTCGGAGACACCGTCACGGTGCACCTGCTCAACCGCGTGCAGTTTCCCGTCGACTTCGTCCCGAATGGGCTGCTCGGCACCGCCGCCAACCAGGCTAAGGTCGTCGCGCCGGGACACAACGCCACTTACACCTTCACCGTCCCGCCAGAGGCGCTTCCCTTCCCACACCTGTGTTTATGTTGCCTGGCGCTCGACATGGGCAACATGTCGCCTCTACATACGATACATGTGTGCCTGGCTCACCATTGGCTCATCGCGCACCGCGTGAGAAGCGGCTTACCACGCCCCTGTCCGTCGATGGGGATCTGCTATGGGTCCCGGACCGGGTGCGCAGTATCTGCTGGCAGCAACTCGGCAGCTACTCGGCAGCTGCTGAGCTGCCGAGTGTTGACACCTTCTGCTGCCGCCGACGCAGGCGGGGCCGGGCGCCCTGGAGGGGGTCAGCTCCAAGCTGTGGCTATACCAGTCGCTGGTGGACCAGGTCGGGGACGACAACTCCGGCCTGGTCGGCCCCATCATCATCACCGCCCGCGGCAAGGCGCTGCCGGACGGCCGGCCCCACGACGTCGACACCGAGTTCGTGACCATCTTCAAGGCGCGCGCCTCCGCGTCCTCTCGCTGTACAATGCACACCGTGTCGGACAGCCCAGCGGGCCGCCATGGGTTTGTACTGCGTGCAACTCGGCGGGTCATGCCATGGCCCAGCCTTGTGTCGTGCAGCCGTGGGCCTTGTGTTTGGATGTCCCAGACACCGCCACTCCATTGCCGCAGCAATGTGATTGCCGCCAGGTCCCCACACGAGTCGGCGTCACGGTGACCCGATGCGCTGGTGCATGTGGATGGTTCTGCCGGCGCTGCCGACACTGACGGTGCCGAGCGCTTGCGCGCAGACCTTTGATGAGACGTCGAGCCACTATCTCGCCCAAAACAACGCGACCTTCGGGCCGGGCCCCACCTTCGGCTTCCCGCCGGCGCTCATCGCCTTCACCTTCTTCAAGACGACCGTCAACGGGCTCTCCTGGTGCACGCTGAAGGGCCTCACCGCCGAAGCCGGCTCCCGCGTGCGGTGGCACGTCGGCGGCCAGGTGCTGCTGACCTGACCCTCCCCGCATTTGGGTTCCGACCCTTGCCTGAGACCTTTCTTCATCGAGGCTTTGATGATGACCCTCTCAGTGGACCCATGAAGCAGCTGCCATCCTATGGCTTGCAACACATCCGCAGCTGCCTGTGCTGGCGCCATCTGCCAAGAGCTACCGTGCGGACGGTCCGTGACGCAAGCGGCTTTCTGTTGCTCTTGATGGTGGCATTTGGATCTCACCGTGACGCGACGGCGGCATGCATCATGTGGCCAGACACACGTATGTGGCGGCTGATCCGTTTGCAGGGGGATTCGCTGAATCTGCACGGCATCCACTGGCACGGCAACGTGGTCAGGGAGCAGGGCCGCCACACCGACAGCGTCCGCGCCCTGAGCGGCACGACGCGCAGCCTGGACCTCGTCGCCGACAACCCGGGCACCTGGCTCGTCCACTGCCACGTGAGCACAACCCCGATCCAAACCCTACCCGCACCCCGGGACCCCTCCCTGACGTCGAACCTAGTCTTCACCCCAACCGTGAACCTTATACTGACCATGACCCCAGCAAACCTCTGCAGCCATCGCTGCCACTCTTCATTCATGATTAGCTCCCCGGCACATTGAGGAGTGCGGGCCCCGCACCTAGCTCGTCCACTGCCATGTGCGACCACCACCTCTGCAATCTTCATCGCTGTTTCGAAATTCGTCATCACCATCTTGAGCGCTTTGGCCTCCGACGCAGCCCATTGAAATGAAAGAGCTGCATGCCATGCCGTGCTGCTGAAGTTGAGCTGCATCTGCAGCAGCTACTGCGACGCCGGGCGGGCACAAGCACTGTGAGAGCTGTGAGGCCTTGAAGGGGTCTAGGGTCAAAGTGGTGAATGCGCTGACACATGCGGGTTTTGATACCGCAGGTGAACCCCCACAAAAGCGCCGGCATGCTCGCGACCTACACCATCACCGGGAAGCAGCCCGCATACCATCAGACCGGCATCGCGAGGAGATACTACATCCAGGCTGTGAGTGTTGACCTCTTCAGCTGTGCACGTATAGCTGGTCCTGATCCGCACCTGCGGCAACACTCATCACATTTCGATTCACGAACGAATGGTTGCTGCCACCCCAGGCAGCCGCGCATGTCAATATTTTCGGCGCTTGATTATCCTCATCTGGTAGGCACACATTTCCTGCATGACCTGCTGCTCGACATGCCTGCAGGAGGAGCATCTGTGGAATTATGCGCCCGACGGGGGAGACTCGTGCTCGGGCGCCACTCAGCCGTTCCAGCCCGCCGCGCTGCCGTTCGTGCAGAAGACCAACGCCACCATCGGGAGCACGTACCTCAAGGTGCGCTGCAAGTCAGCAAGCAACTACCGCCTGGACCATTGTCTGGATGAGCCAGCATGAAGCTAGGCGAACCAGCAATGACTACAGCACATGTAGACTGCTATCAGCTGCTGTACCGGATGCCCCCACCGGGTGCCATCCCAAGCCCTTACTCTGAATTTGAACCCCGTGTGATGCTGTGCAGGCACTGTACATAGAGTATACAGACGCAACCTTCACCAAGAAGAAGGTGCGCCCTCATACCCTCGCCTGGAAAACCATCGTTCATAAGTAGTCCCTGAAGCCCCTCACCAACCGTCCAGTCGAAATGTGTGCCAGTCCATCACCTCCCCAACGCAGCTCGCATCTTCTTCACCACGGCCCCTGCAGGTACGCCCGGCGGACCAGGAGCATCTGGGCTTCCTTGGGCCGCTCATAACCGCGGAGGTCGGCGACACCGTGTACGTCCACTTCCGGAACCGCCTCAGCTTCCCGACCTCCGTCCACGCCCACGGCCTGCGCTACGGCAAGAACGGGGAGGGCGCCCCCTATGCGGACGGCACGAGCGGTGTGCAACCTAGCCCTTGCCTCGCTGCCGACCTGTCCTGACGTGTCCTGACAGCTGGGCGCTGCCAAGACCTGCAATGTTCTCACCCTGCTTCGGCCAAGCTGCAAAGACTTGAGCATTGCCGGCTGCTGACCGGCACAAAGCGATTTCTCTGGTTGCCTCGCCGTGCGCAGGTGCTGACAAGAAGGACGACGCTGTCCCGCCTGGTGGCGCGTGGACGTATACCTATGAGGTACGAGAACGGACGGCGATCAGCGCCTGCCACTGATGTCGTGTGGTCACCCACCTCGAGTCTGCACCGATGCACTCCGTGTTCGCTGCCTGTGAGTCCTGCTCAGGACAGCGGCCCTGTTGCAGACCAGTGCTTCAGCGCAGCGATGGATCAGATGCTGATCGCCTGCGCAGGTGCCGGCGCGGGCGGGTCCCGGCGGCGGCGACCCGTCGTCGGTGGTGTGGATGTACCACGGACACTCGGCCGAGACGGCGGACACGTTTGCCGGCCTGGTTGGTCCCATCATAGTCAGCAACAGGGGGGTCTCCGACAAAGCCCTGGGCATCGACAGGTGGGTCTGCGCTGGTCAGAGCACGGTGCAAGGTTGGAATCGAGTTGCATTTCTATCATGCAGCCACAGGGGGTTGGCAGGGTCCTGCTTCGATATCATATGAGCTGAACCATCGGCTGAGAAATGCATATCCGCCTGGCAAGTGAGCACAACGTACCGGCGACCTAACCCGGAGATGCTTCCGACAGGCGATTCGTGCTGTTCATGATGACCACCGACGAGACCAGCAGCGCGCTGTACCCCAAAAACCTGCGCCGCTTCCTGCCGAACCTTGTCACCAACACCACCGTGCTCATCCCGCCGTCTACCGATGAGGCGACCGGGGTGTGCTCTCCCTGCTGTGATCGCCGCCTGCCGGTTGCAGCGGCATCACCGCCACGCAATACTTTTGCATATATCTGCACCCCGTGACGCACCTGGGTAGATGAGGTGCTTTTTCAAGTGTTTGCGAAGTGCGCGCCCTGCGCTGCATGCTGGGTTCAGACGCCGAGCCATGGATATGCCGGGAGGCCAGCTACATGCAGCGCGACAGCACAGCAAACAGGGATTGACGGTCGAGCATGCCGTGCAGGGCGACGGGGCGCTCACGATCGCTCCGGACCCGACCCTGGCGGCGGTCCTCGGCAACCCTGCTTTCGTCGCGGCCAATCAGAAGAGCAGCATCAATGGTGCAGAGCAGCCCTATCCGTGGCCATAAACGGCCGCCGTCCCCTTCCATCTACGGGTCTCAACCCATGTTTCCTGACAATGCACCTCAATCCGCGTAGGCAGTACACTTCGTCATGCGTCGCGCCGTGTAGTTGCTGCAACAAGGAAAATGGCGAGATGGTCCCGCAGCCTCGTGTCACTTTTCAACTGAGCAACCGCTGCGCAGGTCGTTTGTTTTGCAACCTGAAGGGCCTCGGCGCGAAACAGGGCGACCGGCTGCGCATCCACGTCATGACCCTCGGAGGACAGGTGCGCATCCCCTGTTACACCCTCGCTGAACGCCTCCGCACGCCAGTCTTCCGGGTTACACTCTGGGACCGAAGGCTCACCGTCAAGGGCTCATCTGACCCCATCCAAGTAAGCGCTGACTTGGGCCTCAGTCGCCCTAAACCTAATGATAAATCGTAACCCCACCCTAACCCTGCCTCTGACCCTGACGTCATTGTCTGCGTGCTGCAGGGCGACGAGCACGCGGTGCAGACGGTGTCCGTGACTGCGGTCGACAACACGGAGGTGAGCACGGACGCCATCCACACGGCGCCGGGCCTCATGACGACCGCCAACGCCGTCCTCAGCGTCGCCGGTGAGCTTTTGATGCTCAGAAACGAATTCCAGTATTGATATAATATGGAATTCAATACCCAAACAAATTGATACATTTCTGCTCCATAACCTCTACGGTATCTGCTTTCGTAAACACTTGTCCGCAATAGTTAAAACCGAGAATTAGCACGTTCATGTGGCATCACAACGAGTGAGTAAAAGTTATCCACTCGTAAGTCCGACCAGGCTGCGATACATCATGTGACTGACCCTCCCAGATGCTCACGGTTGGCTCCTTGCTCAGCACACCTCTATGTGAGGTCTGTCAGCAAGCTGTACGTGTGCATTACAACGCCGGCCTCTCACCGCTTGGCTGCATGTAATGTAATGCAATTCCCCGTCCGACTGATGCTTCAGTGCTCTGTGCCCAGGTCGGTGGCTGCTGGCATGTCAGAACGGGCCGTTTCAGGATGCCGGCATGAAGGCGCTCGTCACTGTGGCGCCGTCTGCAGCCGCAGTGGCGCACGCGAAAGCGCCAGCCGGCAAGAAAGCCAAGCACAAGTCGGTCAGTTCGCTGGCGTTCCTGTCGACGGTGCGGATGGTAACACGAAGACGGCTACTTCGTGTTGTGCTCGCCTTCACATCCTCCTGAAGTCTACATTTCTGAGTTTGCAGCACCTCATGCCCAGACCTGTCATCAGGCAGATAACGATGGGGAGAGTGAGTAAATCGGGCTTGCGATGTCACGTGACGGGCCTTTGGCATCATCACAGGCGCTACGGGGCATCTACGCGGGCATCGGCGGCCGCCACCGGCCGGCCCGGCGCGTCCACTACATCCAGGCGGAGCGAATGAAATGGGACTACGCGCCGCGCGCGAGTGAGGGCAACCTGTGCGGCCCGAAGCCCGTGCCTTTCAGTCCCATCGAGGTGGGTTCCGCTGCTGCGAGCAATGCCGGCACCGTTCACAGCTATGCGGTGATGTGAACTTCGAGCCGTTCAGAGCTGCCAGAGCCAGCGTGGCAAAGCATAGCCAATTTAAGTCACGTGCATAACCCCTCTGCGGCGTGCGCCGAGCTGATGCTTCCTGCCCATCGATTCTTCGTATGCCACTTCAAACGCTACATTCAAGAAGACTACTCACCATGGAAAGGTGAACTGGCAAAATAACCTCAAGACCCATCCGGCACAGGATAAACGCATCCCGCTGCTGCGCAAGCTCGCAAAATGGCAATCTGAAAAGTGTAGGTCCGAACCAGAGGAAAGGTTCATGTTGTTGCGCAAAAACCCCTGAAGTGAAACAATATTGCAAATGGCAGGCTTACGAGGTGTTTCCCAGCGGCGGTGTGGTGGGGAACGTGGCGCTCAAGTCCATCTACGTGGGCTACACGGATGCCAGCTTCACGAAGAAGGCAGGCCAGCCGGCCGCGAACGGCTACCTGGGGCCGCTCATCAAGGCTCAGGCGCGGTTGTGATACGTAGGCGGCTGTCAGTGCAGGCAGGGCTGCCGCCCAAGCCACGCACTTCGCCTCATTACCCACCTTGAGGCTCTGCGAGCCGTGTTCCGGTATATGCGTTTTTGCTGGCCGTTCATGGCAGCCTGTTCAGCTGCCACGGCAGCCGTCGTTGAGTGTGAGACATTCCGGGAGTTCCTGCCAGCTTCCTACTCTCTATGCAGGCTTCACGCGTGCTCTGTCAGTGATGCAGTCAGGCAGAACGCCAAAATCTGACCCGTGCATCCTACAACAGGTCGGCGACGTGGTCAAGATCGTATTCCGCAACAAGCTGGAGCGGCCCGTGAACCTAGTCCTCGCCGGTGGGCTCATCCCGGACGGCCCCGCCCACCTGGCTCAGCCCGTCGCCCCAGGACACACGGTGCGCATGGAGGCTGCGTGAACCCGATGCAGATCGCAGGCTGATCCGGGCGGCGAGCAGTATTAAATGCCGTGCTGCAGTGCAAATGTGGCCGTCAGTGCCTTTCAAGCGGTCGCAGTGGGTCAGCGGTGCCGCTGACGGTCTAAATTTCGCACCTGCAGCACGGTACACAGCGCTGAGAATATCACCCATGGGTGCTCAGCGTGCGCTCGACATGATACGTTGCCTGTTAGTGGCACCGCTCGGGGGGCATGCGTGTCATCCAGGTATCGCACAACCCGCAGGCGCTGCAGACGTGCCCTCCTGACAACGTGTCGGCTGCCGGTGGCACTGCTGGAAGCCTCGCACGACGTCCAGCTGTGGCGAGCGGCAGGTGACGCAGACGTGGACGGTGCCCGCCGCCGCGGGCCCCGCGGCGCGCGACCTGAACACCGTCGCCCACCTGTACGGCTCGACGGTGGCGCCGTACCGGGACGCCAACGCCGGGCTCGTCGGCGTGCTGATGGTGACGTCGAGGGGCGCGCTGAAGTCCGACGGACAGGCGCGTCGACACAGCTCGTCTTAACGCTGACATGTCAATTTGTGAGCCGCCGCCAGACTGTGGCTGATGTCACACAGGTCGCCAAGTCACAACATGGCAAAGATGAAGCGGAAAAAACTGCGCAGCATGTGTAGGTGGTGCGCATGCCGACAAGGGGCCATGGACCCCATGTCTGACAGAGGGCCGAAGCACGCTGATGCCTGCAGGTAAAGGGCGCGGACCACGTGCTGCCGCTCCTGTTCCACTCCCCGGACGAGAGCGACAGCCCGTACTTCGCCGAGAACCTGGCCGCCGACGAAGCAGCCGCGAAGGTGGGGCTCGCCCCCTCCACCGCTGCACGCAAATCGTCGGCTACGTCTCAAATGGCTGGGCTCTGGGCTCACGGCATCAGGACTTGGGCTGCAGTGTGGACAGACATGTTATCCCTTCACCGAAAGTCCTCATCGCCAGTGGACGCTCCGTCTACGGTGTGACATCCCTGCCTGTATCAATTACCTCCAAAAAAAGCAAGGTACCGTCTCCTAATGCCACGCTGTGATGTGCGGCAGGCGGCGAATATGACGCTGCCGGTGGTGATGCTGCCGCCGCCCACGCCGCCGGGCATCGCCAATCTCAAGAACGGCATCAACGGCTACCTCTTCTGCAACGGACCCACCGTGCGCATCCGCCGCCTCCCTGCAACCGTCCGCAACCAGCATTGGTCCGCGCAGGGTTTCTATGTACATGTTTGGCCACGGCGGGCATGATGCACGTGACCGGGGCGTGTCCGGGACGGACAGGACGGCTCAACACGGTCATGTGAGTGCGCAGGCGACGTTCAAGCAGGGCTCCACGGTGCGCTGGCTGCTCGTCGACCCTGTCAGCCAAGGGGCTCAGGGGTACCACGACCCGTACTTTGAGAACCAGGTGGGCGGGCCCACACGAAAAACCTCCCCTGCACCCGTGAAGCACGGTCAGAGACAAGCATCCGGCTTTGGCAGCGCTCACACGAAAGCATCTGTCAGGATTGCAGGGCATGAAACGAGTCTCACCTTGACATGATGGGACCACCAGATGGCAGCTCTACCGGTGACGCTCACCAGCGGTGACCATATGCGGCTGGATGCTGAGGGCTTTCCCGATCGTGCAGGTCATCACGGCAAAGGGGCAGTCCTTCAACGCCGCCTACCTCCTGCCGGGCAGCGCCAGCGTCGTCGACATGAAGGCGCACAACGTCGGGGACTGGACCTACCAGTGCGACGTGCAGGCGCGCACCGCAACAAAAGGACTGTAAGCCACCCGCCAGCCGTCTGCTTAGCAGAGGCGCTATGATCGTGGGCCTTGGTAGGCGCAAGCTCCTTTTTCTGCAGGGCTTCGCGTCTGCTCGGCAGCATCACTCATCCTGCTGTGCAAGCTACAGCGCACGAAACATGCATGCTGAGGGGCGGACGCTTGATGCTGTGCAGGAGCATGCACTTGGGGCATGAAAGCCAAGCTCAGGGTGACGAAAGCCTGAGACAGCGGTGACAAAGCACGGCTGAGCGCACTGAGGACATCGCAGTGGCGGCTATCCCGTGTGTGGCTGTGCGGTCGCGGCATGCGAGTCCTCAATGGAGCGCAGGGTGGCAGCAGCGCAGCGGCGATACGTCGTTCTCAAGTTAGAAAGGCACTGTGCGCGTGCAAAACGGACATCAGCTATTCGAGCAGAGGGCGGAGAGAGAGTCGGGCGTGACTAGTCTTTTAGGCCTTGCGCAACGACGTTATGTGAGAGCCAGCAATTTGGATTGCACTGACAGCAAGACGAGCTTCATCAGAGGATAGGCAGCAAGAGGTTCCTAGACACGGTCTTGCAAATTATCAGGACGGGCAAGCTACACTTTTCGGTCTTTTTGACAGATGATATAGCGAACGCCACGCAGGTGGTCATGATACGCAGAACATTGTGACCAGAACTTGCGCGGTGCTGTGCAGCGATTGTGCTCTTGATCGGAGATACCTTTGTCGTGCTGCCTGTTCCTCGCGACTCAGAAATGCAGACTGTTGTGGGCTCGGCGATCGACGTTGCCACTATGAAGTAGAAGCACGCTCGCCTACAAACACAGAGCCTCATGCGGCTCTTGTTTCACGCTTCTTCATCTGATTCCTCCGACGCTGTGTTGTAATGCAGCTCAATAGCCAGCAGATGCCCATTCTGCAGAGAGAAGGCTGCCGCCAGCTCAATTACACGCTGCAGGCTGCTTCGCAGCCAACAGCTGGCATCCTGCGGTCCGTCTAGAAAGCCCGCTGCCGGGTTTCCTGCCTGCACTGGTCGCGCATATGTAGCGCGACCTGCCAAGCTGCTGCGTGTGCGTCTGGACACGCTGCTCTGCTCAACTGTTGGGGTGGTGTGCAGTCGGGCAGATCGATGTCCGGCGCCTGAGCTGCTGGACGAGTATGAGCTGGACCACGGCCAGCTCCTTGCCGCCTGCGCCAACGGTGCCTTCGTGGTCAGGCGCGCCGCGACGGCTTGTGGTCTGCTGCTGTCATCATGCGCAATGTGAGCCCAGCGGTCTGGCATGAAACCACGGCAGGGTTGCATCAAACGAGTGTGGCCCCGCTTGGCCTGTGCGAGGAGTCGTGCTTGGCACCAGCGGATCAGTGTATTCATGCATGGCAATTGGGGTCTGATGCGGACCCTGCTCTGTGGCTTGGTGGTGACATGTACCCTGCTAATCGGCCGATCGTGCATGTGACTTAGTCCTCGGCACTATTCCACAAGCCCCCAGACTGTCATTCATCATATTTGGATCCGGCGCATTCAGCAGCGCGTAAGATGCGTCCTCCACACAAGGCTGCATGTGAACGTCGCGTCTCAGCCTGCGCTGACCTGCGCCTGCGCTGCGCAGGGCCCGGGACGTGGACCAGCAAAGGGGGCGGCTCGATATCGTGGTCAAGGAGGTGTTCTGCAACTCGCGGGCGCAGGAGGACCTTGCGCGGCGTGAGGTGGCGGCGATGAAGGCCGTGCAGTCGCTGGAGGGCTGCCTTCCGGTGCTGGGCACGTACGCCGGCATCTGGGATCAGGACATCGGCGGCGTCACGTACTACCTGGCCATGCCGTGCGCTCTCCGTCTCTGAGCGGGTTGCGTGCACAAAACGCCGTCGTGTGTCTTAAAATTGACTGCTGTCCGCCCGCGTGTTCCAAAGCCTGTCCCGCGACGCTGCACGCACTCACGGTCACGAAGGGTGACTCTGTCGACACAGCGCCAGAGCTGAGCGCGGACGCCGTGCACGCGCAGGCTGCTGCGCGGCGGCACGCTGCAACAGGTGCTGGACCGCGAGACGCGTCTGCCTGAGCGGGCGTTACGCGCTGTCGCGCAGCGGATGCTGCTGGGCCTGCGCCACATGCAGGCGTCCGCGCAGCTGCACCACGTCGACGTGAAGCCTGGCAACGTTGGGCTGCTGGAGCCCGGCGACTACGCGTCGACGGTCCTCATAGACTTCGGCTCGGCGCTGCCTCTCGATGCGGCACAGGCTGTGGCTGCTAGTATACCACACAACCCTTCTCCTGACGAGCCCTGTGCAGAGCTCAGTCCGCTGCCAGCCGCGCCTGCTGAGCTCACCACGTCCGAAGGCTCGTGCTAAAGCGCAGCCGGACGCAAACCTGCCGTCTATGTTTCGACGCTCTGCACCCCGTTTAGCTCCCGTCCACAGCTAGTCATCCACACTTGAACCTGTCCGTGGCAGCCACGGACCGTGGCCCTGGTTCGTGGCCCTACCCAGGCTCATGTTGTGCCCTCGGCTCGCGTTTTCTTGACAGCCGTGACCGTTGCTGACACTCCTGGGACCGTTGCTGGGTGCTGCAGGCCCCGCACCACAGGGAATCGGCTTGACGCATGCGTATGCGAGCCTGGAGGCCCTCCGGCACCTGATGGGCCGAGGCGTCGGCGTGGACCTGGCGGCGGCGGACGCGTATGCGGTCGGAGCCACGCTGTTCCACCTGGCGACGGGAGAGCTGCCGGTGCGGGTGACCGTCGGGTCGCGGGACAGCGCGGAGGCGCTGGCGGTGTAGGAGGCCTGCCTGCTGCTGCAGGCACGTGCCCCTGGGATGCGCCCGGTCTGTCCCAATTGTGAACACCCCGGCAGGCTTCTCGCTCCGTGTTCAGGCGCCGAGCATGCTGCAGCTGTATGGTGTGCTGCCCTGGTGCCGGGAAATAGAAGTAGAAATAGAGACGCGCGAGTGATCTCAACGCGTGCTTAAGGAGGCAGGCTCAATAGCAGGGGTCACCAGCTTGAGCCTAGCCACCGCAGCGGTGCATGCACCGCAGGAGTCCTGGTGCCCGCACCATGGCTGTTGTCCAGCGAACCGTGCCCGGCGCCGTGGTTCGGCTCGCTGCTGATGCTGACCCTTTGTACATGCCGCTCCACCCGGCAACAGACATTCTGTCCCGCGCGAGGCTGCATGAGGCGCTGCGACCCCTCACAATAAGCCCCTGCTGCGCAGGGCACGTGCCAGGCGGGAGGGGCGGCCCGAAATCGTGGTGAAGGAGCTGTTCTGCGATTGCCGGGAGGAGGAGGACCTCGTCCGCCGGGAGGCGGCGGCGATGAAGGCCGTGCGGCCGCTGCAGGGCTGCCTCCGGCTGCTGGGCAAGTTCGCCGCCATCGCCCACCCCACCCGCGGCGGCGTCAGATACTACCTGGCGATGCCGTGCGCTCCCGTCTGCCATCTTCCTGGACTTGGTCTTGCATGCCGTGCGATGCGCCGTGCAGTCGCAAGCTGGTGGCTGTCCCGCCCGCCTGACCGGCGACCCATGCCATGCGCACAGCATGACATGACCAACACAGCAACTTGCGGGCTTCAGCCACACAGCCGTTCCGCCTGCGCATACTTACAGACGAGTCGCCAGCTGCGCACGAGCTGTTGACCAGGGGAAAACGTACCGCGCCAATGCTGACCGCTCACGATGCGCGCGCGCAGGATGCTGCTCGGCGGCACGCTGGAACAGGTGCTGGACCGCGAGACGCGTCTGCCCGAGCGGGCGCTGCGCGCTGTCGCCCAGCGGGTGCTGCTGGCACTGCACAGCATGGCGGCGTCCGCGCGGCTGCACCACGTCGACGTGAAGCCCGCCAACATGGGGCTGCTCCGTGCCGGCGACTTCACGTCGACGGTCCTGCTCGACTTCGGCTCCGCGCTGCCGCTTGGTGCGGCGCATGTTCCTTTGTCGGCACTCGATGCTTGCAGCCACTCTGTGAGAATGAGCATGCGACAGCGCTGGGGCAGCTCGCCCGCGCTGGTCGCGTCTGCTCCGTAGTACGGTACTGCTGAGCGCGTGGCATGGCGCCCCTGCACCAAAGATGGCGCATGTAGCATGCGCCTCAGTATCATCCGTTGGCTGTGGAGCAAGTGACAGATATGTGTCTCGGTTGCAAAGGAGGGGTATAGACTCTCATATCAGGTTGAGGGCAGCCAGAAATCGGGCGGACGCGTGGTCAGGCCCTGCCGGATGCCATGATGCTCTGCTCGGCGCGGCCGCGCTCAGCTCAATCTGCGCAGCAGCCTGCCCATGTATCCTCAGACCCCAATCATTGACTACCGCAGGCTGCACGCCGGAGTGGATCGGCTTGACGAACGCGTACGCGAGCCTGGAGGCCCTGCAGCAGCTGCTCGGCCGAAGCGGGGGCCTCGACCTGGCCTCAGCCAACGCGTACGCGGTCGGCGTCACGCTGTTCCAGCTGGCGACGGGGCGGCTGCCGGTGCGAGTCAGCCGCAGGCGGCGGACCAGCGCGGAGCCATGGGGGAGCAGCCTCCTGCGCATGGTGCGCACGAGACAGCTGATGCCCCGGTGTACACTCGGCGCCCTGTGTGCAGATGCGTCATCGATACATCCCCTCCGTGCTGTCACCTACTGCATCAGCAGCGAAAAGAGTCGCCATTGCCCACCAGCTGCACCTGCTGACGGTCTCTCTGGCCGTCAAGGAGCTTGCGGCGCGTCATGCTGCGCCTGCGCATGCCCATACTTGAGTGCTGCTCTCCCGCGCAGGGAGGCCCCCTGGCCTGACACCATCCTGAGCAAGCTGGAGGGCGTGGGCGTGTCAGCCGCGTGCGCGGACCTCATCCAGCAGCTGATGCGCATGCATCAGCCGGATCGCATCAGCGTCGAGGACGCGCTGCAGCACGCATGGGTTCTCGGCGGATGAGCCGTTTGGACACGCCAGGCCGCGGACGTCGACATATCCAATGCCAGTCATGCTGTTCAGAGCTTTGCTGTCACGACTTCGTTATGATGCAGACTGGCAAGCACGTGCTGAAGTAAGCTGCTTAAGAGCAATGCGCATGAACTTCAGCACATGCTTGCCAGTCTGCATCATAACGAACAGGATATCTCAGCTGGCAGAACCAACCGTCTCGTCCTCAAGCTCCGTGTACGTAAACATCTGCATCTTCAGGCTATCATGCAAGAACTGATATCGGTGAGAGGGCCTATGCTTACATAGGTCACACGTTGTGTCGTGCGGACAGGTGCTTTGAGAGCTGAAACTTGCGAGCCCTTGCATTTCATGCGTACACCAACGCAGTTGGACATGCACACTGCACTGAACGATCCGACTATGCACCTCACACGCTCTCGCTCAGTTTCCACCATCCCCGCTAGCTGACAGTGCGCCCTATCATCCTGTACTTGTTCCAAAACCGCGCTTCCCAGTCCCTCAGCGACTCCAGCTCCATGGCGCCCAGACCATCCAGGTCATCGTTGCAGTCCGCCACGTCCGTGGACACCAGGGCAAAGGCCCGCGCGCACTCCTTCCCGGCAAACGGGTACACGCCGTCCGGACCGTAGAACTCTTTGCCTGCGGCGCGGCGCCAGGCAGATTGTTTTGCACACCTCGAGTGAGACACAGGCGCCAGGTGGATGTGCGGACTGCATACTCATTGCAAGCAGGTACTGTCACCGCTAGAGATATTGTAAGCAACAATAGCCAGCGGTAGCCGGCGTGCGACGATGAGTACATGTTCTTTTATTTCTGTTTTATGAGACTGGATTAGGGTTACAAGAATCGAGCGCTGCTATGCCAGGTGCGCATCCTGTACATGGCCCCGTCATATGTCGTTTCCTGAGGCTGGTTCGCAATGAACAGCGGGATGATAGAGGTATGTCGTGTCTTCATACGCGACTGCGCTGCAGCTTCGTGCAGGCCTCCAAGACCACGCCGTTTCACACGAAACAACCTTAACAGGAGAAAATATGCCGCGGCATCTACATGTAGATGGTATTGGTGAAAAAGGCAGGTGGCAGCTGACAAAGCTGAAATCTCCGTACAGCGGAGGTCTTGCCAGCTACGCAACAGCAGATAGGCGTGACAGAGCGCCTGCACAGTTCCTGACATCGTGGCGGGCTGCAAAGGGTAGTAAAGCCATCTACTGCCAGCAAGCTGTGCTAGCGCCCGTGCAATGGCAGAGCGCGCCTGGCGTGATGTCGAAGACCGTTCCGCGGATGGCCAGCAGCAGCGGCCGGTCCGGGTCGCTGCCGTCGTGCCGCGCGAGCTCCTGCAGGCTCAACTCCCTCTCCGGCACAACCTGCAGAGGCGACAATAGGCGCCATCAACATCTGCCACCATGCACGAGGGCTTTAAGCCAGCACCAGAGGCAAGTTCATGGTCTCATGTCTGCCTGTGATGATCATACTCTGCTCTTCCCGCAAAGAGACTTGCAGCTGTTCCCTGCATCGTCTCCGGTATGCCATGCCTTTCACGCAGCGCATGGCAGAAGAGCGACCACCGAAGCAGAAACAGCCCCGTGCCGCCAGGCAGCGATGGCAGAGGTCTGGCAACAGACGCGGGGGCAGCCAGGGCGCTCGCCTGCCCGACGACGCTGTACTTGTCGAGCAGGCGCTCTTCCCAGTCCCGCAGCGTGTCCTGTTCCCGCTTGGTTAAACCCTCCAGGTCGGCGCAGCAGTCCTCCTCGCGCAGCGACATCTTGCCCAGCGCCCGCGCCGCCTCGCGCCCAGCGAATACGCTGTACCCGGACCCTGCGCTCAGCTTGGGGGATCGGAATAAGGGTGACCTTTGCTGAATTGCATCTCGATCTGTTGGGTCTTGCATGTTGATATTGCTGAACAGCTGGCAGCGTGCAGCACACGGTGCCCACTCAGTTACACACTGCAGATACTGTCACACTGATGACGAGCTGTGGCATGCCATGGCCTACAGATTTGATCAGGTTATAAAGCTGTTGGTCGCAGAACCAAGCGCGTGGCCGTTCCATGCAGCTTTGACTCCGCTGATGTGTGTAGCTGACGCCCAGAGGGAAGCAAGCGACGTTGTTCAGCGGAGGGCGACTGACCTGGTCCGTAGAAGTCGCGCCCCTCGGTGACGTCCAGCACCTTGCCGCGGATCGCGAAGCACAGGGGCAGGCTCGGGTCGCGGCCGCTGTACCGCAGCAGGCTGGCCTCCGTGATGTCGCCGACCTGCCTCGGCCTGCAATTGTTGCATACGCAGCTCGCTGGACATCAAGCGTCGGACACAAGCGAGGGATTCTGCAACAGTGCGCGTGGACACAGGACACGGACATGGACTGCAACCACCCTGGCGCATGGTGTCACGGCAGCGGGAGGCAGCAGCAGCAAACTCCATCTTAGGCAGGACAGATGCACAACCCCGCAGCAACTCATTGCCGCACTACTCGCCAGCACAAGCATTTGTATGCGCATCGATCCGCTTGTACGCAACAGCTGATGCGGCACGGCGGCATCGCCGACACGCTGATGCGCCTCGACGGTGCATTGAAATACATCATGACTCACTTGTACACGGCGGGCTTGGGCGGCGGCGTGAGCGAGGCGTGCAGGAAGCTCAGCGCCAGCGTGCCCACGAAGACCGCCACCAGCGTGACCGCCAGATGGCTTTGGGCGTAATCCAGCACCGCCGCGACCTGGTCCCAGAGCCACATGCCGGCTGGACTGTGGGGAGCGACGGGCGACGCCCGTCTATGACGACTTTGCTGATGTGCTGCGTTACTGAAGTTTTCTGGATGCCGGCTACTCTCTGACGTTTCGGACTTGGCTCGGACGCACTGTTGTGCACTCGAGCAAACTCTGAGACCCAGTCGATGGTCGCGCGGATGAGAACGTTGCAATCATAGCATGATGACGGGCCCGGCACACCTGGATGCTTGCCATGCACGTGCCAATCCGTCTTTCCGATGCATGGGCGTGTGCCGATCTCGATCTCCATGTCTACTAAATCGCGATGGATGACAGAGCGCAGTGGCGCAACGCTGGGCTCGTCGCTGCCTGTGCCGTGCTAGTCACCGCAGCGTCTTACTGGACCGGGCGGTCCGCGGTGCTCTTAGCAGGTGCGCTGTGCGCTTGTGGTTCCGCTCGTGTCCGCCCCACCCCCGTCCGAAGCGTGACTTTCCGACAGTCTCCGAGACGGCCAGAACCTGCCGCAGGGCAAGGCGTGTTCGTCTGTGCAGTCGGTGCCGCCCTCTTCGTGGCTGCGCGCAGCATTTACGCCCGTAACCGCGGCAGAGCGCGCGGGGATCATAGCCGTGCTGGGAAAATTGTATCCTCCGCAGCCGCGCTGCTCAGCCGCAACCCATTGGCCAAGCAGCCGCGGCCGGCGACGTCCGAAGAGGACCGCCAGCGCAGGGCCGCCGCTGCGCAGGCTCGGTGAGGACACTCCTTGCCTGCTGCTGCGATTGTGCTGGGTTTACGTGCAGGTCGCATGCTACGCTCATCATGCTCCTTCAGAGTAGAACAATCGTGACACGAAGCTGCCGTGAGCAGGTTCCAGCCCACCGCTCTGGCCAGCGACGCCTTGCAGCTCGCATCCACTCGCGCTGCGGGCACCGCCCCCGGCGGCAGCACAGCCTCCCCACAGGCGGTGCGGCGGGCAGAAGCGGCCAATTCAGAAGTCTCGGCCACAGTGGCAGCGCAGGGTGACGCCGAGTCCGCTGCTGCCGGGGCCCTGAGTCCGCCGGACGGCCCGCCTGCCCGCGCGGCGGAAGATACAGACCCAATGCTGTCCGCGCTGCAGCCCGAGATGACGGCCGCTGCGCCGGCACCCGTGGTCGCTGCAGATGCTGCTCCGCACGCCGCAGATAGAGCGGTCAGGACCATCGCCCAAGGCGCGGGCGCTGCAGAATTGGCGCCGCTCGCAGGTGGCGGCGCTCAGGCGACCAGCGGTATCAGAGCGGTCGACAGCACAGCAGACCACTGTGTTGGGCAGGACGGCCATGATCGCCGTCGCCCAGGCGCTGCTGCAGTGCCAGACGAGGCCACCAGCGAGGCCAGCAAAGGTGCTGCAGAGGCCGAGGCGGATTCCGGCGGGACGCATGGCAGTCATGGTGCTGGTGACGCCCAGACGGTGGCGGAGGGTCTGGCCAGCGCTCCGACGGGCATTTTAGAGCAGCGGGCGACTGGGGTGCAGCAGGCCAGGCTGCGCGCGGAAGCGGCGATGGCGGAGTCCGTTCTCGCTCACGTGCGCCGTCGAAACTGCGTGACCCTAAGTCCATCCAAGTGTCTTTGAGATCCCACCGAGCCCTTTACATGACATATTCGAGTGATTCGGCTGGGCGCCGCCACGAGCGCCCTATGCTCTGACAATGTGGTTTCACACATTGCAGAAGCACCGAGTGGCAGAGGATCAGGCCGCCCGTCAAGCGGCGCGGCGGGCAGCAGCCGACGCGAAGCTGGACGCCATGCGGCGGGCCGCCGACCAAGCGACCGCCTCTGCAGCGCAGCTATGCGTGAGACCGGAGGGCGCGGCTGCAGGTCAGCACCAGCAGCAGAGCCGGGAGCGCGCGGACCTCATGGCTCAGCAGGACCGCGAACTGGCACAGGTCAATTACAGCCGTACCGTGCTGCCCGGCTTGCTGTCTATGAACCCTGCTTGTCCATGTTGAGTTTATACTCTCCTTCTTCGCCGTTCGATGACATCTCAAGACTGGCGTGAGACCGCACAAAGCGCACTGGCTTGACCTGCAACGCTGCCGCAGTGACAATGACCTTGTGATCGCGACTGCCTGGACTGTTGAGCGCCCGCCATCTGCGCGTAGTCGCTGGAGGCGGACAGACGAAACGAGACTGCCGCAGCTGGCTCGAGCGTCCAACCCGCCTCTCCTGCCCCGAAACCCGCCATGACCGCCGCCCAGCAGAGGTGAGGCTCGCCTGGTGGACGAGTGCCATCATCCAACATGACTTGCGTCTCATTCGCAAACACTGCTCGCTGCTTTCAACTGCTTTCGGGTTATTTGGATGCGTGTCATCTAGTTTTGTTGCGAGTGTCTGAAGCAGACCAAGTTTGATCTGTCAGAACAGATACCAAGTCTCAATAAGTTGTGTCAACGTAACGACGCCTAGTTCCTGTTGCAGGACGGCGAACAGCGCCGTGGAGACCTGCCTGATGCGGTGGATGCATTACCAGCTCGCCCTCTTTGTGCGGCGCTCGACCCTATGCTCTTGTAGTGCTGAAGTCTGTGCCTCAGTGTCAAGTTGCCGTCACGTTGCAGACCGCCAGCTTGCTCACCATGACACCGCTTGGACATCATGCACTGCAGCAAATCCATGCACTGTCGTCCTTCCCTTCACTTTCGTTCACCGTATATTCCCTCTCAGCTGCAGCCGGTATGTGCACGTCATTCAGAGAAACAGCAATATAAACACATAGTGCACGGCATGTCGACGGCCGAGGTCTGGTAATGGCGACACGCATCCCGGAATGGAGCCCGTATAGCCGGTTCGACACATTAGCTCAACTGATACCAGTGATGTGTGCAGAATCTCGACCCCGTGGACGCCAACAACGCGGGCACGGTGACAATCGCGGTGCGGCTGCCCAGCGGGCGCACGCCGCGGCGCGCCTTCTCCACAGACAACACGGTCAACGACCTTTATGCATTTGCGAACTTCAAGGTGCTCACGCCCGCATCCCTCAGCATCTGCAAACTGTAAACCCTACCCTGGCCTCATGACTTGCGCACCCTCGCGTTGCTGTGGTCGAGCACAGCTAATAAGGCTCAAGCTGCCGGCAGACCCGTGGCTATTTAGCGCGCTGATCAGCTCGGCATATGGATTCCGCGAGGAAGCTAAGTGGAGGCTGTTGTCGGAATGCTGAAGATGATTTATGATCGCTGTCATGATCGAGTCTCTGCGCAGCTTTTTAAACTGTATCCTCCAGCAATTGCACTGCAGCAGGCAACACAATCATGACGTCTGGAGGATGCAGCGGTGATGACAGCGCTGGTCTCCGGACTGCAGGTGCTAGAGGAGCTGCTGGGCGCGGGTGTACCGTCGGATCAGAGGCTGGCGGAACAGACAGATGAGGCTGACGGTGCGGCTGCTGCCCATGCTCTGTCGGCGCAGCTCCAAGGGTGCTCATGAGTGGGGACCTGCTGTTGAGCCACGGTGTATGCTTGTCTTGCCAGTCTCGAGGCGGCATGCTCGGCGACAAGCTGCTGCGTTATGACCTTTAATGGTGACGTCGTGGGCTGGCCGCAGCAGGTGTCTTCATGATGCCGTCAATGACAGCCGCGCAGCTGCCAGTGGAAGTGAGGGCACGGGCAGCTGAGATCATGTCTGACGAAGACAGGTTGGCCCGGCAATCGAGACTGCTGCCCGGCACCGCATCTGCCGCAGACCTGGTTACAATCCAGCGCTTGCAGGCAGTGCTGCTACATGCATCCACAAGCGGCTTGTTTTTGCAGGAGCTGGCCGTATTTGCCCAAGACGTGGCAGCTGGTGGAGCCCTTCCCACGGCGTGTGATCTCGCCAGGCATCGGACGCAGTGGCAACCAGTCGACTCTGGAGGCGGCAGGACTCACTGGACAGATCCTTGTGGTGGTGGAGCGCAAGGCTTGATGGGCACCCTCAGGGCAGGCAGACTGTGTGTCGCTGCTTGGTACTGCAAGAAGCGTGCAGGTGCAGCATGATGTATGCGCGGCTTAAAGTGTACGTCCGGTGTTGCCGATTGCTAGCTATGATAGGTGGGGTATCAAAAACTTTGCAAAGCGGTGTGCAAACTAGAAAGGTCTAGCTACAAACCTCGTGCGCCATACCTCAGTCGAGTGCAGCAACGCAGAGGTCCGCCTACAAATCACGTGTCCTACAAACGGCGTGGTGTGCACATCTCGAGTTCAGTCCTAAAAAGCGCCCAATGCCATGAGCAATGGCTCTCGCACGACACAGCTGCGTGCGCCAGGCTACAAGGTCGTGGCAGCAAGCTTCTTGTCGGCCATCGTCGTGCTGCCATTCAACGAGGGGCTTTTGGCCGGAATGTCGTACTGCTCTGGGATCCTCCTGCTAGCGGCAACCGCAGGCTCAGCAGCGCTTTATCTTGCGGTTATCACCAGAGCCCTGATGCAGAGGTGTGTGCAGTAGCAGCACCAGCTCCACAAAGCCACAAAGAAACGACGGAAGCGCCCTTTCCCAAGTTCGAACACAGTCGCTACCCAGCCCACATCAGCATTGAACATCCCAGATCAGAGGAAGCAAAGCAGGTGTCAAGTGTTCAGTGCCACCGCACCGGCTGCGGCCATCAGGTTTCCCCGCCAGGCCGTCAACCATGGCGCTCATCTCATAGCGATCCTCGACAAGCGAGGTGACGTTCGCCTCAATCGTGTCGCAGATCTTCTCTGCGCACGCAAACCAGCGCAGCGTTTCACGGCCGCAATCCAGTGTCACTGCAGTACTTGTCAGTGTGCATTTTGACGAGTGTTCCACACACGCTACACAGTGTGTAGGATTGCAGACATTAAATCTGCAGGCGGCAATGGTTTTATGCGGGGGCAATAAGGCAGTGGGGGTTTGCAGGCATGGTAAAGACGCCTCCCGAGGCAATGCTGAGCCCAACGTCGGCGCACCGAGGGGCAGGATGCCGAATGGCTCCTCAATCTGCACGCCGATCTCCTCGATGCCCAGCAGCAGGAACGCAATAATGACGCTGGCAGGAACAGCGCCCCAGCCGCAGGCAGACCACAGCGTGAACGGCATGAACGTCACGTAAATGGTCAGGAACCGGGACGTGTGCCTGTGCAGCGTAGAATGTTGCAATGTCAAAACAAGTTGAAGTAGAAATAGTGGTTACCAACAGAACTAGGGACTGTAATACCTTAGTCGGTGGAGCTTGAACCTTCCAAGTTCGAGATCTCATGACATGAGCTAACGACAGCCATGCAACAGTGGGTTTCGTCGTGAGGCCTACAGCGGGCCGCGGCTGCAGGTCAAATGTATCGTGGCCCTTCAACAATTTGCTGCACAGCCCGTGATCTGCGCACTCCCTGCTCGATTGGGCACACATCATCCACAGCATTGCAGCATTGGCTCGCTGTGTTGCATGTCAGCAGGCAGCTCAGCGCAGCAGTCCACGACGGTGCCTCTCACCGGGTGTAAGTCAGCGGGATGGGCGTCTTGAGGATGCGCTCGCAGGCGCCGAGTGCGTCCTCGTAGAAGGTGAAATTCTCGTCCATGCGCGTGCGCGCCATCGGGTGGACCGTGCTCGCCCTCACCGCCCCCGACAGCATCTGCACCACCAGCAGATCTGAGGGTCAGCACCAGTGCCGTGTTGGCTTGCGATCATACGCAGACCGCGTTCAGTCAGCGCAGATGGGAGTCGGCCACCTAGCGCGCACCCCCATACCGCATCGAGTTTTGGTTACGGTAGCCAGACCCTGCTCAAGAACCTGATGGGCAGGCTGGTCTTAACACTGGCATGACAGCCTAACCTTGCTCACAGTCGAGGCATGCAGTGTGTGAGCAGGATTTGTTGACATGTCACACAGGCTTGAGAGCCACGGAGGAATTATTAAGTCATGCCGGCGCGCACCCCCAGGCAGTAGTTGGGCCTGTGAGGCGACGCCAGCAGGGCCGCCAGCTCATCCGGCGGAAGCACGTCCTGCATGAAACGACGGTCTTGAGTGCCACGGATGTTGCAACACCGCAGGAACCCCATCCAGAGAGGCTGTTGTGAGAGCCACGGCTGCAAAGGCACTCTGCATCAGATGACGCATTTAGCAGCCATAGAAAGGGCATGACCTGCTACTGGCACGGCTTCGTGGTGCTGCTGATGAGGTCTCCAGAATCAAGCAAGCGTGACAACAACTAAGCTGTGTCCTGTGACACGTGGGTCTGAACTGTAAGGTACAAGGAGACCGCCTAGGAAGTACCTTGAGATCGCCTGGAAGGTCATGCTCCTCACGCAGATGCGACTGCACAGAGGAATTCGCTCACGATTCAGATTGCAACAATGCGTGTGACAGAACACAGTGACCAATATGACCTCGCATGCGTGCCCCTCAGCCCCTCAGCTGACATTCCTGGTGGCCTGTGCAACATGTCCGCGGAATACACGTCATGTGAAGGCAACACATGTGCAGCACGCTCATGCAACGCCGCTGATGTGGGCAACGAGGGGTTGATGCAGCGCTGTGTAAGAGAGGTGATGAACAACGAACCTACAGCAAAGTTTATCTTGCTTATCCTTGACGCTACAACTGATTGACTAACTTGAAGAAGATATTTTGATGCTCTATTCGAAGCCAGGTGCACCGTGAGGCTGCGGACGAAGGCGACGGTCCAGCGGCGGAGCAGCTGCAGCAGGGCCGCATCCTCCTCGTCGTCGAAGAAGGTGATGCCCTGGACCACGAAATCCAATTTTGAGCTGCGAAGTTATGACTTTGCAGACACTGTTTGAAAGTAAGTGCAAAAACACGTTTATCTATTTTTTGTTAGCAACAGCGAGCGTGTGTCACCCTGCTGATAAGGAGCAGCTTCAAGAGTGCGCAGCGCGTGTTGGGCAAGGGTGCTCATCAAATTGACTTGACTGCTGGTCGTGAGAAGCTGAAACGCCTACTTTGGCCGTAGTGTGTCCTCAGCAATGAGCCGTGCTCAGTGCTGACTGTCGACTGCATTGAAGGTTGCAAAATCTGCGTCATTATCTCCGTGTCCGAGTACTACGCGTGCAAGGCCTTGCGGGCCAATTGGCCCCGGCAGTTCCAGCAGTTCGATTAAACACCATGAAGCCTGGTTTCCCGCCACGCCAGTCACGCATCTGTGAGAGCTGGCAGAAAAGACACGCCGTCGCTGCGCGCACACCTGACGGACGATGTCACGGCTTCGGTTGACGACGCCGCCCCACAGCTTGCGCGCCTCCCACCAGCGGTTGTAGCTGCTGTTGGTGCGGAACACCAGCAGCAGCGACAGCGCGAAGGACGACAGGCTGAACGGCTGGCTGGCGGTCACCGACAGCGACCTGCGCCAGGACGCCGCCAAGGAGGTCGTGGCTGATTGCGGCAGGCTTATGTTTGCACGTAGAAACTCCCAGATCATGTTCAAGCCGACTGTAAGTCACAACAAGGCTGGCTGACGGGCCCGCGCGTGATGAGCAGAAGTTCGCATGCACGCAGGGCAAGTAAACGCCATCTCGATGCACAGGCAATGATGCAGCAGTCAGTGACCGACTTCCGCAAGCGACGGTGCGGCAGGCAGACGGCCTGAGGTGCTGGCGTCACGCGCGGGGCGGCGCGCACGGCAGGTCCGCGGGGAAGACGTGCGACGCGAGCAGGGACTCGTAGATGCCGAGGAACGTGGCGATGAAGAAGGTGTAGTACAGCGGGCCGCTGAGCCCGCGCACGATGCGCGACCTGCGGCGCAGACATCGCGCATAAGCGCAGCAAGGAGATGATCGGCATGTCATGAAGCAGAATGCAGTGTGTACACAGGGATTCCCGCACGCCAGGCGCAACCAAGTCTACGATGCACAAGGTAGAGAGTGATGTCTTCATGGTATGCTGGGTTGCCAACCGATGAGCTCCAGCGCTCTCGAGTTCGTGGTCCCATCGAAGCCGCATCTAGCGTATCAAGTGGTGGGGACGCGTATCAGCCACGGTAGTGGGATTTGCTCACCCGAAGAGCCCCTGGATGTGCCGAACGTAGCGCTGGGCGCTCCTGTGCGCCCGCCACCGCGGGAAGTCGAACACCTGCCGCGGCAAGCACGATCTGGCCCATGAAACCGTGTACTGCTACCAACAGAGCTCAATTCTTGTGTCTCGTGGCTCTGCACTCATAGAGGAAAACAGCGACTGCGATCAACAATCTGACAAGCCGTCGCGAGCACCTGCAAGAAACGTAGGCCGCGACGGCGCATGAGGGCGGACGTCCAACCTGTATCCGACGCTACTGCCTGACACGCATACAGGTGGGGATGAGAAGCGGATTCGGGCAGCGCAGGTAGAGTTACGAACATACACACCGTGCGCCGGTAGCGCCGGCTCGACTCCTTCTCCTGGTCAAACACGTCCATGTCGAGGATCTGATCGAGCGACAGGACGACGCCGGTGCCGTTCGACTCGGGTTTGGAGCTGGCCTGGAGAGGCTGGACGGCTGGTCGGCTCGGCCGGCCCGTCCCGGCATGCAGGTAGGGGCGGATCGGCAGCAGCGACGAGTGCCGCCGCGTGTGCGAGAGAGATCGGCCGCGGAGGCTGTCCGAGCTCGTCAAGGGTGTGGCGGAGGAGTGGACGAGGGGCGACGGCCCCTTGGTGGATGCCCGCAGCTGCAGCATGATGCTTTTGGAGATCGCGACGGCTGTTTGCTCACACCAGATAACCGCACAGCAACCACGGCGCCTGGCCTGTACGTGCTCCCGAGGACGATCGCACTGATCTGCAGCCTTGACGACGGTCAATTGCCGCAATGCGAAGTCGCCCACCTTATCGAGACATCAGCCAGGGAAAGGGGCGTAATCTGCGAGGGCACACAGCCAAGGGAAATTTGTCTGTCTACGCTACCATCACTGGTTTTCGCCGCGCCGTCACATACGCGCCACGAGGTGAGACCGCTCGTCCTCAGCAAACAGCAGAGCACCCGGGTCAGCCGCTAAATCCTCCTCTTGCTCAGCCACGGTGGTTAGCTCGTCTGCGTCGCTTGCATATGCTGACCTCGCCCTGCGCAGCACGTTCACACAATGTCCCGCTGCGCACCAGCACGGCACGCACAATGCGCAAGAAGAAGAGGACAACACCGGCAGTCCTGAAGGCAGACTCTCAGCTAGCCGGCTTTCACAACAGCTGGCAAGGCGGTCTTCAGTGACCTGCGCTGTGTGCCGGGGCGCCGGCGGTGGCCTCGCTGCCGGAGCTCCTCGGCGTGGTATGGCACGAACGGCAGGGTCTGGGCAGCGGATGTCAGATGGCTCGCCTTCTCGCCGAGGACCAGCTGCGCGTTCTCCTCCGTCAGGTCCTGTGACTTTTCAGAGGCACACGCTGGCATGCCTTCCTCGGCAAGTGTGGGTGCTTAACTTTGTGCACTGCACGGTTGACTTGACCCAGGCTGAGAATCGTCAGCGCCATCAGTTTTGACCAACCCGTGTTGAAGCAGCAATGACTGGATTCAGGCGCCCGCGCGCACCTTGCGGGTTACGAGGCCGCTGACAAACGGCTTTTCCGGGCCGACAAACAGGTGGTGCAGGCCCATTGTTCGGAACAGCCGGTATGTCCGGGTCAGGCTGGCGTTGCCGTGCACCTGATCGGCGACAGGTGCAGTCACGCCGACTTTGCTGCTCAATCGTCGGCACAGGGCAGAACGAAAAGCGGCGACGTCTTGCGCCTCGGTGCTCATGGCAGAGTGCGTACCAGGAAGGGCGTGCGCTGCATGAAGGGGCGAAGGTCCAGCACGGAAGCCATGTCGTCCTCAGAGAGGCCTCTGCGTCCAGAGATAAACCCTGTCAAGCCATGTTCCCGCCTTCTAACTGTGATTCCTGCCCCACGCCAGATGCTCGTTTTCAGACGGACATCACTTCACCAGATCGGTGCGCCGAATGCTCAGAGCACTGCAGTAACACCCAGGTCGTGCGCACAGACGCCTGTGCAGGAGTGGATCTGTCCGGAGCGCACTCAATGACGGCTGTTTCCTCTGCATGGTCTGCACGTCTGCCTGCGGACGGCTCCAACGCCTCCAGCAGGTGCAGCCGCTCCGCCTGGTCCCCCGGCACCAACCCGGAGCCAAGAAGGTTCTGCGTGACACGTTTACCTTTGATGGACTACATCGTGGTTGGCGCTATGAATATTGCTGGACCCCACCGCAGCACCAGCAGCAGCTGATATGTCCGGGGCAAATTCAGGACATGGTAAGTCTGATTAGGGAGCAGGTGGAGACGCCATCGTGAATAAGACAGGGATGGTGCCAAGCCACTGCAGAGCGCACTGTGCTGCTGGTGCCGGGCGCTCGCAGCCCAATGCGGGTTCGCAGCAGCTCAACCAGCATCGCGCGCGACACCACGCCCTGGCATACAGCACGAACGCGTCAGCATGGAAGCGTGGATGGCTCCGCCAGCACAGCACGACTGGGACTTCCCGCCACAGTGATGGCTACCGCAAGACGGCGTCAAAGCGTGAATATGCGATCGGACCGAGGTCGCGGTATATTGTGTTCGCCCAGCACAGCGAGGTGAGCATAGTTGAATTGCACTGTGTCACCTCCAGCTGGAAACCCGCCTTGGCGCGCATCGCCGTCGCGAGCTCGTCCGTGACCGGGAACGTGTGGTGCTCCGTGCTCTGCAGCACGGCGGCCACCTGCCGCACCACCGACGCCCGCTCACTTGCCCTCAAACGAAAACCCATCATTGATGGCGCAGCAGGTCCCTCTCGCCCGATGCTCGGATGCACTGCGATGAGGGTTTGGCTGGGCATGTGACATCGCATGGTGAGACGGGGTCAGGTCACCTGCCTGACCGGCGCGAGCGGCGGCAGCGCCAGGACGGCGGTCGTCATCAGCTCGCCCACCGTCAGCTTGTCCGCGACCAGCAGCTGATGCGTCTCCATGTCGGCCTCGGGCTGCGTGACACCCCCAACCGACATCAGCAATTTCACGGCATGCCCCGCTGCATGGATGCCCGTGCACGCCGCTATGCACGCGGTAGACGCGGGGTGCAACACTCACGAACGAGGAGTGTCGTTCAGACGGCACCAGACAGCTGCGTCACTGCAGTGCTAGTTTCCATGCCAGACCGTCTGCAACCGCAGCAGACGAGGCAGTGACGCACCAGCACGGGTGCGCCCCTGATTTTGATGTGGGTGTCGTAGATGGAGTAGCTTAGCGCGTCGCCCACAAGCTTGGCAAAGAACACTGTCAGCATGAGAGGCACGATGATCTGCAATCACATCAAACACTCCGTCGCGCAAAAATAGACGGCTGTTGTGAGGTGGCCTCAGACAGCATCGAGCAGAGGCATTGTGCATTACCTTATGGGACAGACATTGCGCTTCATCGAAAAAAAAGAAAACCGAACACACAGAGGACGACGAGGACGACTTGAGGCACTGCGCAACCTCGCCCTGTAGCAGTGGTCACCTGCAGGCTCCCCGTGATCTCCATGACCAGCACCGTAATACTGATCGTCATCCGCGTCACCCCACCTGCCGCTCACAAACAGCTTCAATCAGCCTTTGGTCCCCGTGATCCCTAGCCTTTGCCCGTCATGTTCCGCTGATGCCCCACCATGATCGAGTGAGACTGTGTTGGGTCCATTTGCGCAGACAGTGGATGCGTGCCAGTCACCTAGCGCTGCAGCTGCGCAGACAGTGGATGCATGCCAGTCACCTAGCGCTGCAGCTGCTCCCACTACCGCATAGGACGGCATCGAGACGGCGAGCGTGCTGCCGAGCCGGCGCAGCGCGGCGGCCACGAGGTGCCCCACCAGCCGGCCCCAGGCGGCGCCGATGGCCAGCATCGCCATGCACAGCCCTGTCGGAGCACCAGGAACCTTCGCATCGCAGATTGTGCCTTGCTCTCCAGTCCATGCTCATCCCCGATATCTCCAGGGTGTCGTGGCGCAACGTACAAGCAGCATATCGGCTTTAACAAGCAGGCCTGCTGCTATTTCACCGTCCTGCATCACAGTAAATGCAGCCGGCAGCGCACCCGTCGGCGCGCCGATGCCGAAGGAGACGAGGGAGCAGGGGAACAGGACGCCGATGAGCAGCAGCAGCGTGCCCCACCGGATCTCCCGCCGCTCGCCCTCCAACTTCGCCGGCAGCGTCTCGCCCAGGTGGATCATCAGCCGCGTCTGCGAAGCACGCCCCCCTGTTGGAGGACGCATCCTGACAACAGACTGTCCAGGCGAACTTCTGTCAGTCGTGCGGTGTGCCGCATGATGCTGTGCCTCGCTGGCCAAGTGAACCTGACATTCGTGCAGCGCGTGATGCTATGCCTCTTCAGCCCTGTGACGCTGCATGTCGTGCACTAATCGGCAATGTGCAGATGCACCGGCAGCGGTTACGCAGCGGAGGCTCACCTGCTGCGCCAGCGGCGTGAAGAGCAGCTGCCCGAAGCTGCTGTACTGGCCGTCCGGGCACCACAGGCGCGGGAAGTGCTTCAGGCCGCGGCGGTCCACCAGCGCGCCGCCCGCGTAGAAGTCATCCAGCTCACTCTCCGCCTGGAACGCAAAAATAGGTTTTTGGTAAATTCTTCACCGTTTTCCCGAATCGAGTTGATGCCTCTTTCGAGCATCACGATACAAGGAAGAGGAATACCACGGGTAAACTTGCAGACTGACCTCGAAGTAGCCCAGAGCCGCGTCGCTGGGCAGGCTACGGCACGGGGACGCGAAGCACAGCGCGAAGGACACGGTGGCTATGAACCACGCCACGACCATCACCTGCCAGCGGCAGCGATGATGAAAATGTCAGCCTAGCTGTGCGTGTGAGCAATGCACCCAAATGTGCCCTGGGATTATCGCACATGCGATTGTCTGCCATGAGGTTCCTGCAGCTGTGGTGTGCGGGATGATCAAAGATCAGCCACACAACGGCGCGTGCTTCTGAGAGGGCAAAGACCACCTGCAGCATGAAGCGCTCACCTCCGCGAGCCGCCTCCGCACGGCGCGAGCAGGAATGTACTGCGCCCGCAGGCGGGTCATGGCGATGTTGATGTGAATCCACAGCGCGCCGCTGAGGCCGCCGATGCAGCCCATGACCACGAAGATCGGCAGCTCCCAGGCGAAGAAGAAGTACTTGGCCCCTGCGTCAGCACGCCAAACCTGGATCGCACAGACTGACCATGCGCCTTCTGACCAGCAGCGGCGATACGTGCGGCTGTGCTCGCTGCGCAGAGCAGCTATGCACGTCCCTGATCTGCCCAACGTCCCTCACATTGCTGTGTGCAGCGATGCAGCTCGCCTCCTCGACAAAGTCTTTGGTGATGAGCGCACCATAGTTCGCAATGCTGTCGGCGTACAGGCCCAGCTCTCGCCGTATGCCCAGCTTCACCTGCCACGCGCTCACCGGCGCTGCCTGAACGCATGCATGGTTGCAGCTCGCGTCTGTCCGGCAATATCATTAGTTACAGCTGCAGGCTGCACTGGACTCTGCAACAAGTGCATGCGCTGTCTGCAAAAGCGCCTCTTCAAGCTGCAGGAACACAGCAAGGCGGCGGACCTTCATGAAGGCCAGGACGTGCAGGACGACGGTGCAGGTGCATGTCGCCAGGAAGCCCCGCCAGAACAGGCTGATCGTCAAGAAGCTGCTGCCCTGCGAGCATGTGTCCCGACCGGATAACACACAGTGAGCGAAGGCTTCTGGCAAAACGGATGGCAGAAAACAGAAGCTTCACCCAACCGTCCAAACCACATTCGGCACATCGGATCGTGAGGCCGCAGACATGCTCACCAGCAGTGACAAGCGTGCGAGCAGCGCTCAAACACCTGCTCGATGGCGAGTAACAGGCCCCCAATGGGTGTCGTGAAGGCCGCAGCAAGGCCTGCCGCATTTCCGATCAGCACGCAGTCGCGGTGACCGGCATTAGAGTGCGACGGTCCGGCCCAGCCTCGCGGCAGTTGCACTCCGAATGCGTTTGTGATGGACCTGCCAGCGGATCAACACGTCGTCTTCGCCACTGGTTGATGAGTACCACGTCTAGTTAGCGCTCCTGCTGCATGGCACGCATGCAAGGCCGACCCATGCAAGGATCACCGAAGCAATCCGAACATGTCCACACTGTCAGGCTCGAAGCTCGGTGTCGACGCGTGCACGCTGGGAGGCTGTGTGGTACAAAACCCGGATGATGCGGTGCGCGGCATGATGTGACACCGGGCGGAGATGCACCGCGGGCTCAGTTTGCCGAGCCCGCCCCCGACTATACCGCCAGTGTGTATGAGCGGCCCGTCCTTGCCGGCGATCAGTCCGCCGCCCATGCTGAACGTCACCGCCATGAGCTTGCACCAGAGCGTGCGGAACTGCAGCAGGCCTGCGCTGTGCACACGGTTGCCCACGTCGGTTCATGGCAGAGTGGCACATCGGCGCGAACCCCATGACAAGGCTAGCGACAGATGCACCGGGTGTGAGTTGCTGAAAGTTGCAACGTGACCCATGAGACAGTCGCTCGGCCGCGCTCTGCAATCAAGGGAACGCATCACTACATTTGTCACTGACGCTTGTCAGCCAATGCTGGGACACAGCGGCACTGCCAGCCACATCATATGGTCACCTGGCACATGGACCCCATTCAGATATGTCTTGATTTCCGGGATGCC
>CAXIVC010000067.1:0-38196 GCA_964035585.1 Polytrichum formosum | reverse complement strand
AAGGACAATGTGCGTTCTGTTACCGGACGGCGCGGTTGTCGGGACACAGCCCGTGCCCTCCAGCATACCACACGTCTCAGCCCAGCCGCCGGTTGCATACTTCAGTTAATGTTGCTGAATCATCTTGCAACCACCAGCGCTGCGGCGTGCCTGTGATCATAACCCATCGCGCTACAGAGAACCCAGGCAATCCAGCGCGCAGGCTCACGCTGTGCGCAGATGATGCCCTTTGATGCACAGTCCCTCACATCGTCGCAGCTTCGTGGAAAGGTGTGTGAGCCAGATCAGCGCGCAGCAGAGCAGGCGCTGTTCGTGCCGGTGCCACGAGGCTTTGCTGGCGCGGCGTCGTCAGTAGGAGGCCGACACGTGGTGGACAGTCCAACGGGTACGAATCTCCAAAACCTGGGAATATCTGGACGGTTGTCGACAGCGGGTTCTGCCAGCATCCTCACATTTTCGACACAGCCTTCAACAAACATCAGACGGCGACGCAGCACCCGAGCCGTCGGCAGCCTGACGAGCTCGAGGACGAAGACCATGGCGCGCCTCCAGCTCGCGGTTCTGCTGCTACTGGCCCTCTCCTGCGCCGGTGAGGCCATCTGCCTGCTGATGGGCCTTATCACACGCTGTGACCGGGCAGCAAACGCCTGGCTGAGCAGCGAGTCCCAACACACATGACACATTGCTGCACTGGCACGCCAGCGCAGGTCTTTAAATGCAAACCACGCAGCGCTTTTGCTCTCCAGCACGCCGTTCGCTGCGCACTGCTTGCCGTGGCTGGGCCAGCACCGTGCAAACGTGTCTGCCACCTGTCCACCAGTCTGACTCCGGCCAACTATCGTCCTAGGACAGAGGCTCGAGTAGGGTTTGCTGAGACGGGCTTCCTCACCCGTCTCTGTCCATAACGCTCAGCCGTCGCCATGATGCGCAGGTCCCGCCTTCGCCCGTGAGCTGCACCAGGCCGCGGCGGCTGCCGCCGGTGGCGGCGCAGCCAGTTCCGCCGCGACGGCGGCCGGTGCCGCAGCCGGTATGTAGCCGTTGGTCTCCTGCCGCTGCTCCCACGTGCACATGCTGCCTTCACTGCTGCTCCTTCCGCACCGTGCCCTCACTGAGGCCTGATGCGCTGATTCACGATCACGCCTTTGCATATAGCCGCTCGGCTCAACTGCGGCCTGTAAGCCTGCATACCTTCACGTCCACGCAGCAGAGTGATGCATCTCTCACTGAAGTCCGATGTGCACAGCTGCTGCCGCTGCGGCCACCACTCCGGCTGTTCTGGCGCCAGCGGTAATCCCGGCGGCCTTCCCAATCCCCGTGCCTGTCCCTGCGCCGGCCATCTTCCCCGTGTTCATCTCACCGTCGCCGTCTCCCATCATCTCCGGCGCAGTGCGCTGTCCGAAGCATGCGCATTTGCTGTGTCGTTGGAGCGGCAACATGCTAGTTGCCGTGAATCGCTTATAAAGGTCGGCAGTGAGTGTGAACTCTGCGCCAACAACCTGCGCAGAGGCACACATCAACGGGGCCACTCGCTGGTGCAACCAAGCGTCCAGTCAAGCTGCACTGAGGAGCTCACAGCGAAGCTCTTTGATTTGTACATGCTTCTCAAGCAAAAACACGTCGAGTAGACTCGTGGCACCCTGATGCAATATTGCGCTGTGCTTGCGCAGGTCCTCGTCCCGGTCCCCGCCGCCGCAGCTGGAGCAGCCGCCACGCCCCTTGTTCCCACGATCATCACGCCCGTCGCTGCGGCTACAGCTGCTGCGGTGACAGCTGCAGGCACGCTTCTTCTGGGTCGGGTGTCATTTGCGCTGTGCTGGTTGTCCTCACGGCTGAGCCTACGGTTCTGTGCGCACAGTCGTATGCATGCTGGAGACCTGCTCCGGTGGACACTCAGTGCACGGACGTCTGTACTCATGTGTCAGGACACCTGCACACGACTGCACCAGAAAGGTCATGGCCACTGACTGGCGCTGTCTCTGACATGCAGGCGGATCCGCGGCTGCAGCAGCTGCCGCAGGTAAATGGGACACCATTGCGCGCCATTGGGCAATGTGCTTGCACCCGGCGTCTTGCTCGCTCTCGTGCAGAACTGCGCCCCCACTTCTATTGCTGCTTCCCGTGTCAATTTGCAGGTCTGACTGCTCACAGTGTACCCACGCAGGAAGCGCAGCAGCTGCAGCTGCAGGTTCGCGGGCTCCGTACTCACCTGCGCCGAGTGCATGACGCACAGCCACGATGCCTGTTTGCCTGGCGCCTGAATGGACCCCTGATGCCTACCCATTGCTTTGCCTGCGGTCTTGGTCTCGATGGCAAAGTCGGGATGCTCTTCGAGCTCATCGCAGCGCCCTCATCGTCCTGTCGCAGACTGGCTGACCCGCTGTGTGTGTTTGTGCGCAGCGAGCGGTGCTGGCGCAGCAGCTGCAGCAGCAGCAGCCGCAGGTATGCCGTCCTGCACTCCACGAGCCAGTCGCACAGTGACATTGTGCACACCGCGCTCACACTCTGACCCTCACCGAAACCAATGCTCTTACCTTGATGCGAACTCAGCTTGGGCTTTATGGTCTCACGTGATCAGTGGGCGATGCAAGCATTCTGGCGGCCGAGCATGACTTCGCCACGAGCTACAATCCTGGAGCTGACCCACGTTGCTGACACGCAGCGACCGGAGCCGGAGCTTCCGCCGCTGCAGCTGCCGCAGGTCCGAGTCTCTGCCTTGCGCATCACGGCCCGTGCATAAGGAGCCATTTGCTTGCTCGTGCAAAGCATTTGCTCACTTGGACACTGTGCGCTGCTTGTGCACATCTGACTGATGAAATAAATATTGAGCCCGAGACGACCGGCCCTGCAGCATGATCTGTCTTGCCAGCACCTATCTTCTTTAAGAATGCAAACCCCGTGAGACGTGTTGTGCTTGCAATCAGGCGCTGCGGCAGCCGCAGCAGCAGCCGGAGGTGCGCTGTAGACTCCCTTGCCTGCGTTCCATCTTCAGCCATTGTCGGTGGGCGGTCAGTGGGGGCGGGTCCGCATCAATGGGACAGGATGGAGCAGCACTGGCATTCCGACCGAGGGTGACAGCTTCTGTGCGTGCACCCGTACCCCCAACAGACTCTGCGAACCCAACTCGAGTGTCTGTGCTGCACTCAGGGTCGTCCGCCGCCGCCGCTGCCGCAGCAGGTGAGAGACCCCTTGCGCATCCGTGGGCTGTGCACGGCTGTACTTCGTCTCTACTCCTGCAGCACTTTGGCCCCACGTATTGCACAGCGTGTGAGGCCTCTCACTGTGGATCTCAATCAAGCACAGGCTGGAGCCGGCTGGCTCATTGATTGGCTCTTGTGATGGCTGGCAGTATGAACAATCGCCTTAAGCTTCATGACCCCGCTGATATGCATGTGGCTGCTTTTGCAGGTTCCGCCGCCGCAGCTGCTGCCGCAGGTGACTTTTCCTCACGCCTCGTGTCCAACTCTGGCTGGTACGACTGAAGGATCAGGGTTGCTGTGAACTCCTGGCACGCTGTTTGCCCACATTCGCAGATTTTACTGTTCCCACCGAACGTAACCTCGGGGCGTGACCGAATCTGTTTATAGAGATTGTGTTGTGCATTTTCGTACCTCCGCTGCATATTATCCAGCCAGTTGAAGGTGCCACTCACTCGCAGGCGGAGCCTCCGCTGCTAGCGCTGCGGCCGCCGGCTCCGCTGCTGCTGCTGCTGCAGGCGGCGCCGCAGCGGTGCGCCCGTTGGGTCACTCCTGACTGTCTCCTGCTCAGCAAGCACGTCCTACCCTCCGATTGCCATGTTCAGGTCCAGCATGCCGAGGGCAACCATGACAGTTGCTTATACTCAGCCACTTTATTATCTGGCCACCCCGATTGCCGACTTTCTGGCGTGCCATCCCTGTTCCTGGGCGCCTGCAAGGCCTCCTGCGCTGGCGCCCAGGCCCTTTGCTGTCCGTTGCCTTAACCGCCGGGTGACGCCATCACAACGACGCCGACGCAGGCTGCAGCAGCAGCAGCTCCGAGCCCGTCTCCGTCGCCCGTGGTCCCGACCCCGGCGCCCACGCCGGCGCCGACGCCGGCGCCGACCCCTGCGCCCACGCCGGCGCCGACGCCGGCACCGACCCCTGCGCCCACGCCAGCGCCGACCCCTGCGCCCACGCCGGCGCCGACCCCTGCGCCCACGCCGGCTCCGACCCCTGCGCCCACTCCGCAGCCCGGCCCCGGCCCCGGCCCCGGCCCTGGCCCTGGCCCCGGCCCTGGCCCCGGCCCCGGCCCTGGACCCGGCCCCGGCCCCGGCCCTGGCCCCGGCCCCGGCCCCGGACCCGGCCCCGGCCCCGGCCCCGGCCCCGGACCCGGCCCCGGCCCCGGCCCCGGCCCCGGCCCCGGCCCCGGCCCCGGCCCTGGCCCCGGACCCGGCCCCGGACCCGGCCCCGGCCCCGCAGCAGTCCAAGGCCCTCTCGACATTGTTGCTAGCGACCTTGCCAACCCACTTGGCGTCCGCCGTCTCCGCTAAGCACTGAAAAGTGCTGCCGGACAGCATGCTCGGGTGCGCGCCCAGGACTAAGCCTCTTCCTGAGTTGGCTTTTGAGCGGTGTCCGCAGCGCACTCACATTCTGTGCGCAACACGTCATCAAGCATATGTGCACGATCAACGCCCTGTGCTGCAGCTTGCACGCACGTCGCATCGTGGTATGTTCAGCCCCTACTTTCGAGACGGTCGGCAGCACAATGTCGCTCATCTACTCTGCTGCGCACTCGAACCGACTCCATCCTTTGCAGGGTGCCACCCACCGCCGCCCTCGCTATGACGACCTTCGTACCTGGTGTCACACCAGTGTGAACACTGCGTACGGCTAGACGCGGCGCACAGTCGCCGGCCGTGCTGAATAAAGCCGCTGCAGCCATGCGCGGCATCTCAACAAAAGCGCTGCAGCAATGCGCAGGACTGAATAAAGCCGCTGCAGCCATGCGCGGCATCTCAATAAAAACCGCTGCAGCCCTGCGCCTGCCTGCGCTGCATTCGCAGCGTTAACCGATGCTGCGCAACTTGCTGCTGTGGCAAGGATGTTAGACGAAAACTGATGGGAGTGCATTGCCGTGTCAGCGTCAAGACAGAGAAGTGCTTCGGCACTGCTGCACTGGTCCGTCAGTTGAGGACGATGTCCTGCCAAGACCCGCGTTGTTCACGATTCTTTTCATTGAGAGCTGCAGCATTGCCCAGTGTCTGGTGCACATCCAAGTCGGTGCTCTGTTGCTTGCAACGGTGATGGTAGAAGCTGGGTGCATATGGTGACATCTGGTGCGTTTGACTGTGCAAAAAGGATGAATTCCATCTCCGCTGTGCAATGCCGCCAAGCGCATATGCACACTGCCTGCTTGCTGCTACGTATACGTGATTGCTGAGCCGTCGCTACACGCCAGTTTTCCTGGACTACACGAAGGAAAGGCTGATGTCATGCCGTCTACCTTCCGTGCGCCGAACGCATCCAGGTGGAAGAGTGCCGCGGTGCTGGGCTCTCGTCGCCACCTATGTGACTGAGCAGGTGCCACCCGACGCTGCAGGAGACCACGGTTACCAGTTTCCCACGCACCAGCGCCTGCCACTCACCGCCACCAACAGGCGATGTATCGTCCGGATTCGCTCTCTTGACGCACGCCGTGAATGCAGCAGCAGCAGCAGCAGTGCTGATGCAAGTGCCTGCGAAAGTGGCGCAGCCCCGCGTGTCCGGCTTCCGGGATATACGGTCGTGCAAGAGGCATTGCAGCGCTTTGACGCTGCCGATCCGTTGGCGCGCACCGGTGAGGATGCGACCTCAGACTGACGAGGCAATAAACCGAAGGCTGTCAGCAGAGCGCAGGTCGTTGTCGCGACGTCTGAGTAATTGATAGGCAGGTTTAAGAAGCTCAGGACACCGTCTGCGAGCCTGCCAGCACATGGCCTGGGATGAGATCCTCACGGCCTTAGCTCCAAGGTGAGCCCATAACGTACCCTGCTGATTCTGAAGCAGCCATGCTGCAGGGACACCGTCTCTTCCAACAACAGCAGGAGCTTCGGCCAGCATGGCTGCACGGGGATGGCGGCCCACGGTCGCCCTGGTGGCTGTGCTCATCGGCGCGCACTCTGCCATGGTAGCAAATCGCCCATGTCGCACAGTCACGCATGCGCAGGGAGAGGCCAGGCACGAGGTATGAAGTGCAGTTGCCACCTCGGTGATGGAAAACGGGGTTGCTCCCACCTGACCATGCAAGCTCCTCTGCCAATGCCTGCATATGGGCGTGACCAATGCGGAGCCGTGCTTGAGCGTGCCCTGCGCGGTGTTCCAGTGCTAGGGTATGGGTAAAGACTCGATTGTATCGTTGCCGCACAGGCGCAGCGACCGCGCATCAGCTGCCTCTCTGCGGTCGACGGCTGTTACAAACCGGCACTCCAGCCTTGGACAGGGCTGGTGAGCATCTCCTGCGTTGTGCGCCAATGCTGACATGCAGGCTCTGCGCTGAGTTTGTGTGAAGCCGACGCTGGTATACCTTGCTACCATCGCAAGAGCTTCTGCGCTGGGCTTGGAGACGGATGCCGCGCCCCTTGCAGCACCCACTACCGTCGTGCGTGGGAGCCTCCACGCCATCGCCCCTCGCTTGCGTGACATGCACTGCCTGCTGCGTCACATTGGCTTGCCAGCCATCATGAAAACACCTCCAGAGAGAGGGGTGCATACCGCGCCTGCGCCAGCAAACCATACTTGTGAGAGAAGCGTTTGATCGCAGGCCATGATAGCGATGACACCGGTGGCGGTGCCAGGTCTCTCGCCGGTGGCTGTGCCCGCCCTTCCGATCTCTGAAGTTGTAGCGCAGCGTGTCGCATTCGCTGCGGCCACAGGTGCAGGTGCCACCGGCAACGTCGCCAGTGCCGTGGGCGCTGCAGCGGCCGGCGCAGCAAGTGCGAGCTCCGCTGGCCGTGGACACATTGTAGCTTTCAGTGATGTCAGCGCCATGCATCACGTGCGGATGTATGGGCAAGGCTGTCGGCCCCGCCACCAACTTGGCGCCTTTGTGCTGTCAGGCTTGTAGCACTTTTGGCAGGTGAGAGGCCATTGTGAGGCGAGCTGCATCACGCACACGTGTCACATGCGCTGCCTTTCGAGACGTCGCCACTGTCCTGCACCAGCTTTGGGAGCTCCTGCCGCTGCGACTTCTGCTGGAGCGACGGCGATCGCGCTAGGCGCCTTGGCCCCTGTTGCAGCTGCTGGTGCGGCCAGTCACATCGCGCGGTTACGCCCTCAGCTTTCGGCACGGCGTCCGATGGACCGCTGCTGTCTGGATCTGAAGCGACAATTTCTCCGCATCGCACGAGCCAACCCGTGCTGAGCAGCTGTAACGACGCAGCAGATTTACACCCTGTGCTCTGCTGCGCTGCGCAGTGATCAACGCCATCGCCGGAGCAGCCTTGGCCGCGCAGAGCCTCGGCAGCCCGCCCGCTCCCGCAGCACAAGAGCAGGCCGCGGCTCCCGTGACAGGCCCAGCAGCGTCCTCGCCGCCGCCCACAGCACCCATCGCTGCGGCAAACACGGTGCAGGATCCAAGCCTGCCGCCGGCGGCGTCAGAGCCCGCCTTGCCTCCCTCTCAGCAACCAAGCTTGCCGCCCAGTGCCTCGCTTGCCAGCCCTGCGGACAACCTCCTCGCGGGGCCGGCATCGGTTCCCCTCCCCAGGCTGCCGTCGCCCTTCGCCGTCGGCCTGTCCCCGACCATTGCGTCCATCCAATCCGTGTTCGCACCCGTTCAGCCGCCCGCCGACCCTCTGAGCCCCGACGGCAGTCTCGTCAGCGCCACCGGCCTTGCAACTCCTCTCAGCTCTGCGCAAACTGCCGCGGCAGCACTCAACGTCCCCTCTCCCACCGGCTTTGTGGAGTTCACGCCCAGCAGCCCGCCATCGGTCAGCCCCTCAGGGTCCCGTTCCCATTCAACTTCTCCAGCGCCGGCATCTTCGCCCTCTCCTGGCTTGTCCCCAGCTGCTGTGCGCGTCTCATCCTCACCATCACCGCCAGCCTCGCCCCAGTCCAGCGGTGCTGCAGCTGGCTGAGCAAACACTAGTGTCCAGCGCACGCTGCAGCAGCGGGGCGCGCAATTGTATGCTGCGCAGCTAGTTCGACCGAAGCGATGTCTTCTGCTATGCGCTCATTGCTGTGGGCGCTGTGGGCCGGTGCTCTGTGCAGGCTTTGCACATGCAGTCTGCGGTGTCATCCTTGCCAAAATCAGCGGCAATGGGCTTGCACCGACCCTGCGCGGATGAACATATGCGGGAGCTCATACATGTCAACAGTCGCAGTTAGCTCTTGATGCATGAATGGATGCCCTTGACAGGAGGCATTCATAAGCAGCAGCAACAGCACTTTCGGATCACAAGCCGACCTGTCATGAGCATGCTCGATCGTGCTTCGCCACCTGGCATGCCTGGGCGGCTGTTGCCATGGTACTGTGCCCTGGTCCGTCCTTGGACCCGTCGGCTCCGGCTGTAGACGACAGCAGCGCACACGCCGTGACCTTTAGCTCAAATTACACCTCTCGTTCACAGGGAAACGCAACTCTGGCGTCAGGCAGTGGGTACGATGATGCCGGCTTTCACCGAGGAGGGCCGTCAGTGTGCTGTCCTAGCAGTTGTGACAGCTGCGGCGGTGCTTGCGCTGTTGGCCGTGCAGCTAGGGACACTTGTCCCGGGCCCGACTGCTGTAGCGCAGCCGCTGCGCAAGGTGGTGCAGCGGTGGCTGTCACTAGGAGGCGCCGTGTGGGCGCCCGCGTATGCCAAAGCGGTGCGAAAGAGCTCCGCGTCATGCGCAGGGACGCGCCAGTCCAATGTGTATGGCCCTCCTCGTCAGCTCGATTCCTGATCAAGTCGCATGTGTAATCACAAGCTGAGTCAGGGGCTGTTCAGGATGCCGCTAGAGGCGTTCAGCGTGAGCGCTATTGGGTCATGTTCTGCAGGGTGAGGCGTTGCAAGACTTGCCGGCTGGCTTCGACTGGGAGGCGTACGTCATGTGGAGTGAGGACCTGCAGCGCGCTGGCATCGCCACCGAGGAGGCGGCCGTGGCGCACTACCTGCGGCACGGTCATGCCGAGGGGCGGCTGTACCAGAGGCACCGCATCATCCTCAGCTACTGCACGGGCCAGGGTGAGACTGGACTCCAGCTGACTGTTATCTTGGACTCGCTTGAATGCATCACAAGGCACGCGCTCAAACACGCGGCGGTGTGCTACACACATTCAGTCCGTGTCTGACGTCAGCTCACTGCTCATGAAGCGGTGATGTCAAAACATGCAGCCGTGTGGGTTCGTCGCGGCTTCACAGGTGCCCAGCTCCCTATAGTAACCGGCCACATGACAGGGCTCATGAACCAGCAGTACGCGCACCTGGCGGGGCTGATGCTGGGCCACGCACTCGGCGCAGAGGTGCTCCTGCCACCAGCCGTCTGCCGCAACTCTTTCAGCGCCGGCGCGGGTGTGTATCCTCGCTCAGCTTGTAATGTGCAGCGGCTGCACTGGCCTCACGTGCAGCGCCGACATGACTAGCGCCATGGTCTGCGTGTCCGCTTGATAGGAGAGCTTTTCAGTGAGCGCTGTCAACATGTCAGGCTGATTGACGCAGCGGGAGGCGGAGTGCTTGCCGACCCGGAACCTTGGTAGCTCCAGCAGCTGCGACGCAATAAACGAGGTTTGACCACGCTTCGCGCTCCAGGCAAGGCGACATGGCGCGCAGTTCCGCTAGACACGCTGCTGGACGTGGGTTGTCTGCAGCGCTACTGGCGCCGCCGCAAGTTTTTGATACACAGGGTGCGTCACCCACACTCTTTGCCGCAGAGCCTTGTCACTGGAGTCGCGTTCAGACAGAGCACTTCACCGGCAGCTCGTGCCAAATGGCGCGAGCTAGAGCAACGGAATACTGTCCTCTCTGCCTGACACTTTGCTCAAGACCGGAAATGTGTATATTTGACTGCTGAGCATGCATCGTAGACGCGCAGACTGCGGTGCTGAGCCCCGAACGTGTTGCGATGGAGAATGACATCAGAACAATTGGCAGGTCAGTCGCTGTCGGCATTGTGCTGCACTGACATGCGCATGTAAGTGATACAAGCACTCAATGACGTAAACAGGCCCGGTCTCCAATGAGCTGACCGCGCGCTGTGTGCTGCTGTGAGCCCCTAGCCTGGACAAGCTGCGGCCTGCTATTCCCGTGGACATCGGCAAGAGGGTGCGCAGCTGCAGACTTGTACCGACATGGCATCTAGCTTCGCAATGGCATCGCAGCCGCCAAGCTGCGTAGTTGGATAATGCACTGGTTGGTACCATGGCATCTGCTAACACCTCAGCATCGTGTATGGCCGTTTTGAGGCAGGACGGCTTTCTGTTCCACCAGACAAGGTACTTTTGCTGCTTCTGCCACGCAGATATTTCTTCGGCACTTCGGTGGCAAGGCGGAGCCACTTGCTGATCGCCTCGCTGAGATCAGGCGATCGGTGGCCAAAGAGGTACGTGGCTGCTTTTGGAACAGCAGCTGCACAAGTGGATGGTACAGCCTGGAGCCATTGCAGTGGCGGCCTCTCAGTAGCCATGTGAGACCGCAGCCTGGCCCTCGTCAGACGCTTGGCAGCAAGTCAATGTACTGAAGCTTGCGGATCTGTAATCAATTGTTGTCTGCACGGCGCACATGAGCACAGATGCGGGCACGACTGGCGTTTCAACCACGCCTGCACATCCCGTACCTGCTGATCGAGCTCGGATCGACTTTCATGATGACCGGCTACTACAAGCGCGCCACCAACCCTGCTGTCACCATGCAGCAAACGTGTCCACTGCGATCGCCGCTTCTTGGGCATTCGCCTTCGCAACCCTTGTCATAGTCCAGACCATTAAAGCCCTTGTGGTCCAGACTTGCCGCGCCGCACTGAGCAGATGGTGGTATTAGCCACACAGCAGCGCCTGCGGGTTTAGTTTCAACCCGAACTGTTTGCTGTTCACACCACGTGCTCTGTCACTGTGTATGTGGATCTGGAAGGTCACCGGGCATTGACCCTGGACCCTCTTTAACGATCTGTGCTGCGCACTGCAGCAACGGAAATGATGGCCAACTGAGCTCTTGATGGTTTCTGCAGTCAGAGCGAGGCGGAGCTGTACGCAGAGTTTGCTAGGAGCATGAGATTCTCGCCTGCCATGCATGCAATGGCCGACAAGGTGATGAGCTGCAGCTCAGGGCCTGGGCAGCTGTCATGAGACGCCACTTGCGTCGTCGCGGCGGGACATTGATGGTCACCCGTTCTTGCTCAGTACATCCCTGCATCCCGAGCGGCTCGGGTGGGCGCAGGCGATCGGCACGATGGCCCTGAGACCTGGACAAGCCTACAACGGCTTGCACCTGCGGATCGAACAGGACGCCACAGGCTGGGTCGACCGCTTTGGCGGCCATGAGGTGAGCGCAGCATGCGACTCACCTTGGCACCATGATGGGTCTACAGATGGAGGTTCAAAATGGCTCATAGTGCTCCCAAGCTTGAAAGCCGACGCAACCAAAGGCCTATTGCCTGCATCTCAAGTGAACGGCGATCTGCTGCAGACGCTGCTGTCGCCGCTGGCTAGCTCACGACAACCATGATGAGCTCTGCACGCAGGTTTTCTTGCAAAGGCACATTGGGTTGATGCGGGAAGCTGGGTTCACAGCGTCCGAGCCGGTGTACGTGGCATCTGCTCTATTCACATACACAGCAAGCGGAGGTGCCTTGCATCGAGCCGTGCATCACCACTGCATGACAGTGTTGAAGCAGTGGCTGTTGTTGGCAAGCGATCAAATGGCGCTGCCCTTGCCTGCAGTGGTTGTACTGACTCATCGATTCAGGGATCGGGTCTTCCTATCCTAGAATGTCGCCACGCCGGCGTATGTGGGAGCTCCTGTCCTGCCATATGCTAACTACAGCGTCCTGACCCCGAGCCCATGCCGTTGGCTTTGCTGTGCTTTGATGTGTCTCCCGCATCCATGCAGTCGAGAAGGTGATGGAGACCCTGCAAAACGCCTCTGTCGCTAGCGATGTGCTACACAAAGAGCTGCTACTGCCAGCCGAGGATCTGAACGGTGCGCGCATCATGCCGGTTTGCCATCACTGCAGAGTGCTGCCGAAGCCGGTGAGCGAGCTGGGCAGACGAGCGTCAGTGTGAGCTGCTGTACTGTGTGCGCACTACCAGCTGTTGTTCACCCGTAGATGTGCTGATTGACTGTTGATCAACGGCCTGACGGGTTGCCTGCCTGTGCAGGACTGCACTCCGAGCAGAAGGCGCTGCTTGACCTCTTGGTCCTCGCTCGCAGCCGCGCCTTCGTCGGACTGGCGCACAGCACCTTCAGCTACTACCTGCAACAACTGCGCCGTCTTGAGGTGCGGGTGGATCACTGGGCTTCCAGCCGCAGTGCATCACCAATTGCGGCGCATTTTTGTGAGGTGGCGGCCACATCAGTCTGCAATGCAGCAGCTGTCCCGCGGAACCCTCGTGCACACCAGACGGAGGCAGGCATGGTCGGATCTGCATGCTGATTGTCCGTGATGAATGAAAGCCAGGTCACGATTCCCCTGACCAAGACGCAAGGTGATAGCACTGCGTTTGCGGCGTTGTCGGCTGTGTGCATGTGCAGCACCAGGTGCTTGACAGGGCGGCCTGTGTGATCTGCAGGTCCCAGCCGCCGCCAGCCGCGATCGGCTGCTGTCATATGCCGAAAGCGACAGCTTCTTCTTGAATGCTGCGGCGTTCGCAGCAGCCGTCTACAATGACACACAGAGCCTAAGCGGGAACTGAAGCGGCACGGCCGGCATGCTGTGGTGCCCCAGAGCCCAGCCCGAACAACATGTGGCATGCGCAGGTCAATGACATGCCTTCCATCATAGCAGTGGCGCGGGTGTCATGTCAATCGGGCATGGCAGGTACGACAGCCAGAGAGGCTACGTAGACGGAATGCAAGGGCACCGTGCTCTAGTGCACACCCACGCAGGGCATCGACGAGGTCTACAATGATGCTAGCTCCTAGCGTGATTTAGATTGCAGCCTGTGACCAGCGGCGTCTCATGCTACATGCACGTGACGAGCGCGGCATGAAGCCACTGCCAACGTTTTGGTCACTGAGGTGTCAGCGCAGACCGAGCTCGCGCAGTGTATCTCCTTTGCATGCTTTTCACAGACACCTGCTCCTAGCACTCCAACGCTTGACAACATTGGATGGTGGGCTGTGAGGCCGCCTCATGACCACGAGTGACAGCTGTCAGCCTTGAACAACCTCAGCATGCATACGATCCGGACGCAGGCTGGCAGAGAGTCTCCAATCCCTCTTGTGCTGAGCGCTGCATTGATCGCCACTGCGCAGACGTCGCACCGGAGTTGAGCATACTGGTGCACTGCAAATGCCACCTTTCGACATTGTGCATGAGGAGTTATCTGGCCGTCCCAAGCATGGGCAGCCTGCATGAGGCTCTGCTGACCAATCACAGACTGGCAGTTGCGAGACCGACAGCGAAGCCTGCCGGCTGCAGTGGCAGGCCGATGACCGTAGCCCATCTCTCACCGTCACGATGTCGAGCAGCCTGCAAGCGCCGAGCCTTTGTCGCTGCCGCGATGGTGGCGGCTCTCCTTGTCCTCGGCTACGGTCTGCACAGACGGCAGCAAGTGCGTATGCAAAACTGTTCCAGCCAGCCTGGCAGGACCGATCAACATGCGCCTCGTTAGTGCATGAGCACAACGCCAGACACGCATGCACCATGAGCTACAACTGTGCACAGGCGGCCCTACCGCCGGACTTCGATGCAGAGGCGTACCTGACATGGCACCCGTTGCTGCGCGAGGACGGCATCAACACCACCGCGGCTGCCAGGGCCCACTATGCGCGTCATGGCAGAGCCGCGGGCCTCATCCACAGGACGTATCGCGTCGTGTACAGGTTCGATGCAGCACAAGGTCCGACATCAGCCTCGCCAGACAACACCCACCTCATGCGACGTTCCATACTGAACCTGATTGCTAGCCTACCCAATCCTGACTGCAGCAAGCACATGACGTGACATAACAGATCTAAGACGAGCATCCGTCAACTGCGTGCTGCTTGGAAATCCGTGCATCTGCTCATTCCCGGGCCAACTCCGACAGCTGGCTGCTTCATCCAGGCAAGAGCACAACAACAAGATCTCACGCCAGTCTGATCCCCACGTGAGGCTTGCGCGCAGGTCTCATCAATCAGCACTACGCGCTGATTGTAGCAATCGTCTTCGCGAAGGCGTTCGGTGCCGAGCTCGTGCTGCCCACGGCCATGCACCGGCGCGGCTTTGGTGACGCTCGGGCGGCCGCTGACTGGCGCAGCGCACCATTTGCGTCTGTGTGGGATGAGGAGCATCTCATTCATTACTGGGCGACGCGCCACGTCGTCCTGCACAAGGCGCGGTCTTGCTGAGTAGCAGGTTTTAAAGCATCGAGGCCCTGGTAGACGCCTTAAGGCGTGATCTAATCATCTCAGTTCATGACTCTGACAAATCCCGCAACGAGTCCACTGTTGCTAGCAGCGGTCTTGTTCATGGCACATGCGTGGGCTTTGCATGTCGCATGCCGTTAGACATTGGGGGTGAGCACAGCACCACAGAACCTCAGCAATCTACAGAGGAGCTGTCGCACATGACGGCACTGAGCTGGGTCTGGATGGCAAGCAGGATGCGGAATCCGCCTTCGGTCAGGACGGCATCTTTGCGCAGTGCCAGGCGCGGCTTTGCAGATATGCCACACTTCATGACAACACTTTACGGTCGTGCGCGCACTGTGCCTGTCCGCTGCCGCAATGCAGAAGCAGTCAGTCATGCACGAGGCCCTGCCGCATACCAAGCATGCACCTCAGTCGGCTTGTAACGCCCTCCAGCGGGGCTTCGCAGCGGCGTTGCCCCGTGTTGCCTTCCAGCACGCCCACTTGGGGAGGCTGTCAGCAACCCAGTCTCAGCATCTCATTCCTGCGTGCAGATACAAGCCGACACCCGAACCTTGTTCGGATGGCCGCCTGTCGCTGTTCCAGCCGCTCTGAAGACAGCAAGGGCCTATATCGCTGCGCAAGTGGAGGGATGGATACGGAACGGCAATTGTGCTGAGGTTGCAATGCACCTCATGTGGCGCTGCTGGTGCTGTCAGTCTGCATGTCCGCGCTGCATCCGTCGATTGTGCCTGAAGGGAGTGTCTCAACGTTTGTGCTCGCTTGAATCGCGGGAATAGCCAGCTGTGGTTGCCAGCATGCCGGGTGTGGTGCCAGCACTGGGATGCATGAGCAAGTGCACGATCAGCGCTCTGCATGAGCACAGGCTATGGGTGCGGTGCGTTCTGTATTATACCATATCGAGTATGGCAGGTCAACTCAAGGCGCGGTGTGTGCAGGTTCCCTACGTTGCACTTCGCACGCAGCTTCCCTTCTTTGCCTTCGGCCACTGGAGGTGTGTGGCTACAGTCTTCACAGATCGTCCTGCATCTGTACTGTGCTTTGCACGTGCGGTCGGCACGCGGCTGTTGCACTCATGACGGCATGCATGTTGCTTCTTCGCTACGCTGCATGTGTTTCCCCGGACAAGCAGTGCATGATGCGTCAGCTCCAGAATGCTGAGCGAGATCTTCTCGGTGCACATTATTACCTTGCGCGTGTGCCTGCCGCGATGCAGAGGCGCGGCTGGCGCGTTGGGCAGGGAAGCCGCACGCAGCCTGCGCTTTGCCAAGCCTCTGAGGGACATAGCCGAAAGGATTCGTCAGGATGTCACCGGTGGATCTGGAACGCAACTCAACGGCGTGCACCTGCGGCTGGAGCAGGATGCTGTGGCGGCCTGGCTGGGCCACACGACCAAGCAGGTGAGCACGGGCAGGCCTCTCTCCACATGTCACTTGCGGCTCAGCACGGAACTGGCAATAGCTTGCAAGCAATGGAAGCTGACTGCGCAAGCAGAGGCAATGCCCCACTTTCCAGAACACTGAAGTGTCTGCGGTATGCAATACACCCCGTGCTCAATGACTTGCGTTGAAGCAGGCGGTGTGGGCAGACTACGTACAATGCATGCGCCGCGTCGGCTTCAACTCGACGACCCCACTGTACGTCGCGTCCGGCCTCCTGGCATGCGGTGCTGAGGCAGGTGCCAGTCTGCAAAACCCTTATCGCAGCCATGTCGTGCAGTAACTAAGCAATCCTGAATCGTTGCGTGCTTCACATGGGTACGTCCGTTTTGAAACACCTCAGAGCTGCCCATTCTGCGGACGCAGAGCAGCGGAGCGTGGTCGACGCGTTCGCTGTCGCTGGCGTCGCTGGCAAGGTTTACCACAAGGAGATGTTCTTCACGGACGAAGCTCTTGCTGGTGAGCATGCGGATCCATGCCTGCCAAAAATCGCGCGGAATCACGAATCCACCAGCGGAGATTGAGCAGACTGCCGACTTGTGCAGCAAGGGTGAACGTGCGCGTGCATGTGTGACGTCGCCTCGGGGATGAGCACATGGCCGCTGGCTGGCTGCAGGGCTGCACACGGAGCAGCTTGCCGCAGTGGACTTCCTGGTGCTCTCGGAAGCGCATGCGCTCGTGGGCATGCAGACCAGCACCTTCAGCTTCTACTTGACCCAGCAGCGGGCCAGTGAGGGGCGGCCCTTGGGGGCTGCATATTGCAATGTCAATGTGACGAGCCCCGCCGATCATACGCACGAGCCTGGCCAAATCTTTGAGACCGCGGCGAGGCTTCGCTATGACAACGATGAGATACCGCTATGAAGCCATCCCTGCGCATTGAGCCGGGAGGATGCATCACATACATCTGGTCGCATTGTGAAGGCGCAAAACAAGCAAATCGCCAAAGCGGATAACAGTGAGCGACATGAGCCTAGGTGACATCGCATTCATGTGCATCACAGCGCCTGTCGCCGTGCACTCGAGCTAACGTGCCAGGCATCCGCAACGCCATGGCCAGCCTAGCCCAGCTCAGGTCGCGGCGCTCTTGCCTTGCTCACTGTGCGCTCAGGCTGCACAGCCCACGAGGCTTTGTTCATTCTCAGGCGAGTCAAGATGACTTGCATAGGCCCTGGCGACCATTCGACGCAGTTTATGCCTTGGTAAAGTTCTATCCGCAAGCCAGAAATATTCGGCAGCCAAATCAGGTTTTAAGGTGACTATGTTAGGACACATTTCGACCGTTACAGCATCGTCAAGCCTTGAATGGCATCATCGCACGTCGTTCATGCGCATGATGCAGTGCTGCCGTCAGACAGCCACGTGGACGGTGGGCTGCTGGTTCATCGCGAGTTTGGTATGCGCTGCCACAGCACACAGCAGCGGTGAGGGCCTGTTGCTCAAGACAGAGACCGGTGAGGAGACCAGTCCCAACAAGCGTGCCATCCTGTGTCCGTATTGGTCCAGCCGCCTTCAGAGGGGTTGTGTCCTGTCATCGAAACGATGAGAAAGATTCCCTGGACTCCTGAGCCATCTGCAGCGCTTCCATGATGTAATGAAAGTCAATTGGTGATGTGTTCACTTCTTTGCGCTCTTGCAGAAGCAACACACAGGCTGACAAGTCTTGTGAACATACATCTCAAGGGATGGCACCATGTTTTTGTAGGGTTCTCTGTCCGCAGGGCGCTGCGGGACGTCAGCAGCCAGGATGCGCAGCCAGTAGACTTCGTTGACGGCCCAACGCAGTCCAGCAATTATCAGACCGTCACGCCAGAAACTGTCATGCCTGCGATTGACACGACTGCGTCGCAGCAGCTTGACAGCGCAGCCCCACTGCTGCAGACTTCTGGTTCGCAGCCGATGTCAGTCACCCCGCCGGCTCCTGTCCCTCTCCTGCCGCCTCCTGTGTCGACCCCAAACATCATCACTGCCGGTCCGCCGCCGCCAAACCCTTACCCAAATCCTCTGCCGCCCACGCAGTGGCCCCCTAACCCTCCACCGCTTCCGCCGCCCCAGCCGCCACCGTATCCGCCGCCCCCGCCACAAAATCCGCCGCCTCCTCCGTCGCACTCGCCGCCGGTCCCCCCCCCCCTCCCTCGCCGGTGCAGTCGCCACCGGCCAGCCCATCCGTAGCACCGTCGCCAGCTATCAGCCCTGCCGCTGCTGCCGCAGTGGCCGCAGCAGCCGGTGCTGGTGAGACACGTTTCCCACCACAGCATGTCTGACAAGCAGACTCGGACGTTCCCCGTAACCAACGAACGCGGCTGTTCGGAGCAGTGCCAATGCTGACAGTATAGACTACATCTGGCAGTGCGTCACTGCGATTTATTTGCTCGCAGCCCCGCGAGTTGCCGGCCTGCCGGCAGCGAACCGCGCTGCGGGGCCGGCGCCAGGTTCTGGGCAACTTCCAGCGCCGATCCCCGGCGGAGCGTGCAACAACACCACCATGTACCGCATTGTGCTTGCCGAGAATCCCCCGGCTGCCCAGGTGCGGGCTCGACTTATACCCTGGCTCAAGTGAAAAATCACAGTCTCGGCCGAGACGACGTCCACTTGACTCATCCGTCATGGCACTGTCCGTGATGCAGTTTAACTCTTCTCATGGCGTTCGCAGCAGCGGTTGATTACCTTGGTGGCCATGATGTGCATGTCCCATATGTTTTGTGTTCAGCAGGTCTTGCATGTGCATTAAGCATGGTAGCACGGTGCTGGTCTAGATCCAGAATGCCCTGAATGCACGTGGTTGCACACGGCCCGCCTGCTTTGGCGCGCACTGACCGTGCAGCGCATGCCTGTGTGCCGCCTTCTGTAGACTGCCTTTGCCCGGTTCACTGCATGATCTATGACTCTGTCGGCAGGCGATCGTCACCGCTGGCCTTCAGCTACCCTGGACGATGTCAACTTCGTCGGGACGGTCTTTGCTCCCGCCAACCTGGACTCCTTGCCGATCACAGTACCGTCATCCAACCTGACCAAGGCGCGCTTCTTGATAAGATGCTGCGTTCCGAAATGATATGCTGCTGCGCTGCGTCTCCGCGTCGGCTGCAGCTTGGCAAGCGCATGGCCAGGGCCAACGCGGCTTTACACGCCAGGAGCACGCAAGGAGTGAGCCGGCAGTGCATCCATGTCTGGTGCACGGTAAGCGGTGACGGCAGCCAGTACATCGGGCTGCACTGGATGCTACACAGGTTGTGGCTGAGCTTCCACCTTTCAACCCGTGTGGCCATGATCCACGCCAGGAAAAGTCAAAGCATGCAAATCTTGTTATGATTCTCAACCTGCAGCTGAGGTCGTGGCTGTCGCTGCAGACGGCTCAGTACCAGATCGTCCCCGGGCAGGTCATCCTCTACAATGACTTCGTCAATGGGCAGAGTCTGCTGACGCTATCGGGCGAGAGACTGACGGTGCGCATGCGCATTGTGCCTGCATGCTGCACGTAGTCCTGCCCTTCTGCGGCGCTGCCGTGTCGCAATGCCAGCGCAGGAGTCATGTCGGCTTCTTCAAAGCACCAGATCATCTGCAGAGGACAGGCTTGATCTTGCGTGTGAGGCTTTCTGCGCGCGCATAGCATCTGAGTCAAGGGTCAGCTCTTAATGGTGCCAATTTTGTGCCGTGCCTGCGCCGCAGCATTCCACGTGGCGTGCCGTCCGCATCATAGCCAGTGTCTGAGCGCTGAGTGGTCACGAAAGCCGGCTGCAGGTGTCACATCTGGTGCCGACTGGAACTTGGTCCTCCTCACAGATGGGGGCGGACCGCCGGCTACCATACAGATGCCGTACAATCAGACCACGTGCCATGTGCGCTCGCATTGTGGCTGGAACCTCACTTCTTGACAGTACAGCCAATCATCACATGCTCTCCGAGCTGCATGACCGGTGGACAGGAAGCCGACTGTACATCTGACAATTCATGGTGTTTTACAGTTCCTTGCACATGTCAGCGTGGACTGACGTCAAGTCGACCCTGTTTCGTGGTCTTCCCGGGGCCGTTCTGCACACCACCACCCAGGTGTGCTCCGTTCAGACAGCATGGTCGTATGCTGATGCCGCAGCATCTGAGTAGCCAGGACGCTATGCTCAAGTGCTGCGTCATGCCAGCAGGATACAGCAGCGAGCTGACTATAAAGCGGCAGATGCACTTGGAATCTGCCAACTTTGCACAACGTGCACACCGCCCTTTGTGTGCCTGCCTGGCAGGTGCTGTACCCCCTTTCCGTTGTGGTCGGCGGAGGCTGAGCTGGACGACCCGACTGTCGCTGACATCCGCATTCAAGCCACTGTGACCACAGCAACTTGTCGCAACCGCAATAGATGCGACAAAGAATAAAGATGCTTGCAGCACACTGTAGCAGCGCAGCACCCAAATGCAAACTGCATGCAGCCACTTCGTTGGCAGCGCAGCTGTGCAAATAAACGCCGGGTGCAGCCACACAGTGGCAGCGCAGCAATTTGAATGGACGCTGCTTGCAGCCAGCGTTCTCGCAGCGCAGCAAACAAATAAATGCTGCTTGCAGCCACACTGCAGCAGCGCAGCTGCTTGCATTACAGTGAGGATGTCAAATGTCGTCCGACCGTTGTGTGCAGGCTGTAAATCGTTTGAAGGCCAGGAACTCACGTTGTGAAAAGCGCTCATCGCCGCCAGCTCAGAGATGCGTGTAGATGTGTTGTGTGTGAGCATGCGGTTGCTGCTAGATCACCCACCGCATCGTAGATGTAAGCACCTGTTTGCCACGAAGACGACTCCAAGCAACCGCTCGCAACTCCGGCTGCAGCAAGGAGCTTCTCTATGCAGACGCAGCCGCTGGACAGGCTGCCGGCAGCCTCTCCGGCGGCAAAAGAGCCGATGGCGACAATGTGACCGACGCTGAATTGGCACGAGCACTTCGGCCCGAACAAGCAGGCTGGTTCCGCTGCGGCTGCATTGCAGACGGTCAGCATCATGCAGACAGCCCTGGCGGACGCGCGGCAGGCGCCTGGCATCATGTACCCTCATACGGCCGCGCCGATGACAGACACCCTGTGCGGTCTGCAAGCGTCACTGTGTAGTGCGTATGCTCTGACAGTGTAAGCACAAGTGACTGCCAGGTGCTGCCTGTTACAACCAAGTGCGACAGGGTTTGGGCGCAGCCCAAGTGGCAGAAGCACTTCCTAATTGTGCAGACTTGATGAACGGGATGTACCTGGTGCTATGGCACGCGATACCTGGCGCTGGCCGGCAAGCGCGAACATGCCATGCAGTAGGATCAGCTCTCACGCCTTTCAGGGCACATCCTCGAGCCCTTCGCTCTTCCTATCAGCGACAGGTAGCCACAGCTCCGCACCATGTATCGCACGCAGACAGCACTAGTGCAAGCGGCCATGCGCACGAGCTCGTCACCATCCCCTAGGCAACAAAGCTTGAGTTTGATGACCCAATGTGCGTGATTAAACATTCTCTGCGTTCAAGCTGGCGAGCATCGGGCGTTATCGTGGCTTCAATTTCGCTCGCGTACTGACGTGGCAGGGCTCCCACAGAACATCGGGCCCTCGGGCTTGCTGCACTTGCTGCTGGCTGCCACACTCGACAGTACGATCGTGTGCGCCATCAGCGCCTTGTGGGGCACGACAGAGCCGCTTTCCGGCTCGCTACAGGCTGCGTCCTCGCGCAATGGGGCGCCTGGCTTCTCGGCTGCTCGCAGCTGGCCACCAGGATAACGGTACGCATGCAACGAGCATCATATTGGCTGCGTCGCTGAGCTATGCTGCCCGACGCTGCGGCGTGCACATCAGCGCTTGCCTGCAGCGGAGGTGTGGTGAGTCGACCATGGTCGCACGGCTCAGCATACAGTGAGACATCTGCTGCACGCTGAGCGGCCATTACCTTGTCATGTGTCTGCACTAGCCTGCATTAGGGATGCAGTATCAATATTGGAGCACAGTGTGTCTGCAATCCCATGTGCTGACACCGGACATAGCTGCTGCCAAAGCAGCTGCCAGGAGCAACTGCCAGGCGATGCGCCTCAGCACCCTAGGCCTACTTCCTGAGCTCTTGCGCAGCTCCCAGCCGGACTTCGACCTGACGAATGCGACTGCGCTGGTGCCGCGTGCAATGCCGTTGATGGCACCGCCAGCTGGGTTCGGCCAGGATGCATATGGCGAGGACATGCACGCCCACGGTACACTTTTTGCCGCTTCACCGACGGCGTCTTGCCGGAGTTGGGAGCACTAGATGGTGCGGCGGCCTGAGTCACGCAGGCGAAAGTCTGCATGTACAGCAAACTCATGCCAGTGACGTTGACAATGGGACGTCATGAACAATGCTCATGGCTGAAGGCTTGTGCATTGCGAGGTTGCGCCAACGTGAGAATCCCCCTCAGTCTGCACGATTCATCAACAATGTGCCGCCGAGAATACCTGCGCCACCCTTGCCAGCCTCGAGCTGCTACGTCTGCATTGAGCAACCTGCGCGTTGAGCCAATGCATGGTGCGTTGCAGTTTTCAGCAAAATGTGCCATGTTTGCAGGTGTCTGCTACTCGAACACGCTGTTTTCGAGACATTCCTCGGTTAGAAGGTGCGCTGGGATGCTTGATGTGGCGCACAGCCCAGCCATGCAGCTGCATGCAATGCAGTGACATTTGTGATGCGCTGCCTGGCTCATGCTGCTCTCCAGAGCATGTCACGCAATGCGCTGTTAAAGGGCTCTCAGCACAGCAACAGTCTTGCATGGTCCACAACATCATGTCAAGCCCTCCGCCAAGGTTTTTGGCTGCGCATCTTCGGCGGGGAAGCCGAGTTGGCACCGGAAGCCCGGCGCGCGCACCCCGCAGCTGCTGATGCGCTGTGCACGCTGCGGAAGTAGGGCCGTGCTCATCGAGCCGAGCCCAGTCGGCTTCCGGCATCTGGTGGTTAACAGAGCGCATGCCGCGCGGGCAAGCCGCTACGCCCGGGCTAGGACAGTAAGTTCGGGTCTGGGCACGGGCACTGTGGTTTCATGGTCAGCGCATCCTGTCGCTCGCACGGCCATTATGAGGCTTGCGAGCAAAATTCATTCTAGTTGCAGTATAGGCTGGAGCATCCGCTTGTTCCCAGTTCAAGCACGCCATCACGTCAAGGGACTGCCGCACACCCGAAATATGCGCATCCCCGTGAGTCAACACTATGCTAATCACATCCCGCGCCGTACGTGCAAATGAATGCCGCGGTCTGCGACAGCAGCACCGTTGTCCACTTCGCGAGATCTCCACGGCCGATGTACACATAGTCAACGGCGTTCTCGGTTTCATGTCTCCGGCATTCCGACAGCAGTGGGGCGCGTTGCTTGACCAGGCGCGCACTTGTCGGCGCCCAAATCGGGTCTTGGTGTTGACGAGTGATCAGGAACAGCGCTCTTGGCAGACATTTGCCAGGCAGAGTGACGGTGAACTCAATAGGTGTTGCGGTTGAGAGGCCACCCTGACATGGCTCGTGCATGCGTGCAGGGCAGCAATACGGAGGTCACGTGCGTGCCGCCGGGTCAACTGCTGATGCACGATCTTGCGCTGAAGCACATCAACTTCTTCGGCCTGGACGTTGAGGGCGCGGAGCTGTCAGGACTGCAGGCGCGCTGCAAAAGCAGCAGACACGCCTCATCCCACCCATCATATCGTCATATGCAGCATGGTCTGCGCTGCACGAGCAACAGGACCCGCTTTTGTAGAATCGCGCCGCTGCAGGATGCAGACAAGCCACATGCTTTCTGGCCTGACGCCATGCGATGCCGGGATGCAGACGCTGGACTGGCGAAGTGTGACCTTTGACGTGGTGGCCGTGGAGGCGGATGGCGGAGACCCCGCCAAGGTTCAGGATCCTTGGCATCGTCGTCGAGCTGTTCACATCCCACAGGTATTTGCATGCGGGCTTCCTCGGCCGCAGCAGCTGGTTCGTGCGCGGAAGGCTTCGTCCCTTCGCAGGCTCCAGCTCAGCCGGCATAGCAAAGGGAAAGCAGCTCACATATGCATGCTGCATCATTTATGCCTTCGCAGCTGCTGTTGCACATGCCTCGAGTCACGCACAGCTCTTAAAGAAGCGCGCTGAATCCATCGCATGGTCATGATGCACAGCCATCTGAAGCGCCGCACAGTACTGCAGTGAGCATGGCTGCCACTAACAGGCGCAGTCTCTGAGCAGCGATCATGCAAGTGCTCGGCGTCGTACGTCTGGCACTGCTCTAGGACAAACGCATTTCGCATATGCAGCCTGCTGTGATATCAGCTGTCTGCAGACTTGGGCGAGCCAGCGTGACCTACTGCGGCCCACTGCTTCCCGCAAGGGCCACGCAACAACAGGCAGCACAGCGGCCTGGGATCCTGTCCTACAGTCGCAGTTTGTTCTAAAGCACAAAGGTCGGTGACTTCCTAATCATGACACATTGCTGTCAACCCATCTGATGCAATCACCGCCATACATTGCCCTTGCGCCGTGGGCAGCAGGTCTGCAAACATTCAAAACAGCGGATGAGCTCTGTGGTGCCTGCACCCCCACCGAAGAGTGCGGCGGGCAAGCCTTCCAGGTTGAGCGTGACCGTAGTCCTCGGGTGAACAAACCCACGTGTGATTCGAAGCGCCACTGCGCTTAGTCTCAGTGCATAGCCATACACCAGCCGTGCGCTGTCGCGGACGGCGTCAATGAGCATGTCTTCACAGCGCAGATCGCCGCCAGCACTCATCATCGGCTGCTGCCTTGCTGCTCTGTGTACCTGCAGCTTTTGGTTTGCGGCAGCACTGCTTGGCCACCACACAACAAGTGTAACTGTCTCACTGCACTTTGCGCAAACTGCAGCTGGCCGGTTAGCTGCACCCATAGGGACTCTGCAGGCATCGCACTTTCCTCCTGCTGCAAGCCGCCAGTTCGGCTCTCCGCTGCAAGTCATCTATCTCGATGCGAGGACGCCTGCCTTCGAACCAGCGGCATACGCAGCTTTTTACCCAGCCCTGAGCAATCTGACAGACGGCGGCCTAGCGGCTCACTTCTTGACGGTCGGCAGAGGCCAGCATCGGGTTCCGCGCCGCCTGCGGCTGCTCTTCGTGTATGACGCGGCGGGCGGCATGGACCTGAGCGTCGTGTACGGCGGCCTGTGCAACCAGATCTACAGTCACGTGGGGATGCTGGCGCTCGCTCTCCAGCTGGGCGCTGAAGTGGTGCGTGGCTCGACGTCTTCAATACGTGCGATGGCAACATGTTGCGGTGAGGTGGGGTGCAGAACTCTCACTCGCTCGTCACACTCTGACAAAGAGCAGCCCTGTTGCCCTGTCATCACAGCAAATTCGATTCGCAATGTAGTGGCATTTGGTCTTGCATGATGCAGCCAGTGGCTTTCGTATCCGCACGGGTTGCATGCTGTTTGAGCGCTCTGCAGCGGCGGCGGCGTCCTGACGAACTGCCATCCGCATTGCAGGTGCTGCCTCCGGCGGTACACCGTGGGGGCCGTGGCTTTGGCGACAGCTGGCGGGCAGGGCACATCCAGCCGCAGCCAGCACCGATGGACACGCTGTTCGACGTGGACCACCTTGTGGAGTGGGCAGCGCGCCGGGATACCATCATGCACGTGGTGCTGTCTGCTGCCGTCTCACCGGCTGTTGGTGACCCTCGCCGACATCATGATCGCTGAAGTTACGCAAGATCTGCCATGATTGAGTACACATACCTCATCGCGAGACAGTGTCCCTGAGCAGGATCATGCTCATGTCAGCTGCGACCCGCTACCTCTAGTCCACGAGCTACGTGTCCGTGACACGCGCAACGTCCTCAGGCGGAGCCGGCTACAGCGGGACCAACAATAGACGCGGACATTGCCGGCGTCGACATATGCTGCCACAAGTCGATGGAACAGCTCGTGGACGCCGTGTCGGCTGCTGTGCTGCGCGCCGCGGAGGCCTACATCCGCGACCACGCAGGCGCCCCGCTGCCCGTCGTGAGGCTGCACATGCACGCGCCGCAGCTGCTGTTCTCTCTGATACCCGACAGGTGTGCAGCTCAATGATCTGGTCAGCACAGGTTTCCTCACTGCTAGCTGCGTTTTGCAGCTTGTGCCCCTTCCGCACGTGAGTGTTCCTGACCGGGCCCCTGGACTGCATTGAGGCATATTCCTGCATGCTGATGGCGGCATGAACATATTACGCTGGCTCTGTTGGGCGTGTGCCCTAGTATGCATGCGCTTGCATCGGGCAGGGAGGTGCTGATAGGCTGTGCCGCTGTCGTAGCGGAGCCCTACCCATGATCGAGGATGTTGCCCGGCATCTGCGGCCGGCGCCGCAGATTGTTGCGGCAGCCGACGCGATTGTGTCAGAGCTGCACGCGACCGGGCCTTTCAACGGCATCCATCTGCGCATGGAAGCCGACGCACAGTACCAGGATCTGGTTGGCGGGACGGAGGCACGTCGCTGCGCACCTGACACTGATTTGCTACTGAAGCTGATACGCATCCGCTTGTGTCCTGCCAGATGCTGATCAATCAGACAGTTGCGGGAGAACTTGTACGATGTGTTCAAGCCTTGTGCACCAGCTATCAAAGTGACACCATGCGAGCTTGGCAATGGTACTCCCTGCAGGCGGCCTGGCTCGCGTACTTTCAGAGCATGGAGCAGGCTGGCTTTGGGCCGACATTGTCCCTGTACGTGGCCTCTGGCCTACTCACCTACATGAACAAGAGCGGTGTGGGCGTCGACGAGCAGGCACAGCCACTGCTCAGGCAGCACTTCAGTGCATAGACAGTGCTGAATGTGCGCAGCGCAGTGCTGAGCTTGAACATGATCATCGGCTGGTTGCAGAGTTCAACACGACGTATGCATCCCGCCTGACTGGCCGCGGCGTCTGCAGCGCCGTCGTGTCCAAGGACGACATGGACGCCGCTGACCTGCTGCGAGGCGTGTGCTGTGCTCGTGTACACACTCAATGCCGTGGCTGGACGTCCGAATGCCGTGAAATGACCACATCTGGACGACTCCACGGCGTGCAGAATGCCTGTGCAGCTACGACATGAGCGCCAACCCGACGCGCGCAGGGCTGCAGTCGGAGGCGCTGGCGTTTGTGGATCTGCTGGTGCTGCTCCGGGCGCAGCGGTTCGTCGGGTTCGGACTCTCCACGTTCACCTGGGCCGTCAGGGAGTTCCGGTGCATGCTGGGCACGTCTCTGGCATCGACCTTGATGCCCGCCGTCAGCCTCAGCCGATGGATGGACCTCAGCATGACGACGGTCCTGAGCGACCACGATGCCTCGTGCCCGGGACCGCTGCCGCGTGCGGCCTACCGCTATCAACCCCAATGATGTCGCGGCCTCCGTGCGCGGCGGGGTCCCCTGAAATGCTGTCGCTGCAAGTGTCATAACAACCTTTACAGCACAGTGTGACATCAGCACCCGGTGATGAGTCCGTACGTCGTCGCTTGGCTGTAGCCCCATCACAAAGGCTGTGCCGCGCTGTGCTGTCATGAGCGACGCATCGTGCTGAATCATCGTGCTGAATCATGCAAGCCATAGCGAGCGTCCAGACTGGTCATGTAGCGACATGCCGGTGTGCGCTACGGTTGCATACGCGTCAGGACCACGCCAGTGTTCAGATTTGCTCCTGCGTCCCCAAAGGGCGCATGTTGATGAAGCTGCCAGGCCGACTGCGCAGCGTAGGTCAGGCTGCGTCGGGGGGGTCTCCCGACTGACGGACATTTTGGCTGCCGAACGGCACTTGAACGGACGTGCTCATCTGTGACAGGAATGTATGCTCGGCACTTTGAGACTTCAGGGCCTTATGCTTTTCGTCGGGAAGGTTAGCATGTAGTTCATTTGCCGTGCGAAGAACGCAGCATCAGACGAGCCTCCTTCGCTTGCAGTTCCTGCGCCTTTCAGGAAGCTTCGGCCAGCACCAGTAGCGGCTGCTCTCTGCCGCCGCGATGTTGAACCGAACCGGAGCTGTCATCTATGTAGGCAACCTCCCCGACGACATCCGCGAGCGGGAGCTGGACGACTTGTTCTATAAGGTGCGCCTCGGAGGCGATGGAGGCACGTCGGCATGCAGCCAATGTGTCAGGCATGTGTTTACCTGCGTTGCCGCCAGCGTATCTCTACGGTCCCCTCGCCGACCTTCCGACTGCTGCGTGGGATGAACATGTGCAGCGGTCAAGCGACAATTCTATCCCGTCTGCGAGCATGTTTCGATCCGCTCAGGCAGTGCCCCCGTGCGTCAGCTCGAGAGCACGGTCGTCGCAAGCACGCTCTACATGTCATTGAAAAAGAGGCTCATTCCCCCCCGTCCCTCGGCCCTGGCGCGGTTGACATTGCGTGTTGCTTGCAGTTCGGCCGCATCGTCAGCATCGACCTGAAGAGCCCCGCGGTTCCGCCGCCGTTCGCGTTTGTCGAGTTCGACCACCCGAGGTGCGGAGCTGCTGCGGTGGCCAAGCAAGGGCCCCGCCGGCCGCGCTCGGACCGCTTGGATTGCACGAGCTCGGGCAGCGTCTGTTCCACTGCGTATGGTCGGGGTTGCTCGAAGCCAGGCCTGGCCGGATCGGCATGCAGCATTGTCGGCGCCCACGTGGCCCCACTCGCTGAGGCCTCAGACCCGCACGCATCACAATGTGCGGAGCCCAATGCCTGTGCAAATGAGGTGCCGGACGGCGCCGTCAATGATGATCTGACCGCGTTTCGATGGCGGTTGCCCGCAGCACAGAGCTCATCGCCTTGTTGTCACTGAAAAGGACCGCCCTTCTGGATGCTGACATCACTTGTTCAAGCCTATCTGCACTGCTTGAGAATGTGACTTTGTGACCTTTCTCGTCGGCTCAGTGCGCTGCGGCTTGCCTCTGCGCTGCACAGGGCGGCCGCCGACGCTGTGATTGGGCGCAACGGCTACGAGTTCGGCGGCGCGCGCCTGCGGTGCGAACACGCGCACCGCGGTGCGGCGGGCGGAGGCTTTGGTGGCGGCGGCGGCGGCGGCTACGGAGGCGGCTACGGTCCGCCCGCGTATGGCGGAGGCTACGGCGGAGGCTACGGCGGTCCACCGCCACGCGGCGGGTGCGCATCTTTGCTGCTGCACCACACCGGTCTGCGGAGGTCAGCCGGCGGTCAACAACCTGCCCACTGCACCAAGTGCACTTGGCATAGTTTGTGTCCAGTTTCACTGTCATGAGCCCCAGCTTGTTGCGATATATGTCCGCATGAGGATCCGTCTGCTGAGACTAGCCGGCTTCATCTGCAAAGTCCAGGAAATTCTTGCTGTCTCTTCGAGCATACGTCATATGCCTCAATGACATTGCATCTGTTGTCTTCCCGCGCAGGTATGGGCCGCCACCCCCGCAACCCAGCACGCATCAGCAGCCATCGCTGCATCGTGAGCGGCTTGCCGTCGTCTACGAGCTGGCAGGATCTGAAGGCAAGCGCCCTCGGCCTGACGCTTTCTCACCACAGCTGCCCCTTGCGCTGGCACGCTAGTTGCACGCGTTTGGGTTTCTCCTCCAGCGCCGAGCTTGCTCGATGATTTTTGAGGCGTTCGAGAAAACACGTATGCTCAGGCTCCACAGGGATTGCAGCCGACCGTCAGCCGGTTGAATGCAATTCAGCAGAGGGAGCCTGTGCCCGCTCGATCGATCGCTGCCTGCAAGCAAAGGGAGTTTGCGAGTGCAGTACGCAGTCATGTGGAAGAGTCTTGCACCTTGACCCAACGCTCCCGCCCTGACCCCAGAAGAGGACGAAGCTCTCGTTCCAGACGTGGTGGCCTCTTCTCAGCACGTCCTTTGCTTGGTGGGAATGGCTCCTGACCGGACCCGGGCACGCTGCAGGACTTTTTCCGGAAGAGCATCACGCCGGAGTACACGGACATCCAGCGTGTCGACCGCGACCGCGTGCGCGGCATCGTCGAGTTCGCGACGCGCGACGACCTGAAGCGCGCCATCCGCGACCTGGACGGTGCGCTCGGCGGTGGCTAACCTATGGTTACCCTTGTCATGGCTGGCTGCAAGAAAAATCTACACTGGGAGCATCAGCGCAGTGCGTCGTGAGCAGCCAACTTCGGCCTCACAGGCGATGATGTTCACGGTGCTCTATTGACCCTCGCTTCCACATACCTGCAGTGAGCAAAACGGCTGTGTGGATCTCACTTGTGTGTGTCAAGAAACAGCCTGGTGCCTGCGATGGCGCTTGGCGCATGAGATCATGCTGATATGACAGTGATCTGCCGGTGTAGACACCGAGTTCAGCAACCGCTTCGACAAGGCCTACGTGCGCATCACTGACGACTCGCCGCGCTCCCGCTCCCGGTCGCCGCGCGATCGGTCGCCGCGCGGCCGGTCACGCTCGCGCGACGCGCGGTCCCTGTCCCGTAGCCGCAGGTACTTATCGATGTCGATTTGTTCTGGCTGATTCGACCGCATTTGTAACTGCTGTTGTAAACGACTGCCGTGGACCCTCAGACTGGCCCGTTCCTCCAAAAACTTTAATTGCTGTACCTATGTAAATGTCACAACGCTCTCCCTGCAATTTGTTGCTTCAGCCTCGTCTCTGCTCCTAGAGGTGCATGTGGCCCACGCACATTTTCGCCGCGAGCTCGCTGTTGACATGCCGCTTGCGGCTCTGTGCGCAGCCCCCGGCGGCGGACGGTGAGCAGGTCCATGTCCCGGTCGCGCAGCCCCGTGCGCCGCGATGACAGCCGCTCCAGGTGTGCCCTTGCCGTCCAATCACAGGCTGAGCCTGCTGTTGTGTTTGGTTTGGGTGGGCTTATGCACACTTTCATTTGCCCAGGCTGCGTGATCACCCAGCCCTGAGCGTCATCGCAGGATGTCAGCTACAACCATACATGTCTGGCACCAAAGCTGTCATCAGTGATCGGCAGACTCGCGCTGCAGACTTGCTCTCTGCAGCTAATAGACGACATCTATGGTGATCTGATCAACCATTGCGTGGGCGTACGGCAGGTCCCGCAGCCCGGCGAAGTCCGTCAGCCCGGCGCGCAGCCCTGAGAAGGACGCTGACAAGGATCTCGACAAGGATCTCGACAATGACCGGGAGAAGTCCGTGAGCCCGGCCAAGAGCGACGACTGAGGCCCGCCGGCGGACCAGCCGGCGTCTGCCAGCCGATCCGTGTGACGGTCTGCCGCCGTGGGAGTGGCTCAGCGGTGCTGAGCATCCGGTGGAGGGTCAGGCCGCCGGACTGGATGGCGTACGCCAGCAGCAGCCGGTCTTTTGCATGTGCTGAAGTTTCTGTTCACAGGCTGCCGTCCCAGCCACACGGTCTCTGTGAGGGTTTTGCGCGGTTGGCCACGACCCGTGCCGCCGGGCCCGGCTGCCGGGCTGTCCCTTGGACCCCGGATCCTCGGTATGGGCCAGGACGCGGTCAGTCGGTGTTGCTTCGGCCGGACATAGGGCAGAGGAAACGTAGGGCAGTGTTCTCGGGCACGGACGGCAGCCGCAGGCCCCCCGTTTCCCGAGCTGCGCTGTTCCCTTCCTCTGTAATGCTCAAGTGCCATCGTTTGTTGCCAGCCAACATTCCTGTGTGCAAGTGTCACCGATGCCCATTTTGATGAGGTATGCGTCGCCGCTGCATCTCATGCAAGCCATGACATGCTCTGCTCGTTTGGCACCAGCTGGCAGAGTCCGTCGACAGCAGGCGCCCGCACGTGCTCACGGACCAAGGGCATGAGGTCGCGGCGACGGCCCCTATGGTCCTGGGCGGACAGACGTGAGGGCGAGGTAGTGCCTAGTCCGGTCAAGCAGCCTCGCATCGCAGCTTGTCGTCAAGTTACCTGCTGTGCGTGTCGAATATGTGCAGCGTGTAATGTGCCAGTGCACTTTCATTCTGCGCAGCGATGGAGGATGCAATAAACATCCTGAATAAACAATAACCATGAAAGCAGACTCACCCTCACTGGCGTGTGTCTGATCTGAGCGACACGCGGACAACAAAAGCGATGTGCAAGCCTGCAAGCGCGGGCAGAATGCTGCACAGCTCTGCTCTCAATATGCTTGAAACTGCGATACTTGATATCAGGCAGTTATTGCACTCCGCTGTGCTGTCTGCACACACAACGTGCCATCGTCAGAACAGCATGTGTTCTACAGCATCTAAAACTGAATGAGACCACGTCCGAATGCCGATTCACCTATGCGGCATGACAAAGGCATTGATGGACCCAGTTGCGTGCTGCACAAAGGGTCTAACACCTTGGCAGCACAGTGGATGCACTCGCAGGGCCTCATGCCTCTCTGCACAGTGCCCTGTCTTTGTCGATGCGCGGTCCTCCCTCAGGGCTCACGGCTGCTCAACGTGTCCCGGCTGCCCATGACTCCTCCTGTCACACGGCTGGGCTGTCGCTGGTTGCGGCAGGGCGGTGAGCCTGCAGGCCCGCCACGGATGCCGACCCGGCTCTGGCGCCGCCCATGAGGCCCGCCAGGTGGTAAACTGTGCAGGAACGAGGAACGGATTGACGAGCGTTTCACAATGCCGTCGGCAACGGTTGCTGCGCCAACGCAATCTTGCAGGCCTTATGAGCACAAGATTTCTACCGTTGCCCTGCGTGCCAGCGAAAACTCTGCACATCCATTTGCATGCGTGTGATGCTGAGCGAGGCTCCATCGCGCTGATGATGGATGGTGTCAAGTCATGGTCGAGGAGGAAGGGGTGGCAGGACACAGCGAAGCACACGCACGGGAGGGATCGACGAGCTCGCCGAGGCCACCCTGCCCCGGCATCAGCGCAGCGTCCGACGTTTGCCCCAGCTGCAGCCTGCGCAGCGGCATGAAATCTGTCGGTGGTGTGTAGGCCGGCCGGCGTGCCTGCCTCCCGTGCACAAACAACCAGTCGTGCTGCCTGATTATCTAATTTCAATCCGCTCGAATCCGCACACCGGCCCTGGATCTGTGCATTGGAGTCTGTAATGTTGCACCACCCCACCTGACCGCAGCCTACGCTGCAGCTGTGCGATGACAAGCGCGCACGGCGAGATCTCACCCATTTGCAGCGGCGCTTCCTGCACCAAAACCTTGCAATCCGCCGAAACCCTGTAAGAGGCTCTGCTGCTGGTGGAGCGTGTGGCCCCCGTGCAGGCCTGCCGCTGCGCTCTGGAAGCCCTGGAAACCTGCCCCCGCGCCTGTGACCTCATGCCATGTGTCACTGGCTGTGTGGTGAACAAGCAATGCCAGGGCCATGCTGTCTAGGGCAACAGCAGTGAGTCAGTGCAGGAAGCAGGATCAGGGACCGGCACGTAAACCAGACGACGACGCCATGACAGCTGCGCACCTGGCAAGTCGGCCATTTGCGCTCCGGCACCGCCGCTGCCCGCCTGACCGCCGCCGGTCACGCCATGCGTCGCCGCGTGCTGCTGCAGCCGCGACAGCTCGCCTCGCAGGGCCTCATTGAGGCTGTCCTGCAGGGAAAACAGGCACACAGGTAGTTGCCACACTGGACACCGCGATGCCAATGTCAGGGTGCTGCTGCCAGCATCGCGGGACGAGCGCAGGCTCAGCCCCTGCATTGCTCCACATACGAGGGTAGCGGTGTTGCCAGGAGCCGGTCTGCTTCAAGCTCAGAAGATATGAAACCTGCTACCAACACAGATAGGCAACCGGGACGCACCTTGTACTGCGTCTCCTGCAGCAGAGCAGCCACCTGCATCCGGAGCTGTTCGTTCTGCTGGGTCATGCCTGCATACACTCGCACACTATGTTTGTCAGCATGTGTGCCGCGGCTCAGACGATTGGGAAATCATGCCTCAAACCCCTGTCACTGGTAGACATGAGCTTGCTGGGAAGCACCACAATCTTGGGGAACTGGCATCGGACGGAGATGGCACGCAATCGAGTGTCTTGGCAACTTCTCAATGAGGACAGGATCCTCCATGTGGCAGTGGATCAGGGTTTGAGGCGCGGAACGCGAGCGCACTGGCGTGGCGGCTCTGGACCAGAGCCACCTGCGGCTGCATCTCGTTCAGGTCGTTCTGCAGGCCCGCCACGTTGGCCTCCAAGTCGCTGATGTACTGCAGCTTCCGCATCCGCGACCGCTGCGCGCTCTGCCGGTTCGCGATCACCCGCCGATTCGTCTTTCGGCCGCCACCAGGACGGCCTATGGCACAGTCGAGCATCAGTCTGTTGTGCACGGCCCAATCGCCTGCACATGCAGCGGCTGCCGAACATCTCGGCGCAGAATGTGGCCCACCACTTTCAGACGGCTGCCCTCAAAGCTACATTGCACCTTGCTGCTCACTGGCTACTGGAGAGTCTTCGAGCGCACCCTCCTCCTCGTCCTCGGAGCCGCTCGCGCTGCGTCCGGCGGACGTCGGCCGGCCGCCCTTGGCCGTGCCGCCCGATCCGCTGCCCCCGCCGCTGCCGGCGCCAGTCGAGCCGTAACGCCTGCACAGTGCTGCTAATTATGCTCAGGAAAGACCTCCTTAAAGACCTCCTTGAGTGGCTGGCCCGACTGCAGTTGTGACACATGACCGCCAGACGTGACTGCGGCCACCGGGCAACCGCACGGGTTGTGACAGCGTGTGACGGTGCACCGGCAGCCCGTATCGAGAGCACGTGCGGTTCGGTGCGGCATGCGCAGGTTCCACTTCATCTGCCACTGCTCGTGCGTCTCTGTGTTGCGTCGCAACACCCTGTATTCAGACCATTAGCGGACCTGCGCGGCCCGGCGTCCATGTCCTCGTCGCTGTCGTCGGGCGGCTCCTCGGCCTCCTCATCCTCCTCCAGCTCGTAGTCGGGGTCGTTGTCCTGCACCGCTGCGCGGGAGTCCACGAACTCCGACCGCCTGCGCGGCGACAGCAGGGTTGTGTGTGCCTTGGCGCGCGGTTTACCAGTAGCTTCGAGGAGAGAAATACACGCAACGCTGCATCGGTCCCAATGCCTGCAGTGCTGTGAAGATGCATACGGAACAACAGGGCCGGCCTGAGGCATCTGCTGCCCACATGCGCACAAGGGTTTCACATCATCATTGCAGCAATCGCTGCAACGCCAATCCTTGACGAATACCGGAGCAGATTTTGGATTTGCACCGAGTCATGTGCTGCAGGGATCACTTTTGGAAGATGCACAGCGACACTTCATCATTTCCATACCTGGTGGTCTTCCGCGGGCGGGCCGTCCGGCGTCGGCCGCCGCCGTTGCTGCCGCCGCCCGCATCCTCCGACGCCGCGGCGCCGCCGGCATCCCGGCCCGCCGCGGACTTGGCTTCGTTGCCGCCCGGGCGCGCCGCCGCGGGCTGGTGGGGAAGGGGGACCTGGAAGGCCGACGACGGCTGCGCCTGGCCGGACAATGAGGCACTCTGCACCAATACACACAGCACCGGGGCACATTAGGCGGAAAGGCCTGCAACTGGTGCACGGTCACAGAGGTCGGAAGTTGCCGGGCGTGGTGCTGACAACGCGCGCTGGTCGCTGTCACTCACGCTTTGATATACTGGGGCCAGCGTTGGTCGCTTCAGGGCGGCCATGTCGAGCATGCCGGCACTAGCGATCAGGGCCCTTTAAGAGCGCAGCAAACTGTATAGCCTTACGACGACCTGCTCGTTCACGACCAAGCGCGCTTCTCAGCCTGGCACGAGCGGAGACCTTTGTTAAACCTGGCCCCTGCGTCCACATCGGTACAGCGACCGTTCACAGCAGGTCGCATTGCTCAATGGGTGCGCGCCTGCTGCTGCCAGCTGCTCAGGAACGCGTGCTGGCGTCCCAGCTGCATGGCGTCTGCATCCGCGGATGATCCCGCGGCCGCGGACGTCGCCGCTGGCAGGTGCGGCATGCCTGAGGCCCCGCCATGCTCCATGCACGCTGTGGTGCTGGATCACGGCCCACAGTGCAGCATCACGGTGCTAGCGATGCACCGCACGCTGGCACGGTCGGCCTGGGGTCCGAGAACCAGTGCGCCGGCTGGCGCGGGGGAAAAGTCGCCTGCCAGCACTTTTTGCCGCCTGCACGCACGTGAGAGGAACTGACCCGAGAGCACGGGGGAAGGTACGCGGGGATTCTGCCGAGATCACCACACTGGCCGTGTGTCGATCACTGAGCGACGCTCGCCAGTCGCGGCATTCTGGCGGGGTAGCATGTCGTAGCCTCAGGACGTAGAGGCCAACCGAAGCCTGTCATCGCCGCTGTCGCTGCTGTTGCATCGGCAACTGAAGGAGAAGGGGCCATCCGGTGCCAGCCAAGGCAAACAGCTGTCACTGTGCTGACGCTCGCTGCTCGAACGCTGCGGTCTCACACGGAGCTGAGCTCACCTTCGGATGTGTGGTGAGGGAGCACCTTCCTGGGACGGCCACCTTTTTGGGTGTTGAAGCGCAGCCGCACTGGGGACGCACGGGTGCCTGCTGCACTGACAAGCTGTTCCAGCTGAGATGTTAGCGCGCCTTTCGTAGGGCCATTGCAACGGCAACCGGGCTTTGTGCGACTCGATCGGAACATTTCATCGTGCTTGGATCCTCGCTCGATCAAGCATTGCTGCTGCGCAGTTCCCATCCCTCCGGCCGCCCCCCTTCCTCGCAGTAAGGAGCTGCAGACGGCGACACCGCCGCTTTGATCAAACATTGCTACTCTGCATAGAAAGCCTTGCCAGCCTCGACAAGGGCGTCAGCGCCAGCCGTCCCCCGTCAGTAGCCTGCGCATCCTCGAGGCCGCTGCTCGCCGCGCTTCGGTGCCAGCGCGCAGCGGTCGCGCTATGGAGCCGCCTTGACCGACTGCGCCCTGCGCACTGCGCGCGCCGGTGCCTCAGCACACTTGAAAAACAACCCGCTTGAGCATGCCCCGCGCGCATTGGCGGAGGGGATGTACAGCAGCGGCTCAGCGCGTGAACCGCAAGCTGATGCAAGTCAGCCTGCTGGCGCTCGCGTTTGCGCACTGCGCCGCCGGCACCATGCGGGCTCTGGACGCCTCCAATGCCGCAGCTGCAGTCGTGACGCAGCGGGAAGCAGCTGAGTTTTCGTACCCCATTCCCACCGGTCACAGGTATAACAAACCGAACCATGGGGCTCCCTTGACGTCATCTGGCCGCTGTGGTCCTCTCACGCGGTAGCTGACTGAGGCTGGTTGCCCTCGCCGCCGTGTCTATGTACTCCCTCCATGTCATGCTGCCCGCCAGGGATCTAGCAACCAAACAGACTTCAAGCTGCGCTGAGCTGCCGCCCTTGCTACGAAAGTCATGCGCACACTCGCTCGCAGAAACATGCGCTATCTCAGTTGGGCTCACGCTGTACCATGAAACACGGAAGCATGATTGTCAATTGGGTTGGGTTCTTGCACGGTACAGGGAGGCATACGTGACCCTGCTGTACGGGGAGGAGTTCCTTCTCGGCGTCCGCGTGCTGGGCCAGTCGCTGCGCGAGACCGGCACCACGCGGTGAGCGCCCGCTCGCCTGCACGGCTTGGCACCGGCACCTGTTTTACGCACTTGTCGGGTTGTCACAGTGGCTTGTGTGCCACAAGCTTGGCTGCCGCACTATGCAACATATGAAATGCCTGCAAAGAGAGCCGATGTGACTGTCATGATGGGCGCAAGCACGGCAGCCAACCTCAGGCCTGGTCCAGTGTGCACCCTGGCTGCTGTTCAGGCGAAAGTATCTGCGTCAGCTGCACAGGCGGCTCATCGACGATGGACAACATACCGAGCCGTGACCCGGCGCAGGGACCTGGTGGTGCTGACGGCGGGGGAGCTGTCGGTGGACGGCGAAGACACGCTGGTGAACGAGGGCTGGGAGGTGCGGCGGGTGGCGCCGATACGGAACCCGGGCACCTGGACCAGCTCCGGCGCCAAGCGCTACCCGCCGCGCTTCTGGGCAGTGTACACCAAGCTGCTCATCTTCAACCTCACCAGCTACAACACCGGTGCGTGTCAGAGCCGCCACGCACCTCGACGGAGCTGTTTGGCAGCACGTACCTGCAATGACATTGGTGGGCGCCGCAACTGCAGCGCAGGTACTGCACGCACCAATGAGGTGGCCGGCCTGGGTCATGCTGTCAAGGGTCTATTCATGCAAGACCTCCCGAAAGAAGCATAGCCGCGGCGTGGGCTGCGCCAGTAGGACGTGGCAGACGGGGCCGCAAGCGCAAGTCCGCCGCTTCACCATGACCGCAGGACAGCCGGAAACAGCCGTGATGCAGCTGTGTGCTGCGTGCGGGATATGCCACAGCTGAAGCCCACCGGTGCATGACGCGTCCGCGCAGTCGTGTTCCTGGACGCGGACACGCTGGTGGTTCGCAACATGGACGAGGCGTTCCGGTGCCCGGGCTTCTGCGCCAGCCTGCGGCACTCGGAGCGCCTCAACTC
>CAXIVC010000063.1:0-36254 GCA_964035585.1 Polytrichum formosum | reverse complement strand
AATATAGGCCTAGTAGTTTTTTTTAGTCAAATTATACATAATAGATAATCCAACTCTTTCTCATTATTTTGTTCATATCGAGGCGACACCCAGATTTGAACTGGGGATAAAGGATTGCAGTCCTCTGCCTTACCACTTGGCCATATCGCCTTTTAATAAAAAAGTTTTGATAAAAGTTATTCAAATATTTTTTATAATTATTACAATCTTCTTCATTAATTTATTAATAATAAACAACATTATTATAAAACTTAATTCTTTTTTAATCAAGTATCTTTTTTTCTGTTTTAAATAAAAAAAATTTCGACTTAGTAGAAAATAATAATAAAATGAAAAGCTTAATAAAAAATATTTTTTATGTAATTAGATAAAAAAGAAAAATTTTTGATTTTATATTATAAATTATAAGAAAAAGACTCTAACACTATTTTAGGGGAAAAAAACTACGGAAATTTTTGTACTCCCTGAATTCGGAAAAATTCAATTTGAAGGATTTCATCGATTCATTTATAAAGGTTTGATTGAAGAACTTGATTATTTTCCTGAAATTAAAGATACAGATCAAGAATTTGAATCCTGTTCATTAAATAAAGAATACAAATTAGCAGAACCTTCAATAAAGGAAAGAGACGCTGTATATCAAGCAAGTACATACTCATCAGATTTATATATACCGGCTCAATTGGTTCAGAAAAAGAAAGGAAAAATACAAAAGCAAACTGTATTTATTGGAAGTATTCCTTCAATGAATTCCCAAGGTACTTTTGTAGTTAATGGTGTTGCGAGGGTAATCATTAATCAAATTTTACGAAGTCCTGGTATTTATTATAATTCGGAATTAGATCATAACGGAATTTATATATATACAAGTACAATCATTTCTGATTGGGGAGGAAGATCAAAATCAGAAATTGATGGTAAAACCAGAATTTGGGCACGTATAAGTAAAAAACGAAAAGTTTCTATTTTAGTTTTATTACTAGCTATGGGTTTAACTATAAAACAAATTTTAGATAGTATTTGTTCCCCAAAAATTTTTTTAGATTCCTTGAAAAGAAAAAAAAGAAGAGAATATCCGCATTCTACGGAAGATGCTATAGTTGAACTTTATAGGCAATTATATTGTATAGGCGGAGATCTTATATTTTCGGAATCTATACGTAAAGAATTACAAAAAAAGTTTTTTCAACAAAGGTGTGAATTAGGAAAAATTGGTCGATTGAATTTAAATAAAAAACTTAATCTTAATGTACCTGAAAATGAATGTTTTTCATTACCACAAGATATTTTAGCTGCTATAGATTATTTAATAAAAACAAAATTTGGTATTGGTACACTTGATGATATAGATCATTTGAAAAACCGCCGTATTCGCTCCGTAGCAGATTTATTACAAGATCAATCGAAATTAGCATTAACACGCTTGGAAAATTCGGTACGACAAATTATACGCGGAGCAACTAAACGAAAACGTTTACCTAGTCCTAAAAGTTTAGTTACTTCAACTCCATTAATAGCTACGTTTAAAGAATTTTTTGGTTCACACCCTTTATCCCAATTTTTGGATCAAACTAATCCATTAACAGAAATAGTTCATAAACGAAGATTAAGTTCTTTAGGTCCTGGGGGATTAACACGACGAACAGCTAGTTTTCAAGTACGAGATATTCATTTTAGTCATTATGGGCGTATTTGTCCCATTGAAACATCCGAAGGTATGAATGCTGGACTTATTGCCTCATTAGCAATTCATGCAAAAGTAAATAACTGGGGCTCTTTAGAAAGTCCTTTTTACAAAATATCTCAAATTTCTAAAGAAGAAAAAATTGTTTTTTTATCTGCAGGAGAGGACGAATATTATCGAATAGCTACCGGGAATTGCTTAGCTTTGGATCTGGGAACTCAGAAAATACAAATAACTCCGGCTCGGTATCGACAAGAATTTTTAGCTATTGCTTGGGAGCAAATACATCTTCGAAGTATTTATCCTTTACAATATTTTTCTGTTGGAGCCTCTCTTATTCCATTTTTAGAACATAACGATGCAAATCGTGCTTTAATGGGTTCTAATATGCAACGTCAAGCGGTTCCACTTATAAAACCTGAAAAATGTATTGTAGGAACGGGGCCAGAAAGTCAAGTAGCTCCAGATTCTGGAAGTATATCTATTGCAAAACAAAGTGGAAAAATTTTGTATACTGATGGTAAAAAAATAAGTTTACTTAATACAAATCAAAAGAAAACAAATATCCATTTAATTATATATCAGCGTTCTAATAATAGTACTTGTATGCACCAAAAAACCCAAGTTGCTCAAAAAACTTTTTTAAAAAAAGGGCAAATTTTAGCAGATGGCGCCGCTACTCTAAAAGGAGAATTAGCTTTAGGAAAAAATATTCTAGTAGCATATATGCCATGGGAAGGTTATAATTTTGAAGACGCAATACTTATTAGTGAACGTTTACTCTATGCAGATATTTATACATCTATTCATATTGAAAGATATGGAATTGAGTCTCGCACTACAAGTCAAGGTCCTGAAAAAATTACTAAAGAAATACCTCATTTGGAAAATGCTGTACTTCGTCATTCAGATAAGAATGGACTTGTAGTACCAGGATCATGGGTAGAAACAGGAGATGTTTCGGTAGGGAAATTAACACCTCAAGAAACAGAAGAATCTTTACGTGCTCCGGAAGGAAAATTATTACAAGCTATATTTGGTATTCAAGTTGCTATTGCAAAAGAAAGTTGTCTCAAAGTTCCTCCAGGTGGAAAAGGAAGGGTTGTTGATGTACGATGGATTTCTAAAAAAAGAAAATTCTAATAATTTTGAAAAAACTATACATGTTTATATAGCACAAAAACGGAAGATTCAAGTAGGAGATAAAGTAGCTGGGAGACATGGTAATAAAGGTATTATTTCAAAAATTTTACCTAGACAAGATATGCCATATTTACAAGATGGAACACCTGTTGATATGGTATTAAGTCCTTTAGGGGTGCCTTCGCGTATGAATGTAGGACAAATTTTTGAATGTTTACCTGGTTCAGCCGGATATTTTTTAAAAAAGCATTATCGAATAACCCCTTTTGATGAAAGATATGAACGAGAAGCTTCGAGAAAATTGGTTTTTTCGGAACTTTATGAAGCGAGTAAAAAAACAGGAAATCCTTGGTTATTTGAACCTGAAAATCCCGGAAAAAGCCGTTTAATAGATGGAAGAACTGGAGAAATATTTGAACAATCTGTCACAGTAGGAAAAGCCTATATGCTAAAATCAATCCATCAAGTTGATGATAAAATTCATGCACGCTCTAGTGGACCTTACGCACTTGTTACTCAACAGCCTCTTAGAGGAAGATCCAGACGCGGAGGACAACGAGTAGGAGAAATGGAAGTCTGGGCTTTAGAAGGTTTTGGTGTTGCTTATATTTTGCAAGAAATGCTTACGACTAAATCGGATCATATCCATGCTCGCTATGAAGTACTTGGTGCCATTATAGCAGGGGAACCAATACCTAAACCTAGCACTGCTCCAGAATCTTTTCGATTACTTGTTCGAGAATCACGATCTTCATCTTCAGAATTAGATCATGCTATTTTATTTGAGAAAGACTTAAATATAAATTTCAGAGACGTTTAATATAAAAAATAAATTTAAATTTTATGATTCATAGACAAAAATACCAACATCTTCAAATTCGATTAGCTTCTCCTGAACAAATACGAAGTTGGGCTGAAAGAAGTTTGCCAAATGGAGAGGTTTGTGGGGCAAGTAACAAAACCGTATACTTTACATTATAAAACACATAAACCTGAAAAAGATGGTTTATTTTGTGAACGCATTTTTGGCCCTATTAAAAGTGGAATTTGTGCTTGTGGAAAATATCAAACAATTGAAAAATATTCAAAATTTTGTGAACAATGTGGAGTCGAATTTATTGAATCTCGCGTTCGAAGATATCAAATGGGCTATATTGAATTAGCATGTCCAGTAACACATGTATGGTATTTAAAACGTTTACCTAGTTATATTGCAAATCTTTTAGCTAAACCTCTTAAAGAATTAGAAAGTCTAGTATATTGCGATGTGTGACTTGTTTGTGGGATCTAATTATACAGAGTTAAATAAAACTGTTATCCTACTTTATTTATTAGGATATCGCTAATTTTGATATGTTTCTCGAAAAGAGTAACATAAAGCTCAAAAAACATGCAAATTTATAGCTACTGAAAGTAATTAATCTACGGTTTCTATTAATATATATATAGCCATTTTCTAAGTATAAGTATAGAAATAATAAGTATAGAAATAATATATATATTTTTTCGTTGTTATAGAGATTTCGTAAAGAAATAAGATTTAGTAAAATTTTATTACTACATTGATTTAAAATGGATATTGCAGTTTATTCATCGCATATATACTCTGAATAAAATTGAAACCATCGAAATAGAACGAAAACCTAAAGGATTTAAAAAATAAATATATATAAACAAGAGAATTTCTTATTAATTCCAGCAGCATTGGAAGTATTTTTGCAAAAAAATATATCATTTGAAGAAAGTAAGATTACTCACGAATAAGAAAGAATTAATTAAAAATTACAATACAACTTGAGTAATAAATAGCCAATTTAAGATAAAAAAAGGAAATATATATATATATATATATATATATATATATATATATATATATATATATATATATATGTTTATTTATTATTATTTTCTTATAAAAACAAAAATATATTATTAAATTTGAATATATAAGAATTTACATATACTAATAAAAATAACATATATATGTAGTTTATATATATAGTATGGTCTTGAAATAATTAGTAATTAGTGCTATTTGAGCCGGATGAAAAAAAATTTTCATGTCCGATTCTTTGGGGGGGAATTTCAAAAGACCTATCCCAATCTTTTTCTTGCTAGGCCCATTTTAGAAAAACCTACTTTATTAAAATTACGAGGTTTATTTAAATATGAAGATCAATCTTGGAGAGAAATTTTTCCTCGTTTTTTTTCTTCACGTGGATTTGAAGCATTTCAAATTAGAGAAATTGCTACTGGAGGCGATGCAATTAGGAAACAATTAAGTAATCTAGATTTACAAATAGTTATGGATTATGCATATGTAGAATGGAAAGAATTAGTGGAACAAAAGTCTACAGGAAATAAATGGGAGGATCGAAAAATTCAAAGAAGAAAAGATCTTTTAGTGAGACGTATCAAATTAGCTAAACAATTTTTTCAAACAAACATCAAACCAGAATGGATGGTTTTATCTTTATTACCAGTTCTTCCGCCTGATTTGCGGCCTATGATTGAATTAGGCGAGGGTGAGTTGATTACTTCTGATTTAAATGAATTGTATCGACGAGTTATTTATCGAAATAATACTCTTATTGACTTCTCCGCTAGAAGCGGTTCTACACCAGGAGGTTTAGTTGTTTGTCAAACTAGATTAGTACAAGAAGCTGTAGATGCACCTATTGATAATGGAATTCGCGGACAACCTATGAAAGATAGTCATAATAGACCTTATAAATCTTTTTCAGATGTTATTGAAGGAAAAGAAGGACGCTTTCGTGAGAATTTACTAGGAAAACGGGTTGATTATTCAGGTCGATCTGTCATTATAGTTGGCCCCTCTCTCCCATTACACCAGTGTGGATCACCGAGAAAAATGGCAATAGAACTATTTCAAGCTTTTGTTATTCGAGGTTTAATTGGACGACATCTTGCTCCGAATCTTAGAGCAGCTAAAAGTATGATTCAAAATAAAGAATCTATTATATGGAAAATACTTCAAGAAATTATGCAAGGACACCCTATATTATTAAATCGAGCACCAACTTCACATAGATTAGGCCTACAAGCTTTTCAACCAATTTTAATAAAAGGTCGCGCTATTCGGTTACACCCACTAGTCTGCGGAGGATTCAATGCAGATTTCGATGGAGATCAAATGGCTGTTCATATACCATTATCTTTAGAGGCTCAAGCAGAAGCACGATTACTTATGTTTTCTCATACAAACCTTTTGTCTCCTGCCACAGGAGATCCTGTTTCTGTACCGAGTCAAGATATGCTTCTTGGACTTTATATATTAACAATTGAAAATCATCAAGGTATTTATGGCAATAAAAATCATCCTTATCAATATAATAATAAAATTTTTCTAAATAAAATTCCTTATTTTTTTGGTTATGATGATGTAATAAAAGCGCAAAAACAAAAAAAAATTAGATTACACAATCCATTATGGCTTCGCTGGAGTACCAATTTACGAATAATGACTTCTATAAATCGCGAAAAGCCTATTGAAATTCAATATAATTCTTCAGGTATTTTTTCTAAAATTTATGAACATTATCAACTTAGAAAAAATAAAAAAGAAAAAATTATTAGTATTTATCTTTACACAACCGTTGGGCGTATTATATTCAATCAACAAATAGAAGAAGCTATTCAAGGTACTTTAAAAGCTTCGCAATTTCGAGATCGAACTTTACCAGCTACAATTATATAATATTCATTTGTTTCTATAAATAGAAATTCTAAAAGCCATTTAAAAAATGACTTAAATCTATTGGTATATCCTGTTCATAACAATAAAGAGGTTTTTTATTATGGCAGAACCAGCCAAAATGCTCTTCTATAGTAAAGTGATGGATAGAACTGCCATAAAACAGCTTATTAGCAGATTAATTGCCCACTTTGGTATTACATATACAACACATATTTTAGATCAACTTAAAAGTATAGGTTTTAAACAAGCCACTCAAGCCGCAATTTCATTAGGAATTGATGATCTTCTAACAGCACCTTCGAAAGGGTGGTTAATTCAAGATGCGGAACAACAAAGTTATACTTCTGAAAAACATTATCGTTATGGAAATGTGCATGCTGTAGAAAAATTACGTCAATCAATCGAAACTTGGTATGCTACAAGTGAATATTTGAAACAAGAAATGAATCCTAATTTTCGGATGACTGATCCGTTAAATCCAGTACATATGATGTCTTTTTCAGGAGCTCGCGGAAGTACATCGCAGGTTCATCAATTAGTGGGTATGCGAGGCTTAATGTCAGACCCTCAGGGCCAAATTATTGATTTACCCATTCAAAGTAATTTTCGTGAAGGGTTATCTTTAACAGAATATATTATTTCTTGTTACGGTGCTCGTAAGGGAGTTGTTGACACAGCAGTACGAACATCGGATGCTGGATATCCTACACGCAGATTGGTTGAAGTAGTTCAGCATATTGTAGTACGAAAAGTTGACTGTGGTACTTCGCAAGGTATTTTTGCCGCTCATTTACGGGATAATTATAAAAAGAGTCATCATCAACAAAAATTGATTGGTCGTATCTTAGCAGATAATATATATATAAATGAAAGATGTATTGCTATTCGTAATCAAGATATTACAACACAGCTTGCTATTTCTTTAGTGTTGATTAAAAAAAAACCAATTTTTATACGTTCTCCTTCAACTTGTAAAAGTATAATATGGATTTGTCAATTGTGCTACGGATGGAGTCTTACTCATGGTAATTTAATAGAATTAGGTGAAGCTGTAGGTATTATTGCTGGACAATCCATAGGAGAACCAGGTACTCAACCAACATTAAGAACTTTTCATACTGGTGGTGTTTCTACAGGTGATATTGCAGAACATGTACGGACACCTTTTAATGGAATTATTCAATTCGATAATAGATTCAGTTTATCCTACACGTACTCGCCACGGACACCCTGCTTGGATATGTAATAATAATTTATCTGTCATTATTAGGAGTAAAAAAAAAGTACATAATTTAATTATTCCATCACAGAGTCTACTTTTTGGTTCAAAGTAATCAGTATGTAGAATCAAAACAAGTTATTGCAGAAGTTCGTGCTAAAGAATCTCCTTTTAAAGAAAAAGTTCAAAAGTATATTTATTCAAATTTATCTGGAGAAATGCATTGGAGTGCTAAAGTTTCAACATGCGCCTGAATATGTATATAGTAATGTTCATCTTTTATATAGAACGGGGCATATATGGATATTAGCAGGAAACTTTGATAAATTTAATAAGTTTTCATTTATATTTTATCGCAATCAGGATAAGTTAGATAATAAACTTCCGCTTGCAAATCAAAATTTAAACTATTCTAAAATTAAAAATCAATTTTCAAATAACTTTTGGAATTTTATTTATTCCAGTATTATTTTATACACTCACACATTTTAGGAATTAAAAAAAAAAAAAAAAACTCATTTTTTTTTTGAGAAAAAAAAGAAATAAATATGAACAAAAACCCTTATTTCAATTCATGCTTAGAATTCCAAAAAACGGTATTTTAAAAAAAAATGACATTTTTGCTATTTTTGATGATCCTGAATATGAAATAAGAAATTCAGGAATTATAAAATATGGTAATATCAAAATTGATTTAATTAATAAAAAAAATGATATTTTTGAAAATGGAAAAATCGAAGATATTAGACCAAGATATAGAATAATTAAAGAAGGTAATTTTTTTTTTCTTCCTGAAGAAGTTTATAGTTTAGATCAATCTCTTTTTTCTTCCATTTTGGTAAAAAACAATAGTTTCATTAAAGCGGGTACGAAAATAACGTCTACTATTAGTAGCAAAGTAACGGGTTTTGTTAAAATAAAAAAAAATATAATAATTTTAAAATAAAAATAATACCTGGAAGTATATATTATCCCAAAGAAAAACAAAAAAATTTTAAACAAAATAATATTTTTAATATCACCTGGAAAAATTTTTTTTGAACAATTTAAAGCTAGAAATTGGATTTATCTTGAATGGATTGTACTCTCTAAAGACAATTCTTTTTTTTTAATTAGACCTGCAATAAAATATCAAATAATATCTAATGATAATAGCTTAAAATTGCCTATTCCTTTTTTTTCGGACTTTTTCAAAGAACAACAAACAATTAAAATTCAAACTGTTAACTATATTTTTTATCAAGATGGTGAAGAAGTTGAAATATTTAATGATAATAATATTCAAGTAATTCAAACTTGTTTAATATTAAATTGGGAAACGAAAATATTTATAAAAGAAGCTCATATTTCTTTTGTAAAAATACGTATTAATAAAATTATTAAATTCTTCTTCCAAATTAGTTTAAGAGATTCTTTTAATCTTTATAATAAAACCAACAAACAAAATGTTATTTTAAATAATATTTTTAACAAAAAAAAGTATATTTTTAATCAAAAAATTTGTGAAAAAAATAAAAATTCATTGTTTAATAAATTTGGGGTATTGTCCGTACTCCCTCAAAAAAAAATAAGGAAAAAAGTTCTTTTCTTATTTTATCCCCATCCTAATTTATTTCAAACTGTTTCGATTGATAAAACGGAAAAAGAAGCAGAAGTAGAAAATAATATAGAAAATTTTTTTAGTTACGAATCAAAAAAAATAATTAAAGATTTTAATATAAAAAAAAAAAAAAGTTTTATGAAACAAAATTTTTATAGAATTTTTAGGTTTGTTAGGTCATTTCCAAAACATTACAAAAATTTGTCAACCTCTTTCTTGTATAAAATATAACAATAAATTAATACCAATATATTTTTCAATTATTGATAATTTAGAAAAAAAAATTGATATAACTAATTGGTATTTTTTAGATGAAAATGAAAAAACTCATAAATTTATTTTAACTAAAAATAATCTTTTTAATTTATTAAATTGGTCTTTTTCGTTATTATTTTTGTCAAAAAAAAAAACTCAATTAGTTAATATTGGACATTTTTTTTGTGATGATCTTCCTATTTCGGAATATCAACCCTTTCATGAATCTGGTCAAATTGTAGCTATTTATGAAGATTCTTCCTCAGTAGTTAGACTGGCTAAACCATATTTAGCAACTGACGGAGCTACAATTCATAATAATTACGGTGAAATTGTTAAAGAAGGGGATACACTAATAACTTTAGTATATGAGAGATTAAAATCTGCAGATATTATTCAAGGGCTCCCTAAAATTGAACAATTATTAGAAGCTCGTCCAATAAATTCAGTTTCTATTCATTTGGAAAAAGGTTTGAAAGATTGGAATAGAGACATGACCAACTTTTTTGGAAGCCTTTGGGGCTATTTTTTGAGTGCTCGAATTAGTATGGAACAAAGTCAATTGGATTTGGTTGATCAAATTCAGAAGGTTTATCGATCCCAAGGAATACAAATCTCAGATAAGCATATAGAGATTATTGTACGTCAAATGACTTCTAAAGTTATTACGTTAGAAGATGGAATGACTAATGGTTTTCTGCCTGGAGAATTAATTGAATTTGCAAGAGCTAAAAGAATGAATCGTGTTTTGGAAGAAGTAGTTTTTTATAAGCCTATATTGTTAGGTATAACCAAAGCGTCGCTTAATACTCAAAGCTTTATATCAGAAGCTAGTTTTCAAGAAACTACTCGAGTGCTAGCAAAAGCAGCTTTACGAGGTCGACTTGATTGGTTAAAAGGGTTAAAAGAAAATGTTATTCTTGGTGGACTAATTCCTGCAGGTACTGGATGTCAAGAAATTATTTGCCAAATAACTTTAGAAAAACAAAAAAATACTTTACTAAAAAAAAATGGAATTAAATTATTTTATAATAAAATAAAAAATATTTTTTTCTATGAAAAATTTAGTATTTTTTTTACTTCAGAAAATATTCATAAGAAACTAAAACAACAATTTTTAAATTTCTGAAATAAAATAGGACTAAATAAAATTAATTTAATTATTTAAATTTTTTTCAATATCAATAATTTAATTGATTAAAATAAACTTACAAAAAAAATTTGAAGAATGTATTGATTTTAATCTAAATCTGGAACCGAACTAGAATCATTAATAGAAAAAAATACAAATGAAACAAAAATCCTGGAATATTAATTTAGAAGAAATGATGGAAGCAGGGGTACACTTTGGTCATCAAGCTCGAAAATGGAATCCTAAAATGGCATCTTATATTTTTACCGAGCGTAAAGGTATTCATATCTTAAATCTTACTCAAACAGCTCGTTTTTATCAGAAGCTTGTGATTAGTTGCTAATGCATCAAGTAAAGGTAAACAGTTTTTAATTGTAGGTACGAAATATCAGGCAGCTGATTTAATAGCATCAGCTTCTAGAAAAGCCTCGATGTCACTATGTAAATAAAAAATGGCTTGGTGGAATGTTAACTAATTGGTCGACTATAGAAAAACGTCTTCGAAGATTTAAGGAATTGGAAAATAAAGAAAAAAACGGGAGTACTTGATCAACTTCCTAAAAAAGAAGCGGCAAATTTGAAAAGACAATTAGCTCAACTTCGAAAATATTTAGAGGGAATTAAATATATGACGAGTTTACCGGATATGTAATAATAATGGATCAGCAAAAAGAAATTACAGCTATTCAAGAATGTATAACTTTAGGTATTCCAACAATTTGTTTGGTTGATACAGATTGTGATCCAGATCTTACAGATATTCCGATTCCAGCAAATGATGATGCTAGAGCTTCTATTCGGTGGATTTTAAATAAATTAACATTAGCTATTAGTGAAGGTCGTTATAATTCTATAAAAATAGAATAATTCAGTTAGTAAAAACAAATTTGTTTTATTTTATTACTCGTTACTATTTTGAACCTCAAAAATATATTACAATAAAAATAAATCTTTTATTGGAACAAATATGTTATAACATAATAACAAAAAAATTTGAAACAACAAAAAATTTAAAGAATGGAATTGTTTATAAAATTCATTTCTATTTTTCATAGTTAATCTTTAGAAGGGGTAATATGCATACTGCACAATTTTCCATTAGCACACTTAATAATTTATACGAAATATCTGGTGTGGAAGTAGGTCAACACTTCTATTGGCAAATAGGCAGTTTTCAAGTTCATGCACAAGTACTTATAACTTCCTGGATCGTTATTGCTATTTTATTAGGTTTAGCTCTCTCAGCAACACGCGATTTACAAACTATTCCAACAAGTGGTCAAAATTTTGTCGAATATGTTTTAGAATTTATTCGAGATTCAACTAGAACCCAAATAGGGGAAGAAGAATACCGACCTTGGGTTCCTTTTATAGGAACGATGTTTTTGTTTATTTCTGTATCAAATTGGTCAGGTGCTCCTCTTCCTTGGCGAGTTTTCGAATTACCTCATGGAGAACCTGCTGCACCGACAAATGATATTAATACAACCGTTGCGTTAGCTCTATTAACCTCAATAGCTTATTTTTATGCAGGTCTTCATAAAAAAGGTTTAAATTATTTTGGTAAATATATTCAACCAACGCCGATACTTTTACCAATTAATATTTTAGAAGATTTTACAAAACCTTTGTCATTAAGTTTTCGACTTTTTGGAAATATATTAGCTGATGAATCAGTAGTTGCTGTTCTTATTTCTTTAGTACCTTCAGTTATTCCTATACCCATGATGTTTTTAGGATCATTTACAAGTGCTATTCAAGCTTTAATATTTGCAACTTTAGCTGCAGCTTACATAGGGGAATCACTAGAAGGTCATCACTAAATTATAAAAAAATATATATATCAATTTATTAAAAATGTTACAAAAAAGGTTATTTTGTTAATTTTTTTATTTAAATTCTAGATCAAAAAAATATTTTATGAGGTATAATAATAATAAAAAATTTAAAGAATTAAAACAATCAAAATAAAAATTTTCTTTACTTTTCTTAGTGATACTAACACTTTATTAAGAGACATCTTGAGTTATTAACTGCTTAATTCAATTTCGTTTTTATTACGAATCTAAATGAGCAATAAAAAATAGGTTTTTTTATAAAAACCGTTTTTAATTTTGGTTAGAGGATATTATAATGAATCCCTTAATTTCTGCTGCGTCTGTTATTGCTGCTGGATTAGCTGTAGGTCTAGCTTCTATCGGACCCGGAATTGGTCAAGGTACTGCTGCGGGTCAAGCAGTAGAAGGTATTGCTAGACAACCAGAAGCAGAAGGTAAAATCCGAGGCACATTATTATTAAGTTTAGCTTTTATGGAAGCTTCAACTATTTATGGATTAGTTGTAGCATTGGCGCCTTCATTCGCAAATCCTTTTGTTTAAATTCAAATGTCTTAAAAACTTTATTTTATTTCATTTAACTAGCTTGTTTTTAAGAAAGAAAATGGTTAACCATTTTCTTTCTTAAAAACAAGCTAGTTAAATGAAATAAAATATATATAACTTTTCGCTATTTCTTAGTAAAAAAATTTTCTAATTTTTGTATAAAACAAACAAACTTTTTTTTAATTATATTGCTAATTAGACTTAAAACTAAATAAATGAGTCTCTGTCTATAACTGAAAATTCAAGTAATTTTGAGTAAAAAAGCTCCGAAAAGCTTAGATAACCTATTAATGGGAGAGAGAATATGCAAAATATTGTTAATTTAGTTATTTCTTCATGTTATTGGTCTATTGCTGGTAATTTCGGTTTAAATACAAACCTTTTAGAAACAAATTTAATTAATTTGAGTGTAGTGCTTAGTTTATTAGTTTACTTTGGAAAGGGAGTGTGTGCGGGTTAGTTATTTGAATAAAACTGCTGGAATAATCCAGTTACACTTCGAAATAAAAAAGTGTATAATTCCGACGAATTACTTCCAAAAACAATTTAGAACAACTATAGCATTTCGTAAAATCAGTAACTTTTTTTTGTACTATTTCATTCGGAAATACTAGGAAAATGGTTAAAGCTAAAATGCTTGAAGTCTAAGCACTATTGGGGTTTTTCTTTCGCCCTAATGTATATTTTTATATGAAAAAAACATCTTTGGAGATTTTATTTGATATATAACACTCATATCAAACTAATTTTTCAATTTATTTATTAAATAAATTATTATTATCTCTAAAAACTAACCAATTTTGGTTTTTTTATGCTGAATTGACAACCTAAGAAGAATATAATATTAAGTTATTCAAAAAAAAAACCTTGCTGACAGCTAAAAAAAAAATACTTTTGTCAGAAGAGCCCTTAAATTTTTTTTTCTTTGAATAAGAAATAAAAAATGTAGAAAGTTTTTACAAACTTTTATAAAGAAATTGAAAAATTAACAGAGGCAGGTTTGGTTAAAATAAAAACTAAGCGAGAAAGCCGAATGAATTGAAAAATCCATGTTCGGTTTGGGAAGAGATTATTAATTTGTAACGATCTTCGATAACTAATCTACTTTCATCAAACAATTTATTAAGTAATCGTAAACAGACTATTTTAGGTACAATCAATGATGCGGAAGAACGATATTAATGAAGCAACTGATAAACTTAACCAAGCTCGAACTCGTTTGGAACGAGCAAAAATAAAAGCAGATGAAATTCGTGTAAATGGCCTTTCTCAAATAGAAAGGGAGAAAAAAGAATTAATAGATGCTGCTGATGAAGATTCGAAGCGATTAGAAGATTCAAAAAATGCTACGATTCGTTTTTGAGGAACAGAGAACGATTGAACAAGTTCGACAACAAGTTTCACGTCTTGCATTAGAACGAGCTTTAGAAGCTTTAAATAAACGTTTTAAATAGCGAATTACATTTACGCGTAATCGATTATCATATTGGCCTACTTAGAGCCATGGAAAGCACAACTGATTAGCTTTCATTAGTTTTATTTTCTAAAAAATTATTAACGAACGCTAATGGTAAATATTCGACCTGACGAAATTAGCAGTATTATCCGTAAACAAATAGAAAATTATAGTCAAGAAATAAAAGTTGTAAATGTGGGTACTGTACTTCAAGTAGGAGATGGTATTGCGCGTATCTATGGTCTTGACAAAGTAATGGCGGGTGAGCTGGTTGAATTTGAAGATCGTAGCATAGGTATTGCTTTGAATTTAGAAGCTGATAATGTTGGTGTTGTATTAATGGGCGATGGCTTAACTATTCAAGAAGGTAGTTCTGTAAAAGCAACAGGAAAAATTGCTCAAGTACCTGTAAGTGACGCTTATTTGGGTCTGTTGTAAATGCTTTAGCTCAACCTATTGATGGTAAAGGTCAAATATCAGCTTCGGAATTTAGATCAATTGAGTCTTCAGCTCCTGGTATTATTTCAAGACGCTCCGTATATGAGCCAATGCAAACAGGTCTTATTGCTATTGATTCTATGATTCCCATTGGCCGTGGCCAACGTGAAATTAATTATTGGAGATAGGCAAACTGGTAAAACAGCAGTAGCTACCGACACCATTTTGAATCAAAAAGGTCAAAATGTAATATGTGTTTATGTTGCTATTGGACAAAAAGCATCTTCAGTAGCTCAAGTAGTGAATACTTTTGAAGAACGTGGCGCATTGGAGTATACGATTGTAGTAGCTGAAACAGCAAATTCTCCTGCTACTTTGCAATATCTTGCTCCCTATACAGGGGCTGCTTTAGCAGAATATTTTATGTATCGTAAACAACATACTTTAATAATTTATGACGATCTTTCTAAACAGGCGCAAGCTTATAGACAAATGTCTCTTTTATTAAGAAGACCACCTGGTCGAGAAGGCATACCCAGGCGATGTTTTTTATTTACATTCTCGCCTTTTAGAAAGAGCGGCTAAATTAAGTTCACAATTAGGTGAAGGAAGTATGACTGCTTTACCAATAGTAGAGACTCAAGCAGGGGATGTTTCAGCTTATATTCCTACTAATGTTATTTCTATCACCGACGGACAAATCTTTTCATCCGCAGATTTATTCAATGCAGGAATTCGCCCTGCAATCAATGTAGGTATTTCTGTGTCTAGAGTAGGTTCTGCGGCTCAAATAAAAGCTATGAAACAAGTGGCTGGAAAATTGAAACTGGAACTAGCTCAATTTGCAGAACTAGAAGCATTTGCACAATTCGCATCCGATCTCGATAAAGCTACTCAAAATCAATTAGCACGAGGTCAAAGATTACGTGAGTTACTTAAACAATCTCAGTCATCTCCTTTAGCTGTAGAAGAACAAGTAGCTACTATTTATACCGGAGTAAATGGATATTCAGATGTATCAGAAGTTGATCAAGTGAAAAAATTTCTTGTTCAATTGCGGGAATATTTAATGACTAATAAACCTCAATTTGCTGAAATTATTCGTTCCACCAAAATTTTCACAGAACAAGCCGAAAATATTTCAAAAGAAACTATTAAAGAGCATACTGAACTTTTTTTACTTCAAGAAGAAAAATAAAAATGTAATAAGTATTTAATAAAAAAAAAAAGCCGAAAAGTTAAAAAATTTTCGGCTTTTTTTTTTTACTAAAAAAGTCGAAAAAATTCAAGGATATAAAAAAGTTTAAATTTTAGTTTTTCTATTTTTTTTCACACTTCCTCTTTCATATTACGTCCAATAGGATTTGAACCTATACCGGAGGTTTAGAAGACCCCTGTCCTATCCATTAGACGATGGACGCTTTTCTTAGTAAAAAAAACTAATGAAATATTTTTTTTTACTGGAAAAGGATAAAAGGCGGGTAGCGGGAATCGAACCCGCATCATTAGCTTGGAAGGCTAAGGGTTATAGTCGGCTGTTTTTTTATTTCATTATTGCCTCTATTTCAAAACCGAACGTGAGATTTTAATATCATACGGCTCCTTTATGGACTATAAAATTTATCAAAATAGGATCCATACCATCTATGTCAGTTTCTTCATTAAAGAACTTTATAGATGATCCTGTTACAAATTTTTAATAAAAAATTTATAATTACTTCGTTTTTTATTTCTATTCAAATAAATCTTAGGAAAAATTTTTTTACCGGGCTTTTTCAATAAGAATATTAGTAAATTTAGTAAACTAAATTTATTATTTTAGGCTAAATTGCTTTAATTTACTTGTTTTTATTTAATAAAAGATTTAGTTACGAAAAAAATATTTTAGTTTTCTATCCATAGATTTTTAGCTTAAAAAATCAGAATTTTAATTCTAATCTTACAAAATTTCGCGTTGCTTTTTTTATTTGTATCGTTGCAGAAATTGTGCTTTTCTCTTTCTTCTAGAAAAAAATTTATTGGTCAAATTTTTATTTAAAAAAAATTTTAAGACCCTTTAACTATATTTAAGTTATTTATAGAACGAATCACACTTTTACCACTAAACTATACCCGCTACGAAAGTATTATAGCATAGTTTTTTTTTCTTGCTAATTTTTTTTTTACTTTCAATATTTTCTGATTCAAACTCCATCTCCGGAGATTCAATACTTAAAAAAAAGATTTTCCGGAGATGGCTTTTAAAATCATAAATTGCCTTTACGTGCTGCTAATGAAGCAATTACTAAAGGACCTGAGCCAACTATTAAAGCCAAAGCAGTAAGCTGTGCAATAACCTCTAAATTCATTCTGGTTTAACCTCTGTGTTTTCAAATTGATTTTATGAAATAAAAAAAGAATTTAAATTTATTGGAAAAAAAACATCTATAGCGATATCGAATTAAGATCAGTACAATAATGAAGAGTCTATTCATTTAAATTTTGTTTAATTACTAAATTTTTATTAATTAGTAATTTCTAATAATTTAAAAATTAATATACAATTTTTAAATGAATTTGTGGTTTATATTATAAATTATTAGGAGAGAAAAAATGACATCAATTTCAGACAGTCAAATTATTGTAGCTCTTGCCAGTGCTTTTATAACAGGTATTTTGGCTTTAAGATTAGGTAAAAATTTATATCAATAATTTGATTTATTTTTTTTTTTTACAAAAAGGGTAACCTGGCCAGTACCAGTATCTGGCTAGGCCCAAATAAAAAGAAAAACTTAATAAAATGAAAAAAATTCTATTTTAATCAAATTTTTTGTATTTGTATTTTACTGAAACAACCTATTTCATTTTATATATATATATATGAAATAAATACATAATCTAATATTGTTATTGTATAGACTTCTACTTCTACAACATGTTATGATTTTTTTGCTGGAGAGATGGCCGAGTGGTTTAAAGCGATGGATTGCTAATCCGTTGTACATTTTTTTGTACCGAGGGTTCGAATCCCTCTCTCTCCTTCAACCCAAAAGAAACTAAAAAATGAAAATAATAATAATAAATTATTTATTATAATTTATTTATTTTAGTTTTTTTTCGTTTCAATAACGTTTTATGTATGAAAAATTATTCTTTACGTCCAGGATTACGACCAGGATCATTTGATAAGAATCCAAAAACGAAAAGAGAAACGAAAAAAATAACCACTGTGTAAACGAACAGCTTAAGAGTAAGCATAACGTAATCTCCGAGATTATTACTAGAAATAGAATTAGAATAGATTGTAAATTAAATAATGGAGAAAGGAGGATTTGAACCTCCGTTAATGGAAACAAGAAAAAAAAGAGACTGAAATAATTAAAAAAACAAGTGCAATTAACCGCTCTGCCATTTCTCCAATAAATATAAAAAATTAATTTAAATTTTTGAATAAAAACGTAAATAATGAATTTGCAATTAATTCAACTTTTTTGACTAAATTATAATAAATAATCAAGGAAGTATTATGATATTCAATATTTATGTAGAAACAAAGAGAAATATAGAAAAAAAAGTATATATATTATATATATATAAATATAAGTATAAGGCGAAAGTGAAAATATCACTCTCGCCCTATGAAATGGGAATTAATAAGAAAATAATACAAAAATGGAAATTTTGAGAAATAAAAAAGTTATCTAAAACTTACAGAAGCTTGCCAAACAGAAGCTAAAAGGAAAAAAAACACAGGAATAATTGGCATTACATCTACAATTGGATCAAAAATCGCATAAGCTTCAGGTAATTTGGCCAAAATGATACCATTCAAATGAAACGCGTTATCTAAATAAATATTAAATATAGCTAGCATTTATGTTCTCCCATAAAAATTATTATAATAATTTTAATAAAAAATGAAAAAAAACTTCATTAGTTAATAAAAAAAGCTCTTCGGTATATCTTACTATAGGTTTTATTAGTGTCAAAAAGTTATATATTTTTAATAGTAGTTGTTTCATCTTCCAATTTATCGTTTCTTTCTTCATTAGAATCAAATAATATTATTTGATGACAAAGAGCTAAATAAAGCGTTGACAAAATAACAATATAATTATTTACTAATATTGTCTATTTATGGGGCGTGGCCAAGTGGTAAGGCAACAGGTTTTGGTCCTGCTATTCGGAGGTTCGAATCCTTCCGTCCCAGATTGACTCTTCCCAATAAATGAAAAAGGTAGAAACAGTTTAAAATGAAATATTAAAAAATTCTTTCTATTATTATTAATTCATAATATATTGTATTAGAAATACCATATTATGACAATTACATAAATATGGCAAGGGATATTTCTATAGTGTAAAATGAAGAAAGATCATATTATTATTTATTAAAATTTGTAAAGAGATTATATTTATGAAATTAGCTTATTGGATGTATGCTGGACCGGCTCATATTGGAACTCCCCGTGTAGCGAGTTCTTTCAAAAATGTTCATGCGATTATGCATGCTCCTTTAGGAGACGATTACTTTAATGTAATGCGTTCAATGTTAGAAAGAGAGAGGGGATTTTACTCCGGTAACTGCTAGTATAGTAGATCGTCATGTATTAGCACGTGGATCTCAAGAGAAAGTAGTTGATAATATAACTCGAAAAGATAAAGAAGAACGCCCAGATTTAATTGTACTGACACCCACATGTACTTCTAGTATCTTACAAGAAGATTTACAGAATTTTGTTGATAGAGCTTCTATTACTTCAAACTCAGATGTTATTTTGGCTGATGTAAATCATTACCGAGTTAATGAGCTTCAAGCCGCAGATAGAACTTTAGAGCAAGTAGTTCGTTATTATTTAGAAAAAGCTCGCAGGCAAGAAACATTAGATCAATCTATAACAGAAGAACCTTCAGCAAATATTATTGGAATTTTCACATTGGGTTTTCATAATCAACATGATTGTCGAGAATTAAAACGTTTGTTACAAGATTTAAATATTGAAATTAATGAAATAATTCCTGAAGGCGGCTCTGTAAAAGATATTCAAAATTTACCAAAAGCTTGGTTTAATTTAGTTCCATATAGGGAAGTAGGCTTAATGACCGCTATTTATTTAGAAAAAAATTTTGGAATGCCCTATATATCCGTCACACCGATGGGAATTGTAGATACAGCTGAATGTATTCGACAAATTCAAAAACATATGAATAATTTGGTTTCTAATAAAACTTTTGATTATGAGTCTTATATTGATCAACAAACAAAATTCGTTTCGCAAGCTGCTTGGTTTTCACGATCTATTGATTGTCAAAATTTAACAGGAAAAAAAGCCGTTGTTTTTGGTGATGCAACTCATGCCGCTCTATAACTAGAATCCTTGCTAGAGAAATGGGAATTCGTGTTAGCTGCACCGGTACTTATTGCAAACACGATGCAGAATGGTTTAAAGAACAAGTTCAAGGATTTTGTGATGAAACATTAATTACAGATGATCATACTGAAGTAGGTGATATGATTGCTCGAATAGAACCTTCTGCAATATTTGGTACTCAAATGGAACGTCATATTGGTAAACGTCTTGATATTCCCTGTGGAGTTATTTCTTCACCCGTTCATATTCAAAATTTTCCGTTAGGATACCGCCCCTTTTTAGGTTATGAAGGTACTAATCAAATAGCTGATTTAGTTTATAATTCTTTTACTTTAGGTATGGAAGATCACCTTTTAGAAATTTTCGGTGGTCATGAATACAAAAGAAGTAATTACAAAATCTCTATCAACAGATACTGATTTAACTTGGAATTATGAAAGTCAACTAGAATCAAATAAAATACCTGGATTTGTTAGAGGTAAAATCAAAAGAAATACGGAAAAATTTGCACGCCGAAATGATATTACAAATATTACTGTTGAAATAATGTATGCAGCCAAAGAAGCTTTAAGTGCTTAAAAAAGAATTTTTAGATTAATTTGATATTTCAAAAAGAATTTTTGAAATATTTTAAATATATTTAAATATAATATATATATATATATAATTTTTTGTGAAAAAATTTGATAAAATAAAAAAATTTTAATAAAAAAAATAAGATTATTTTTTTTTAATTAAAAAATTTAGATTTTACTTTAGCGATCTAACAAAAAAGTGAAACATCATAAAAAAGAAAATTTCTCAAAGAAAAAATTTGACTAATAAAAAAATATATACAAATTTTTTTCATAGTATGTATTTATCAAATTATTGCAATTACTGCTCACTTCGAAAAAAAAAGCATAATGTATTTTTTTTTCAATAAAACCTTTTTACAATAAAAAGAGCAAAAATATTTGAACAAATTTAATTTAAATTTTAGGAGAAATTTATGAGTCCCATTTTTTGTTTCATTCAGTTATTTATTTTATTATCCAGTTTTTTTTTTTTCACTATATATTTATTTAGTTCTTCTCGTTCCAATTAAAAATACGGTTAATATTGCTAACATTTTTTCCATTTTTTTAATTTCTATAAAAAATAAATTGGAGTTTACTAAAGAATAATTTAAAAACAATAAGCTTTTTTCTTTTTGACTTTCAAGTCAAAAAGAAAAAAGCTATGAAGAGTTTAAAATTGAAACAAATAAAAATTTTTTTTATTTTTTATATAGCATTGACAAAAATAATTTACTAACATATAATTATGTTGATATTTCTTAGTATTTCGTGGAGTATATTGAAACAAATATTATTAAAAAAAAGCGTGAAATTAATTAACATTATTTAAAGTTATTTATATTTAAAGTTATTTAATATTTACACTGTGTTTTAGAAAATTTTATTAAAAAATAATTTTTTAATAAAAACAAAAAAAAAAGGGTTGCTAACTCAATGGTAGAGTACTCGGCTTTTAAGTGCGACTAAGGAATTTTCTACATTTAGATGAAATATTAACTTCATCCAAGCCATTGACAGAGGTTTGCGAAACTACGACTAATCTTAAAAAGAAATTTGCTGGAAAAAATAGCATGTCGTTTTTTATTTTTTACTTCCGAATCGAAAAAAATTAATGGATAAAGCTAACGCGCTTGAATCAAAAGTAAAACCAGAAGAACGAGCTTCTATTCAAAAAGGCTTATTTTGAATTCTTTCTATTAATTAAAAAGTTAAAATGAATTAATAGTCAATATAAAGAGGCTTAGTTTTATATTTAAATAAATACTAAATATAAGGCTATTTTTACTAAAAATGAGTCCTAAATATTTGAAAAATGTAAATAAATAACCAGTGTGCTGACTAAATGAAAAAAAAAAGAATTTGAGTCAGGAGAGCAATCAAAATTTTTACTAACTAATAAAAAAAAATGAAATTAATTTTATAAATAAGAATTTCTTTAGTTTTTTTTTAATAGATTGCATTATGTACTATGTATTGTTCTATATTCTAAGAGGTTGCTTATATGGGAACCGTAGCTGGAATTTTATTCGAGACAAAAAAGCTGGAAAAAAAGAAGAAGAAACTTGTATGGCAACAACGTTTTTTATATCCACTTTTATTTCAAGATGATCTTTATGCAATTGCCTATAATCATTCTTTAAATGAATTTAATTTAAAAAAAACAGAAAACTATAATTTAAACGAACAATTTAGTTTTTTAACATTAAAATGTTTGATTAGTAAAATACGTCAAAAAAATATATGGGAGAATTAAAAAAAAACTATAATAAAGTTTTTAATATTAATTATAACACCCATTTTTATTCGAAAGCACTTCGGGAAGGATTTACGGTAATTTTACAAATTTTTTTTTCTGTGCAATTAGAAAAAACTTTTATAAAAGAATTTAACAAATGGACTAGTTATCAATCTATTCACTCTGTGTTTCCTTTTATAGAAGATAATTTTTCACATTCTAATTCTATTTTAAACACAAAAATACCTTATTGTCCTTCATCCAGAACTTCTAACTCGAATTCTTCGTCGTCGCATACAAGATACTTCTTTTTTACATTTTTTACGATTAATATTCTATAAAAATAAAACACTAATTACTTTAAATACAAATGTAATTTTTTATCAAGAAGAAATTACTAGATTATCAAGATTTTTATGGCATTTTTATGTTTGTGAATTAGAATCTTTTTTAGTTAATCAATGGAATACTTTAAATTCTATTAAATCATTGTTATATTTAACGTTATTAGATAAAAAGTATTGCATTAAAAAAATTCAAAATATTATTAATGATCCTTTATCAATGAAATTGCAATTTTTTTTTTATAAAAAAAAAATTTCTTTTCATTATGTAAAATATGGCAATAACTATATTATAGCAATAAAAGGTTCTAATTACTTAGCAGAAATTTTCAGTTTTTTTTTTTTAAATTTTGGTACTATTATTTTAATCATTCATTAAATCCCTTCAGAATAAACATAAAAAAAGTATTTAAAAACTGCTTTTCTTTTTTAGGATATTTTTTTAGTATTCAAATAAAAAATATTGTAGTTGAAACTAGAATGCTACGTAGTTTGAAAAAAAGATATATCATAAAAAAGGAACTTTATTCGATTACTCCAATATTATTTTTAATTCAATCGTTAGCCAAAGAAAAATTTTGTGATATTTTGGGACATCCAATAAGTAAACTAGCTTGGACTACTTTAACAGATGACGAAATTTTTAATCGTTTCAATCAAATTTGGAGAAATTTTTTCTATTACTACAGCGGATGTGGGAATAGAAAAAACTTATATCAAGTACAGTATATACTTCGATTTTCTTGTGCTAAAACATTAGCTTGTAAACATAAAAGTACTATTCGTTATGTTTGGAAAAAACATGGCTCAAATTTTTTTGCAAAATCGTTTTTTTTTAAAAAACAAGAGCTAAAATAGTTTAAAATTTTTTAAATTATACCCTTCTGTAAAAAAAATTTGGTATCTTGATATTGTTCAAATAAATTTTTTTGGCGAAATTATTGCAAGAAAAAAGATACTAATAACAAATAAATAAACAAAATTTGAATTAACTGCGTAATCAAAATTTTAATTTAGTAATTTACTCATATTAATCTTGATAGAATAAAATAGAGACAATGAAATAAATACATAGAGAGAGCCGTGTGCAATAAAAGTTGCAAGCACGGTTTGGGAAGAGATGAATTTTTTTTATTTCAAGCAAAAAATTCATCCACTTTCATCCGACGAGTTCCGGGTTCGAGCCCCGGGCAACCCATTTTAGTATTTCCGTTTCAATTCATCATTCTTTTCTACAAGAATTTATAGAATATTATTTTTATAGAATATTATTCAAAAAAAAAATTCATTTCAAAAATTACTTAACTTCTTTTATATTTAGTTTTTTCGCAAAAAAAAAATAGTTAATGTTGAAAATCAGTTGACATAATAATATATTTTGTGTAATACTATAAATTAACAAGTTTATATACTTGGGTAACTTATTTTTATTATTTTATAAACCAAGTTTTACCATGACTGCAACTTTAGAAAGACGCGAAAGCGCAAGCTTATGGGGTCGCTTCTGCGACTGGGTTACCAGCACTGAAAACCGCCTCTACATCGGATGGTTCGGTGTATTAATGATCCCTACCTTATTAACTGCAACTTCTGTATTCATTATTGCTTTCATCGCAGCTCCTCCTGTAGATATTGATGGTATCCGTGAGCCTGTTTCTGGTTCTCTTCTTTACGGAAACAACATTATTTCAGGTGCTATCATTCCTACTTCTGCAGCTATCGGTTTGCACTTCTATCCAATTTGGGAAGCTGCTTCCGTTGATGAATGGCTATACAATGGTGGTCCTTATGAACTAATTGTTCTTCACTTCTTACTTGGTGTAGCCTGCTACATGGGTCGTGAATGGGAACTTAGCTTCCGTTTAGGTATGCGCCCTTGGATTGCTGTTGCATATTCAGCTCCTGTTGCGGCTGCTACTGCTGTTTTCTTGATCTATCCCATTGGTCAAGGAAGCTTCTCTGACGGTATGCCTTTAGGAATCTCTGGTACTTTTAACTTCATGATTGTGTTCCAAGCTGAACATAATATCCTTATGCATCCATTCCACATGCTTGGTGTAGCTGGCGTATTCGGCGGCTCCCTATTCAGTGCTATGCATGGTTCCTTGGTAACTTCAAGTTTAATCCGAGAAACTACTGAGAATGAGTCTGCTAACGCAGGTTACAAGTTTGGTCAAGAGGAAGAAACTTACAACATCGTAGCTGCTCACGGTTACTTTGGTAGACTTATCTTCCAATACGCTAGCTTTAACAACTCTCGTTCTTTACACTTCTTCTTAGCTGCTTGGCCTGTAGTAGGTATTTGGTTTACTGCATTGGGCATCAGCACAATGGCTTTCAACCTAAATGGTTTCAACTTCAACCAATCAGTTGTTGACAGTCAAGGTCGTGTAATTAACACTTGGGCTGACATCATCAACCGTGCTAACCTTGGTATGGAAGTTATGCATGAACGTAATGCTCATAACTTCCCTCTAGATTTAGCTTCTGTTGAAGCTCCTTCTGTAAACGGTTAATATTTTAGTTATATTTTTGTAAAAGAATTTATCAAAAATAGGATAACAACTTGAAAAACAATGACCTTAAATTTTTAAGTTTTAAGGTCATTGTTTTTTTTTTACAAATGGTTCAATTCTGAAAAAGGCGGACGTGGCCAAGTGGATTAAGGCAGTGGATTGTGGATCCACCATGCGCGGGTTCAATTCCCGTCGTTCGCCCATTTTGAATAAAATCAAAAGAAATAAACTTTTGCTATTATTAAATGTTTTTTATTATTAAATAATAAAAAACACTTAATTAAATTTTTATTAGTTGACGAAATCTTTTGTTTATGTCATTATAAATAAAATAACCTAAATATATTAAATAAAATAAGAAATAAAAAAATGTTAAAATTTATTTTTAATTAGAATTAGAATACTAATTCATTTTTTTTATTTATGAAAAAATTATGGCAATATCTGAAAAACCTTAGTATTCTTCTATTAGAAGAAAATAGTAAAAATAATTTTCAATTTTAGAATTATTTTTAAAGTTATTTAATTGAAATTTCCATATAAAAAATCTATTTATTATAAAGTTTTATCTAACTGCTGTAAAAAGAATGAAACAAGAATTATCAAACAACAAATACTTATATAAAAGATTCAATAAAAGATTCAATTTGGAAGAAATAAAAAATTCTCAAAATTTTTTCAAGTTATGGGCAGAATCCAATTTGGTTAAATTTCTAATTAGATTTTTTTTTCATAAAGAAAAGTTTATTAAACTCTTTGACTTTCGAATTATCAGTTCACTAATTTTACGTGATTTATATGATTCAGAAACTCATAAAAGTTCAATACTGAATACTTTTTTATTAATTATATTATCAACTGTTTTTTATTGTTTAAGTAACAGAGCTATTAGTGAAAAAAAACATTTAAATTTAGTTGAAAATAGTTTATGGATATATAAATTCGTCTAAATACAAAGAAAAGAGATTAGAGGAAAATTTTAATAAAAAAAATATTTCTACTTTTACAAATTATTCTTTTTCCAAAAGTTTTGATTCAAAAAAAAAAGAAGAAGATTCAATTATTAATGCAAATTTGAAAAAAAAAACTTTATTTTCAACCTATATTTACGTACAATAAATTTTTAATTGAAGATTCGGAATGGTGGAAACTATGGATTATGAAAGAAATTCTGCTGATTGGAAAATATCTTCCAGTTCTATCAAAGAATTTAATGATTTATTAAAAAAAAAAAATACAGATGATTTAAAATATTTTTTTGAATTTTATATGGATACTATATTTTGTCAAAACCATGATTGGGAAAATAAATTTAATTTAATTTTTTGTAAAAATTTGAAAAGAAATACAAAATTGAAATTTCTTCAGAATGAAAAAATATTAGAAAATACTTTAATACTCAAATCTTTTCGGCTTTCTGTGAAAAATTACTTTTTGAGGTAGAAAATCCTTTAGAATCAAATAATTTCGATTCAGTAATTGAATTAGACAACAATAATAATTTTTTTTCGATTCCAATATTTTATAAAAAAAAACTAAATCCTGAATTGGTTGATTCACAAAAAAAAAATCTAATTCAAAATTTCAAATTTTTGGATGAAGCTGATCCAATTATTATAAAATCCTATATTTTTATAAAAAAAAAAAAATGGTTCTTTTTCAAAAATTATGCTGAATTTTATATATGGCAATCATATAAAAAAAATTTGTTTCGATACGAAAATGATTTAAATAAATTTGATACTAATAAAGACAAACTAAACATAAAATTATTCAAGATAAAATCTTTATATTAATCAGGAAAAAATTTTGAAAATAGATAAAAATTTTTCAAAAATTTTATATCAAATGTCAAAATACATTTTATATAAAGTAAAAAATTTTACTAAATTAATAAATAATTATGAACTAATTAATCAAAATTTTAAATTAGAAAGGACAAATGAAACCGAAATAAAAAAAAATTTAACTTTAATTGAAACAAATTCTTATCAATTTAACAAAAATTTGTTCAAATATTTTATATATAAAAAAGATTTTAATAATGAGACCATTGAAAAAAATGTGCTTTAATAAATTCGGATGTATTTTTTTTCAGTAAAAATTTGAAAAAAAAAATCAAATCGAATTTATTTCTTAATCCTTTTTTAAAAACTATTTAATAGTTTGGATAAAAAACTTATTTGTGGAAAAAAAAATAGATATTACAAATAGTTTTTTTCTAAAAAACAAAAAAACTTCAAAATTTAGTTGTAATTTTTTTTCAAATTTCTTGTTTATAGATGAATTAAATATGGCTTTTTCAACTATTAAAAAATATAAAAGAAATTTTGAAGTAATTGAAAAACAACAAAAAAAACTTTTTAGATATTTTCTAAAATCAGATAATGATAGATTAATTTTTTTATCGAAAGTTAAAAAAAACAATCAAAAATTAAATTATTTTCTTTTTTTAGATTATGCTTTTAAAATTATTTCAAAAAAAATATCTAATAAAAATAAATCTTTTTTAATAATAAATTCAAAGTCATTTACAAATCTTTTTTATATACTATGGTCTTTTATTTACAAATACATTAGCATTGTTGATTATAAAAAAAGTATTAAATATAATCAAAATTTGTTATTTCAAATAAACCATTTTGTAAAGTTAGCTCATTTTTTAGATAACTTAAATTTGTTAGTAATTAAATATAATGTATTTGATAATAAAACAAATGATTACAATATTGATTATCGAGATAATAAAAATTACAAATTAAAAAAAAAATTAGTAATTACTAATTTTTTTCCAAAATATTCTAGTAAAATTATAAACAATTATAAATTACTTTTTAATAACTTTTACAAAAATTTAACAGAATTTTTAAAATAATTTATTTTTAATTAATAAATTTTTTTATAACAATGAAATAATTTATTTTAAAAAATAGAAAAAAAACTAGAATTAATCAAATTTTATTAAATTGTAAAAAAAAAGGAAAAACTTTTTTTATTATAATATTATAAAAAAAAAATCTATATATTTATTGGAAATTTAATAAAAATACTTTATTGATGAAAAAAATAAAAACAAAAAAATAGTAAAATTTTTCATTTTTCAACAAAAAATTTTACTATTTTTATATAATCAAATAAATTTTGTAAATAAAAAAATTTAATTTTTAAATGGTCTAATAAATTAAATAAAAAAAAATATTTATATATTTTATCAAACCGTTCTTTTGTTTCTCATACAAATTTTAATAAAAATTCAAAAACTATTTATTTTTTCTCAAGAAAATAGCAATATTCAAAAAAAAAAAAAATAGAGAAACATTTTTGAATAAAAATAATTTATTAGAACAAGTAAAGTCAAATATTTCTTCTAAGTTAAAAACAAAATTTTATTTTGATAAAATATTAATTATTAAATTTTTTATTGATTATTTTAATAACAAAAATAATCAAATTTACACAAAATCTTTTAATAAACATTTTTTATTTTCTAATATGGCAAAATCAAGAAATTTATTTTAGTTTTTTAAAAATATCTAATAAAAATTTAATCAATTCTCAATTTTTTGAAGTAGACACACTAAAATTATTAAATTTTTTATATTATTCTGATTTAAGTTATAAAAAAAAATTAAATTTTTATTTGAAAAAAAATAAAAGAACAATTTAATATATACACAATTAATAAAAAATCTACCTATACCTATAAATAAAAAATAAAAAAAATTTGTCTATTCATCAATTAGCTTTTTTTTATAAAAAACAAAATAAAAGTTTAAATATTGAATCACAAATATATAAAACTTTTTTATCAAAAAATTTAGAAAAATTTAATTATAAAAAGTTAATATTTTTACATAATTTTAATTTGAATAAATTATTAAATTTATTAATTGAATTTAATCCGGTTTTTTATGAAAAAAAAAAATCTTTAAAAAAAAAAAATCTTGTAAAAAATTTATATATTCAAAAGCCTTTGGAAAAAAATAAAAATATTAATCAAACAATTTCTTTTGAAAATTATTTACTTTCTGAATTTGTGAAAGAAATTCGGGACGAAAATAATAAAATAGTTAATTGGATTAATAAATTATTTATTATGAAGTCTAATTCTGAAAAAATTTTAGTGGATACTATTTTGGATAAAAATAAAAATAATGCAAAAATAATTTATGAAAAAAAAATTGTAGTATCATCTTTTGTAAAAAATTATAATAAATTAATTTCACAAAATAAACTATTTAAAACATCCACTTTTTTTTTTAAGTGGATTTTCTTCGAAAAATATATGGCGTGGTTTTTTACTTTCAAATGGTGGGAATATTTTCAAAATATAGCTTCAAATTTGTTTTCAGAACTATTGTTAAATATTAATGATCAATTCAATTATATCTTACCAACAACTTTACAAAATAGAAAAGAAAAATTAGATTGTTTATTAAAAAATTTATTATTTAACTTAAAAAAAAAATTTTTTGGTAATTCATTTGAAAGTTGGAATTTAAAATTATTGAAACAAATTAATAAACAACCTAAAAATCATGAAAGTGAATGGCCGTGGCTTTCTTTAAATCTAATAAATAAATCGAATAGACAATATATAACAACTATAAGTTTGATTATCTTTGGCTACTTTGTTTTTCAAAAATATTTTTCCACTTTATTAGGTTCAGATTATTTCGAATTGTGGGGATATTTTGAAATAATTAGATATTTAATAGATTCTTCACGTGGAATATATTTAAATGATTTAACCCATAATAATTCGATACAATTTATTAAATCAGAAAATTTATTAATACACTTTTTTAATAATTTGAAACATTATATAAAAAATGCAAAATTTTATTTATTTCTGAAGAAAAAAATAAACAAATTATTAGTTAATAATAAAGGATTAGACCTTTCTCGCAGAGAACGAAAATTATTAGTTCAATCGTTAATAACTTACAAAAGCATTGATCAATATAGATCCGATTTGACTTCTAATACTAATTTCATAAGTTTTCAATTTGGTGATCAACTTGTGAAACAACACAAATTAAAAAATTATTTAGAGAATTTAACTGAAAATTATCAAAAAAGTTTAGTAAATTATCCATTTCATAAATTTTATTTAGCAGAAAACTTAGTCTTTTCATCTTTTTGGCAAAAAACAACTTCTTTATATATATCAGGACAATTTGATACATTAAAATCAACTTTTTATAAAAAACCTGTTCCATTTGAATTAAGACGTTTTTCTTCAAAAGGAATTTCATTAATAGGTTCGTTAGAAACTGGACGTTCTTATTTAATAAAAAATATAGCAGCAAATTCTTTTGTTCCTTTAATAAAAATATCTATAAATAAACTTTTATATAATAAACCTGATATTATAACTGAAAGTTGGATGAACATTTTAATGGAAAGTTTACGAAGATTAAATCTTATTTTAGAATTAGCAGAAAAGCTATCTCCTTGTATAATATGGATGCAAAATATTCATGAACTTAATGTAAACCGGTCGACTCAAAATGTGGAATCTGATCCAACTTTTTTACTTGGTATTTTCTTAAAATATTTTCAAACTGCTTTTGGGAAAGAATTTACTAATAATATAGTTATTATTGGTTCAACTCATCTTCCAAAAAAAGTGGATCCTGCTTTAATTTCTCCAAATAGATTGGATCGACTAATAAATATTCGAATGTTTAATATTATACAACGACAAAAAAAAGTTTCGATTTTATTACACAATAAATATAGTCAGCGTTTTTATTCGAAAAATAAAAAATCATGTATTAACGAATTTGGATATAGAACTATGGGTTATAATGCACGAGATTTAGCAGGACTTATTAATGAAATTTTATTAATTAGTATTGCTCAAAATCAACCCATTATAGAAAAAAAAATTATAAGATTAGCTTTGCATAGACAAGTGTTAGGGTCTACATATATAAATAATAAACTAAATTTTATACAAAATTATGAAATACTTTTTTATAAAGTTGGAAAAGTTATTATACAAAATTTATTTTTAAAAAATTACTCTAGAAATCCTTTATATTTTGGTAATGATTTATGGAAAAAGAAATTTTATTATTTATCTAAATGGTATTTAGAGCCTTTCATTTTTGAATCAACAATCAAAGAATCTACTATTTTACCCCATATTTTAGCTTGTTTAGCTGGATTAGCAGCCCGAGATTCTTGGTTCATATTAGAAAATAAACCGGATAATTTAATTTCACTCGATAAATCTGCTGAAAATGATTTTTATTTAGCTTGCGGTATTTTAGAAAGTCTTTTCATAGAGTTTTCATGGTTAGAAATATTTGAAAAAAAAAATACTAATAAAAAAAAATTTTTTAATTTTCAGTTTCAAAAAAAAAATCCTCTATATATGATAAAAAAAAGACTTTTTTCAATAAGAGATCAAAATAATAATAAAAAATTGTTGAATAAATCTTTTAATCAAAAAATTTCTTACAAAAAAGAACTTTATCAATTAAGTAGTAATATAACTTGGGCTCCTAAAATATCTCGTCTTAATTTTCTTCGTACTAACTTATTCAATTGGATAAATAGACCTAATCAATTTGAAGTTACATATGATTTTAATTTTTCAAAAAAAAAAGAAAAGAAAAATTTTGTTGGCTCACTAGAAAATTCCCAATTTTTTGAAATTATTCAACATAATATAAAAGAGCAACTTCCTTATGAAAGAATTTTGTCTCGAATAAGACGAAGAAATGTACAAGAATTGGAATTTCAATTAGAAGATATTTTATTAGAAGAGCAGTTTGTAATATTAGGATTTTCTCAATCATTTACGGAATATCGAATGGAATCTCAATTATCTAATAAACCTATGATATTTATTGGAGGACGATTTGTTTGGGACCCTACTGGTTTATTATTCCAAAATAATCATTTTATTTTCTCACGTCAAAAATTATTTATAGATGAAGAAATGCTGAGAAGATTATATGTTACTTATGGAGCAAGAAGAGAACGAGAAAAATCTCGTTCGAGTCAAAAAATTAAACAATTTTTTCTTCGTCGTGGATATGGACGCGATTCTATAAATGATTTTTCTATTAATTGGTGGAACCAATTACCTTTTATCGAAAAAAATAATGTTGAAACTTTTAAACGTATTGAAGGGATTGGTGTTCAATTAAAACGCCCACAAGTATTTACTCCTGTATATTTATATCAACGTTGGTTAATCGAAAATTCTCGAGAAAATTTAACTCGTTTCGATTTATTGAATAATCAAAAAAGATGGTTAAAAGTAAATAATTTATTACTTAATGATTCTTTTATTTATAATACTCTTTTAGAAATTTATCAATATTTATTAAAATTTTTTATTTCGCATAAAGTTTTATTGAATGAAATGACAAAAACATTATTGAAAAACAAATGGCTTTTCCATAATGAAATTGAATATTTTATTGATATACTTAATAAAATAAAGTAATTTTTGGTTTATTTTATTAAAAAAAAATAAAAAATCGAAAAGAATTAACTAAATTTAAATTACTAATGAAAAAAAATTTGTTAAAAAATAATATAATTTTTTTTCATTAGTAATTTTGAAATATTTTATTTAGTAATAAAAAAAAATTATTATATTAATTTAATAAAAAATAAAAAAATCAAATTATTAAACTTTTTTAAATTGAATTAATTAAATATATCGGGATTGACGGGACTCGAACCCGCAACTTCCGCCTTGACAGGGCGGTGCTCCAACCAATTGAACTACAATCCCTAGAAATTTCATCTATATTTATATATTTATTATGTCGATTCGAAAAGCGCTATGTCAAATTATTAACAATTTATTAAGTAAATTTTTTTATAAAAAGTTTATAGATTAAAAAATTTTTGAATTATCTAAATCAATAAGAAAATAATAAACTGTGTAAATTTTTTTTTAATTTAAATCAAAATTGGGTCGAGCTGGATTTGAACCAGCGAAGGCATCGCCAGCGGATTTACAGTCCGTCCCCATTAACCGCTCGAGCATCGACCCAAAAAAGAAAGAGAAAAAATTTAAAGTAATTTAAATTTTTTCTCTTTCTTTTTTTATAATTTTTATTTGAAATTTTTGATATAATATTTAAGTATTACGAAGACTTTGATACCCCCAGGGGAATTCGAATCCCCGTCGCCTCCTTGAAAGAGAGGTGTCCTAGGCCACTAGACGATGGGGGCCTAATCCTTACATTTATGTTACTCCATTCCTTATTTACTGTCAATAGTTAAGTTAATAGTATGCTTGATTTTTTAATTATAAGTAATTACAAAAATATATTAATAAAATTTTTATATAGTAATAAATGGAAAAAGTTTGAAATTTTCAAAAATTTATGTAGATTTGTAATTTATTTTTTTAATTAATAAAAACTAAGTTGACAATTCTATTTTTTTTATAAAAAATTTGTATTTATATTTATTTCCAATAAGTTTTTAAATTGCCTTTTTAACTCAGTGGTAGAGTAACGCCATGGTAAGGCGTAAGTCATCGGTTCAAATCCGATAAAGGGCTTAGAAAGTTTTTTAGTAAATAAAAAAAACTATATATATAGTTTTCAATTTTGGTTAATTAAAATCTTCAAAATATTATAACTAAATTTGATATAATATAATTAGTTGATATAATATATTTGATAGATTAATTATAAATTAGTAAAATTTTAAGAATTTTTTTCTTTCTTTCTAGAAAAAAAAAATTTAATATGTAAATAATTTTATTAGTAAATTTGAAGATTTTCATTTTGGATAAATTGGCTATTATTATAATAGGTTTTACTAAAAAAGTAAAATAAAAAACAAATTTGAGTTAGAGGGACATAATAAAAAGAAAAGAAAAGTTTACCTACCTTCTTTTTAAATAATATTTAATTGTTAAAATATATTTATTTAAATATTGATTAGATTAAATATGTAATACAAAAAAGTATTTTTTTAAATATAGAAGGGTTTGTTTACAAAAAATATAAATATTATTTAATTTTTATATTTAAGGTGCTTAAAAAAATTAAAATAGTTGAATAGGAGAATCACTATGACTATAGCCATTGGAAAGTCTTCCAAAGAACCAAAAGGTTTATTTGATAGTATGGATGACTGGCTACGAAGAGATCGTTTTGTATTTGTAGGTTGGTCCGGTCTACTACTTTTTCCATGCGCTTATTTCTCCCTAGGTGGGTGGTTTACAGGTACAACTTTCGTTACTTCATGGTATACTCATGGATTAGCTAGCTCTTATTTAGAAGGTTGTAATTTTCTAACTGCTGCTGTTTCTACTCCCGCTAATAGTTTGGCACATTCTCTATTACTATTATGGGGTCCCGAAGCACAAGGAGATTTTACTCGTTGGTGTCAATTAGGTGGTTTATGGACTTTCGTTGCTCTTCATGGTGCTTTTGCTTTAATAGGCTTTATGTTACGCCAATTTGAGCTTGCTAGATCCGTGCAATTACGTCCTTATAATGCAATTGCATTTTCTGGTCCAATTGCTGTTTTCGTTTCTGTATTTTTGATTTATCCTCTCGGTCAATCAGGTCGGTTTTTTGCACCTAGTTTCGGTGTAGCAGCAATTTTTCGATTCATTTCATTTTTCCAAGGTTTCCATAACTGGACTTTAAACCCATTCCATATGATGGGAGTGGCTGGAGTTTTAGGAGCAGCCCTTTTATGTGCTATTCATGGTGCAACTGTAGAAAATACTTTATTTGAAGATGGTGATGGTGCAAATACATTCCGTGCATTTAATCCAACTCAATCCGAAGAAACTTATTCTATGGTTACAGCTAATCGTTTTTGGTCTCAAATCTTTGGTGTTGCATTTTCTAATAAACGCTGGTTACATTTCTTTATGCTTTTCGTACCAGTAACTGGTTTATGGATGAGCGCTATTGGAGTAGTTGGTCTGGCTTTAAATTTACGGGCTTATGACTTTGTTTCTCAAGAAATTCGTGCAGCAGAAGATCCTGAATTTGAAACTTTCTATACTAAAAATATTCTTCTAAATGAAGGTATTCGAGCTTGGATGGCAGCTCAAGATCAGCCTCATGAAAATCTTGTATTCCCCGAGGAGGTTCTACCCCGTGGAAACGCTCTTTAATGGAACCTTGTCTTTGAGTGGTCGTGATCAAGAAACCACTGGTTTTGCTTGGTGGGCTGGTAATGCTAGACTTATTAATTTATCTGGTAAACTACTTGGCGCTCATGTCGCTCATGCCGGATTAATTGTATTCTGGGCTGGAGCAATGAATCTTTTCGAAGTAGCTCATTTTGTACCAGAAAAACCTATGTATGAGCAGGGATTGATTTTACTTCCTCATTTAGCTACGCTAGGTTGGGGAGTTGGTCCTGGTGGAGAAGTTATAGATACTTTTCCATATTTTGTATCTGGAGTACTTCACTCAATTTCTTCCGCAGTTTTAGGCTTCGGAGGTATTTATCATGCGCTTATTGGACCAGAAACCTTAGAAGAATCTTTTCCGTTTTTTGGTTATGTTTGGAAAGATAAAAACAAAATGACTACTATCTTAGGTATTCATTTAATTCTATTAGGTGCTGGCGCTTTTCTTTTAGTATCTAAAGCTTCATATTTCGGAGGTATATATGATACTTGGGCTCCTGGAGGGGGCGATGTAAGAAAAATTACAAACCTTACTCTTAGTCCAAGTGTTATATTTGGTTATTTACTTAAATCACCT
>CAXIVC010000062.1:25000-27500 GCA_964035585.1 Polytrichum formosum | reverse complement strand
TTTCGACCAGAATGTTCTCCTCGCACCGGAATCACGAGGGTGCCGCGGCCGGGCCACGAAGGCCCATCAGGCAGCCCCTCCCCTCCCGGCGCTAAGATCGATCCTGGTCCCCGAAAGCCACACGAGGCCAATCGCACCAGGTCGTGCCATCTCGGGGGCTGGGTTTCTACTTCAAAGGCCTACATTCCGTCGTCCGCCATCCTTTGCATTCGACGGTTTTCGTTTGCCGAAACCCTTGCCCCACTCGACTTTCCCACCCGATGCGCCCCCTACGCTTCGATCCAAATCTTCACCCTTCACTCGCGGAAAATAAGGCTAACCACGGCCGGGCCACGAAGGCCCATCAGGCAGCTCACCCCTCTCCCACAAGCTTCAGGATCAATTCGTTTCTCGCGCTGGCTTGTGGCGAGTCGCACGACCCCTGCCGCTCCAACCGACTCCCCACGTATAAGCCTCTGGGACTCCGCGCAGGGCCCCTCCCCCACCGTCAAGTCAGCTTTTGTCTCTCTGCTCAAGTTTGGGGCCAGGTAGACGTTTTCCCCTTAGCCGCTGGGGCCTCCCCGCGCTGCTCCGCCACTCCTCCCCGCGCTGCTCCGTCACTCCTCCCCCTCCCTCCTCCCGTATAAAAAATGAATAAAGTAAAATCTATATATAGTTTTTATTTAGTTAAATTAATATAAAATTGATATAAATAACCCCTCTGCCACCTGTCCCGCCCCCACCTGTCCCGACCGCGCCCCCGCCAGTCCCAGTCGCTACGGCGCCCCCGCCAGTCCCGACTAGCGCCCCGCTAGTCCCGGTCGCGACGGCGCCCCCGCCAGTCCCGATTAGCGCCCGCTAGTCCCGGTCGCGACGGCGCCCCCGCCAGTCCCGATTAGCGCCCGCTAGTCCCAGTCGCCACGGCGCCCCCGCCAGTCCCGACTAGCGCCCGCTAGTCCCAGTCCCAGTCACTTCTGCTACAATTCTGCTAGTGCCCGCCGCGGTTCCCTCACTCCACCTGCTAGTCCCGACTAAAAATAGGTCTCCAATACAAATAGAACCCAACACTGATACAAATATTAATCCCCAACCTTGGTATTAGGGTGGGTTCAGTTTTCGTCTATTTATGCCCGGTTTAAAATAGGCATATATTTTCATCTATTTACGAGCCGACTAAAAATGGGGGTTGGATACAAATGGAATTCAACACACTTGGGTATGAATCCCAAACCTTGGTATTGGGTGGGTTCGGTTGTCATTCATTAAGGAGCAAACACACATGGGTGTGGGATACAAAATGGAATTCAACACACTAAGGTATTGGGTATTGGGTATTGGGTGGGTTCGGTTCTCATTCATTTAGGAGCAAACACATGGGTCTCGGATACAAAATGGAATTCAACACACTAAGGTATTGGGTATTCATCTATTTACGAGCCGACTAAAAATGGGGGTTGGATGCAAATGGAATTCAACACACTTGGGTATGAATCCCAAACCTTGGTATTGGGTGGGTTCGGTTGTCATTCATTAAGGAGCAAACACACATGGGTGTGGGATACAAATGGAAATTCGACACACTTGGGTGTTAATCCCAAACCTTGGTACTAGGGTGGATTCGCTTCTGATGTATTTGGGAGCAAACACATGGGTGTGGGATACAAAATGGAATTCAACACACTAAGGGGTTTAATCCGGAACCTTGGTAATTGGTGGATTCGATTTTCATATATGTACGACCCGATTAAAAATAGGTATCAAACTTTGTCTATTTGCGGTTTTCATCCACGCATGACCGGATTTAGAAAATGGTGTGGATCTAGATATATTTAGGGCCAGATTAATAATAGGCGTCGGATACAAATGGAACCCGACACACCTAGGTTTTGATCCGGTCGATTAATTGGGTGGATTGGGTCACATCTATTTATGGCCGGATTAAAAAAGAGGTCTGGATTTAGATTTATTTAGGGCCCAACTGAAAATAGGCATACTAAACACGAATGCATTTAGACACACCTAGGTATAAATGCGGTCGATTGGTCGGGTGGATTCGATTATGATCTATTTACGACATGACTAAAAATAGGTACAGATTATGATCTATTTCGTGGATGGATGAATTCGGAAGGTGAGGGTTAAACCTGGGCGTTAGTTAATTGGATGCGAAGGAGTGAAATGGGTGGAGCAAAATAAAATGGGTATGGAATAGGATATATTTAGGACCCTAAACCTCAAAAACAAAAAAGGTATATGATTAGGATCTGTTCATGGACGAATTCGGAAGGTACGAATTAGTTAATTCGATCCGAAACACAGTCAGGTATTACGAATCCGAGAGGTCGGTATTGGGTGGATTCGGGTTTCATTCGTTTCGGAGCAGAAACGCACTTGCCTCGGATTCGAATGGAACCGAACACACTCGCGTGCCGATCAGAAACCCTGGTAATTGATGGTATTTACGGCCGGATAAAAAAAAAGGTCTGCATCTTCACCTATTTACGATTTTGATGTGTTTAGG
>CAXIVC010000062.1:0-5000 GCA_964035585.1 Polytrichum formosum | reverse complement strand
CCTTCCAGCGGTCTAGCCGGTGTTACCCGGCCCAGGGGTGAATCCGGGGCTAAATCCGAATATCGTCGAAGGAAGGCTTTTTTTCCCGAGGCAGCTTTGCCCCCCCCATTTGACAATGGGATTCCCGATTTTGACTTGGACGCGAGCGTCTCCCTTGTTGAATCGGGATTCGTGCAATGCTCGCGTCTCCCTCATCGAAGAGGGATTTGTGACATCTCTCTGCCGAGAGTAGGGGCCAGGTAGACGTTTTCCCTTTTCCCGTTTTTTCCCGAAGCCGCTGGGGTTGGGGCCCCCTCGCGTCCGGCCCGACAAAGGGGCGGGAGCGCCTCGGTTTATCTCTGGGGCTAGCCCTACTCAGAAGGCCTACATTCCGTCGTCCGCCATCCTTTGCATTCGACGGTTTTCGTTTGCCGGACTAGCCCCACGCAACCCCGATACGCTTTCCGATTCCCTCGCAATCTCGACCCGAATGTTCTCCTCGCACCGGAATCACGAGGGTGCCGCGGCCGGGCCACGAAGGCCCATCAGGCAGCCCCTCCCCTCCCGGCGCTAAGATCGATCCTGGTTCTGCAGCGGGCAGGGTCGGTCGGCAGAGCCGCCTCCCCTTGTAGAAGCCTCTGGGACTCCGTGCAGGGCCCCTCCCCCATCGTCAAACATCCTTTTGTCTCTCTGCTCACAGTTGGGGCCAGGTAGACGTTTTCCCCTTTTCCCGATTCCCTCGCAATTTCGACCAGAATGTTCTCCTCGCACCGGAATCACGAGGGTGCCGCGGCCGGGCCACGAAGGCCCATCAGGCAGCCCCTCCCCTCCCGGCGCTAAGATCGATCCTGGTCCCCGAAAGCCACACGAGGCCAATCGCACCAGGTCGTGCCATCTCGGGGGCTGGGTTTCTACTTCAAAGGCCTACATTCCGTCGTCCGCCATCCTTTGCATTCGACGGTTTTCGTTTGCCGAAACCCTTGCCCCACTCGACTTTCCCACCCGATGCGCCCCTACGCTTCGATCCAAATCTTCACCCTTCACTCGCGGAAAATAAGGCTAACCACGGCCGGGCCACGAAGGCCCATCAGGCAGCTCACCCCTCTCCCACAAGCTTCAGGATCAATTCGTTTCTCGCGCTGGCTTGTGGCGAGTCGCACGACCCCTGCCGCTCCAACCGACTCCCCACGTATAAGCCTCTGGGACTCCGCGCAGGGCCCTCCCCCACCGTCAAGTCAGCTTTTGTCTCTCTGCTCAAGTTTGGGGCCAGGTAGACGTTTTCCCCTTAGCCGCTGGGGCCTCCCCGCGCTGCTCCGCCACTCCTCCCCGCGCTGCTCCGTCACTCCTCCCCCTCCCTCCTCCCGTATAAAAAATGAATAAAGTAAAATCTATATATAGTTTTTATTTAGTTAAATTAATATAAAATTGATATAAATAACCCCTCTGCCACCTGTCCCGCCCCCACCTGTCCCGACCGCGCCCCCGCCAGTCCCAGTCGCTACGGCGCCCCCGCCAGTCCCGACTAGCGCCCCGCTAGTCCCGGTCGCGACGGCGCCCCCGCCAGTCCCGATTAGCGCCCGCTAGTCCCGGTCGCGACGGCGCCCCCGCCAGTCCCGATTAGCGCCCCGCTAGTCCCAGTCGCCACGGCGCCCCCGCCAGTCCCGACTAGCGCCCGCTAGTCCCAGTCCCAGTCACTTCTGCTACAATTCTGCTAGTGCCCGCCGCGGTTCCCTCACTCCACCTGCTAGTCCCGACTAAAAATAGGTCTCCAATACAAATAGAACCCAACACTGATACAAATATTAATCCCCAACCTTGGTATTAGGGTGGGTTCAGTTTTCGTCTATTTATGCCCGGTTTAAAATAGGCATATATTTCATCTATTTACGAGCCGACTAAAAATGGGGGTTGGATACAAATGGAATTCAACACACTTGGGTATGAATCCCAAACCTTGGTATTGGGTGGGTTCGGTTGTCATTCATTAAGGAGCAAACACACATGGGTGTGGGATACAAAATGGAATTCAACACACTAAGGTATTGGGTATTGGGTATTGGGTGGGTTCGGTTCTCATTCATTTAGGAGCAAACACATGGGTCTCGGATACAAAATGGAATTCAACACACTAAGGTATTGGGTATTCATCTATTTACGAGCCGACTAAAAATGGGGGTTGGATGCAAATGGAATTCAACACACTTGGGTATGAATCCCAAACCTTGGTATTGGGTGGGTTCGGTTGTCATTCATTAAGGAGCAAACACACATGGGTGTGGGATACAAATGGAAATTCGACACACTTGGGTGTTAATCCCAAACCTTGGTACTAGGGTGGATTCGCTTCTGATGTATTTGGGAGCAAACACATGGGTGTGGGATACAAAATGGAATTCAACACACTAAGGGGTTTAATCCGGAACCTTGGTAATTGGTGGATTCGATTTTCATATATGTACGACCCGATTAAAAATAGGTATCAAACTTTGTCTATTTGCGGTTTTCATCCACGCATGACCGGATTTAGAAAATGGTGTGGATCTAGATATATTTAGGGCCAGATTAATAATAGGCGTCGGATACAAATGGAACCCGACACACCTAGGTTTTGATCCGGTCGATTAATTGGGTGGATTGGGTCACATCTATTTATGGCCGGATTAAAAAAGAGGTCTGGATTTAGATTTATTTAGGGCCCAACTGAAAATAGGCATACTAAACACGAATGCATTTAGACACACCTAGGTATAAATGCGGTCGATTGGTCGGGTGGATTCGATTATGATCTATTTACGACATGACTAAAAATAGGTACAGATTATGATCTATTTCGTGGATGGATGAATTCGGAAGGTGAGGGTTAAACCTGGGCGTTAGTTAATTGGATGCGAAGGAGTGAAATGGGTGGAGCAAAATAAAATGGGTATGGAATAGGATATATTTAGGACCCTAAACCTCAAAAACAAAAAAGGTATATGATTAGGATCTGTTCATGGACGAATTCGGAAGGTACGAATTAGTTAATTCGATCCGAAACACAGTCAGGTATTACGAATCCGAGAGGTCGGTATTGGGTGGATTCGGGTTTCATTCGTTTCGGAGCAGAAACGCACTTGCCTCGGATTCGAATGGAACCGAACACACTCGCGTGCCGATCAGAAACCCTGGTAATTGATGGTATTTACGGCCGGATAAAAAAAAAGGTCTGCATCTTCACCTATTTACGATTTTGATGTGTTTAGGACCCGATTAAAAAAAGGTATCGAAGTTGATCTATTTAGGGGGTTCGGGCATTTACGACCGGATTGGAAAAAGGTCTGGATCTTGATCGATTTACGATGTTCATCTATTTGGGACCGGATTAAAAAAAGGTCCCGGTTTAGGTGGATTTACGACGGGATGAAAAACAGGGTTCGATGTTGATCTATTTCGGGGTAGCAGGTATTTAGGAAGCGATTTGAATAAAAGGCATCGATAAATTGGGTGGATCGGGTTCTGATTGATTTAGGGGCGAGCGATGGTAGTAGAGGAATGAATGAATAGATTTGTTGATATTACTATCCTGTAATAAAACGGGTGTGGCGAGAGTAATGCGTGCGTTTGTGTTGTTATAATTATAATACGAGGGTTTTGAGAGGCAGATGTGATGTGGTATTGGGTTTTTGGTTGTAGCGAATGGTTTGAAATGAGAATCAGTTTGCGACGTGTTAAAGATTCGGCCGTGTTCAGCGGAGGGGGCAGTGTTTGAATTCTGTTATTTAGGGTGCATTTTGTGGCATGGATTCGAAAGAGGTATGAGTTTGATGCGTCGGGGGAAGAATTTGGGATTGATTAAATAGGGGGGATTAAAGATTCGGTGGCGTTGAATTAAACAGTGTTACGGAGCAAAACGAAAGGGCGTATTAAGTCAAGGAGTTGATGAAAGACAGAATAAAAGAAAAGGTGCGGATGCATTGATGGAAGGGGGTGCAAAAGGGGGGTCGGAGTCAAACAAAAGATGGATGCAGCACCGGGACTTCCCGGGAGGTCACCCATCCCAGTACTATTCCGGCCCAAAGGCGCTTAACTTCAGAGTTCTGATGGGATCTGGTGTAGTAGCCTTGGTATGACCGCATCACGACAGGGTGGGGAGCGGAGGTTGTATTTATATTGGAGGGGGTTTCAGGGGGCCTCCGACTAAACCGCTGGAGCTCCGAAAATTACGGTAAATCGCGGGTCTGGGGCCCGGGGGCTGCGCCCCCGGCCCCCTCCGGGGAGGACGGGAATTCGGAAAAAAACGGCCAAGTGTTGGCGCGGGCGGGGGCCGAGAGACCCCCCGACCCTGGACCCCCCGCCCGCAGGGCGGGGAAAATTTTGGGGAAAATCTTTGGGACGGTGAGGCGGAATCTCAGTGGATCGTAGCAGCAAGGCTACTCTGCCACTTACAATACCTCGTCCCATATTTAAGTCGTCTGCAAAGGATTCATCTCCCCGATCGTCTGGAATTGTGGTGCAAAGCTCCCGGAGACGGCTCGTTCGGCCGATCCGGGGGGGCTCTCGACGCATGCTTCTGGGGGCGCACGGGCGCCCCTACTGGTAGTCGGGTAACAACCGGGGAGGTAGAAAGCGCCGCTTCTAGCATGGATTCTGACTTAGAGGCGTTCAGTCATAATCCTACACATGGTAGCTTCGCGCCACTGGCTTTTCAACCAAGCGCAATGACCAATTATGTGAATCAACGGTTCCTCTCGTACTAAGTTGAATTACTATTGCGGCACCGAGCATCAGTAGGGTAAAACTAACCTGTCTCACGACGGTCTAAACCCAGCTCACGTTCCCTATTGGTGGGTGAACAATCCAACACTTGGTGAATTCTGCTTCACAATGATAGGAAGAGCCGACATCGAAGGATCAAAAAGCAACGTCGCTATGAACGCTTGGCTGCCACAAGCCAGTTATCCCTGTGGTAACTTTTCTGACACCTCTAGCTTCAAATTCCGAAAGACTAAAGGATCGATAGGCCATGCTTTCACAGTTTGTAT
>CAXIVC010000061.1:12500-15000 GCA_964035585.1 Polytrichum formosum | reverse complement strand
CCCTTGTTGAATCGGGATTCGTGCAATGCTCGCGTCTCCCTCATCGAAGAGGGATTTGTGACATCTCTCTGCCGAGAGTAGGGGCCAGGTAGACGTTTTCCCTTTTCCCGTTTTTTCCCGAAGCCGCTGGGGTTGGGGCCCCCTCGCGTCGGCCCGACAAAGGGGCGGGAGCGCCTCGGTTTATCTCTGGGGCTAGCCCTACTCAGAAGGCCTACATTCCGTCGTCCGCCATCCTTTGCATTCGACGGTTTTCGTTTGCCGGACTAGCCCCACGCAACCCCGATACGCTTTCCGATTCCCTCGCAATCTCGACCCGAATGTTCTCCTCGCACCGGAATCACGAGGGTGCCGCGGCCGGGCCACGAAGGCCCATCAGGCAGCCCCTCCCCTCCCGGCGCTAAGATCGATCCTGGTTCTGCAGCGGGCAGGGTCGGTCGGCAGAGCCGCCTCCCCTTGTAGAAGCCTCTGGGACTCCGTGCAGGGCCCCTCCCCCATCGTCAAACATCCTTTTGTCTCTCTGCTCACAGTTGGGGCCAGGTAGACGTTTTCCCTTTTCCCGATTCCCTCGCAATTTCGACCAGAATGTTCTCCTCGCACCGGAATCACGAGGGTGCCGCGGCCGGGCCACGAAGGCCCATCAGGCAGCCCCTCCCCTCCCGGCGCTAAGATCGATCCTGGTCCCCGAAAGCCACACGAGGCCAATCGCACCAGGTCGTGCCATCTCGGGGGCTGGGTTTCTACTTCAAAGGCCTACATTCCGTCGTCCGCCATCCTTTGCATTCGACGGTTTTCGTTTGCCGAAACCCTTGCCCCACTCGACTTTCCCACCCGATGCGCCCCCTACGCTTCGATCCAAATCTTCACCCTTCACTCGCGGAAAATAAGGCTAACCACGGCCGGGCCACGAAGGCCCATCAGGCAGCTCACCCCTCTCCCACAAGCTTCAGGATCAATTCGTTTCTCGCGCTGGCTTGTGGCGAGTCGCACGACCCCTGCCGCTCCAACCGACTCCCCACGTATAAGCCTCTGGGACTCCGCGCAGGGCCCCTCCCCCACCGTCAAGTCAGCTTTTGTCTCTCTGCTCAAGTTTGGGGCCAGGTAGACGTTTTCCCCTTAGCCGCTGGGGCCTCCCCGCGCTGCTCCGCCACTCCTCCCCGCGCTGCTCCGTCACTCCTCCCCCTCCCTCCTCCCGTATAAAAAATGAATAAAGTAAAATCTATATATAGTTTTTATTTAGTTAAATTAATATAAAATTGATATAAATAACCCCTCTGCCACCTGTCCCGCCCCCACCTGTCCCGACCGCGCCCCCGCCAGTCCCAGTCGCTACGGCGCCCCCGCCAGTCCCGACTAGCGCCCCGCTAGTCCCGGTCGCGACGGCGCCCCCGCCAGTCCCGATTAGCGCCCGCTAGTCCCGGTCGCGACGGCGCCCCCGCCAGTCCCGATTAGCGCCCGCTAGTCCCAGTCGCCACGGCGCCCCCGCCAGTCCCGACTAGCGCCCGCTAGTCCCAGTCCCAGTCACTTCTGCTACAATTCTGCTAGTGCCCGCCGCGGTTCCCTCACTCCACCTGCTAGTCCCGACTAAAAATAGGTCTCCAATACAAATAGAACCCAACACTGATACAAATATTAATCCCCAACCTTGGTATTAGGGTGGGTTCAGTTTTCGTCTATTTATGCCCGGTTTAAAATAGGCATATATTTTCATCTATTTACGAGCCGACTAAAAATGGGGGTTGGATACAAATGGAATTCAACACACTTGGGTATGAATCCCAAACCTTGGTATTGGGTGGGTTCGGTTGTCATTCATTAAGGAGCAAACACACATGGGTGTGGGATACAAAATGGAATTCAACACACTAAGGTATTGGGTATTGGGTATTGGGTGGGTTCGGTTCTCATTCATTTAGGAGCAAACACATGGGTCTCGGATACAAAATGGAATTCAACACACTAAGGTATTGGGTATTCATCTATTTACGAGCCGACTAAAAATGGGGGTTGGATGCAAATGGAATTCAACACACTTGGGTATGAATCCCAAACCTTGGTATTGGGTGGGTTCGGTTGTCATTCATTAAGGAGCAAACACACATGGGTGTGGGATACAAATGGAAATTCGACACACTTGGGTGTTAATCCCAAACCTTGGTACTAGGGTGGATTCGCTTCTGATGTATTTGGGAGCAAACACATGGGTGTGGGATACAAAATGGAATTCAACACACTAAGGGGTTTAATCCGGAACCTTGGTAATTGGTGGATTCGATTTTCATATATGTACGACCCGATTAAAAATAGGTATCAAACTTTGTCTATTTGCGGTTTTCATCCACGCATGACCGGATTTAGAAAATGGTGTGGATCTAGATATATTTAGGGCCAGATTAATAATAGGCGTCGGATACAAATGGAACCCGACACACCTAGGTTTTGATCCGGTCGATTAATTGGGTGGATTGGGTCACATCTATTTATGGCCGGATTAAAAAAGAGG
>CAXIVC010000061.1:0-2500 GCA_964035585.1 Polytrichum formosum | reverse complement strand
CTAACCACGGCCGGGCCACGAAGGCCCATCAGGCAGCTCACCCCTCTCCCACAAGCTTCAGGATCAATTCGTTTCTCGCGCTGGCTTGTGGCGAGTCGCACGACCCCTGCCGCTCCAACCGACTCCCCACGTATAAGCCTCTGGGACTCCGCGCAGGGCCCCTCCCCCACCGTCAAGTCAGCTTTTGTCTCTCTGCTCAAGTTTGGGGCCAGGTAGACGTTTTCCCCTTAGCCGCTGGGGCCTCCCCGCGCTGCTCCGCCACTCCTCCCCGCGCTGCTCCGTCACTCCTCCCCCTCCCTCCTCCCGTATAAAAAATGAATAAAGTAAAATCTATATATAGTTTTTATTTAGTTAAATTAATATAAAATTGATATAAATAACCCCTCTGCCACCTGTCCCGCCCCCACCTGTCCCGACCGCGCCCCCGCCAGTCCCAGTCGCTACGGCGCCCCCGCCAGTCCCGACTAGCGCCCCGCTAGTCCCGGTCGCGACGGCGCCCCCGCCAGTCCCGATTAGCGCCCGCTAGTCCCGGTCGCGACGGCGCCCCCGCCAGTCCCGATTAGCGCCCGCTAGTCCCAGTCGCCACGGCGCCCCCGCCAGTCCCGACTAGCGCCCGCTAGTCCCAGTCCCAGTCACTTCTGCTACAATTCTGCTAGTGCCCGCCGCGGTTCCCTCACTCCACCTGCTAGTCCCGACTAAAAATAGGTCTCCAATACAAATAGAACCCAACACTGATACAAATATTAATCCCCAACCTTGGTATTAGGGTGGGTTCAGTTTTCGTCTATTTATGCCCGGTTTAAAATAGGCATATATTTTCATCTATTTACGAGCCGACTAAAAATGGGGGTTGGATACAAATGGAATTCAACACACTTGGGTATGAATCCCAAACCTTGGTATTGGGTGGGTTCGGTTGTCATTCATTAAGGAGCAAACACACATGGGTGTGGGATACAAAATGGAATTCAACACACTAAGGTATTGGGTATTGGGTATTGGGTGGGTTCGGTTCTCATTCATTTAGGAGCAAACACATGGGTCTCGGATACAAAATGGAATTCAACACACTAAGGTATTGGGTATTCATCTATTTACGAGCCGACTAAAAATGGGGGTTGGATGCAAATGGAATTCAACACACTTGGGTATGAATCCCAAACCTTGGTATTGGGTGGGTTCGGTTGTCATTCATTAAGGAGCAAACACACATGGGTGTGGGATACAAATGGAAATTCGACACACTTGGGTGTTAATCCCAAACCTTGGTACTAGGGTGGATTCGCTTCTGATGTATTTGGGAGCAAACACATGGGTGTGGGATACAAAATGGAATTCAACACACTAAGGGGTTTAATCCGGAACCTTGGTAATTGGTGGATTCGATTTTCATATATGTACGACCCGATTAAAAATAGGTATCAAACTTTGTCTATTTGCGGTTTTCATCCACGCATGACCGGATTTAGAAAATGGTGTGGATCTAGATATATTTAGGGCCAGATTAATAATAGGCGTCGGATACAAATGGAACCCGACACACCTAGGTTTTGATCCGGTCGATTAATTGGGTGGATTGGGTCACATCTATTTATGGCCGGATTAAAAAAGAGGTCTGGATTTAGATTTATTTAGGGCCCAACTGAAAATAGGCATACTAAACACGAATGCATTTAGACACACCTAGGTATAAATGCGGTCGATTGGTCGGGTGGATTCGATTATGATCTATTTACGACATGACTAAAAATAGGTACAGATTATGATCTATTTCGTGGATGGATGAATTCGGAAGGTGAGGGTTAAACCTGGGCGTTAGTTAATTGGATGCGAAGGAGTGAAATGGGTGGAGCAAAATAAAATGGGTATGGAATAGGATATATTTAGGACCCTAAACCTCAAAAACAAAAAAGGTATATGATTAGGATCTGTTCATGGACGAATTCGGAAGGTACGAATTAGTTAATTCGATCCGAAACACAGTCAGGTATTACGAATCCGAGAGGTCGGTATTGGGTGGATTCGGGTTTCATTCGTTTCGGAGCAGAAACGCACTTGCCTCGGATTCGAATGGAACCGAACACACTCGCGTGCCGATCAGAAACCCTGGTAATTGATGGTATTTACGGCCGGATAAAAAAAAAGGTCTGCATCTTCACCTATTTACGATTTTGATGTGTTTAGGACCCGATTAAAAAAAGGTATCGAAGTTGATCTATTTAGGGGGTTCGGGCATTTACGACCGGATTGGAAAAAGGTCTGGATCTTGATCGATTTACGATGTTCATCTATTTGGGACCGGATTAAAAAAAGGTCCGGTTTAGGTGGATTTACGACGGGATGAAAAACAGGGTTCGATGTTGATCTATTTCGGGGTAGCAGGTATTTAGGAAGCGATTTGAATAAAAGGCATCGATAAATTGGGTGGATCGGGTTCTGATTGATTTAGGGGCGAGCGATGGTAGTAGAGGAATGAATGAATAGATTTGTTGATATTACT
>CAXIVC010000060.1:0-42774 GCA_964035585.1 Polytrichum formosum | reverse complement strand
ACACCAAAAAGGCATGTTTGAGGAGCCAACATGGCCCTCTATGACAGAACAGCATACAGCAAACACAACTGACACCGGTGCAACGGCACACCAGCAGCAGCAGCGCGTCAATCATGCAGTCTGCGCATACATCAGGTAGAACAACAACTACATCAGCGCGGGTCACATGCAGCTTGCGCCATGTGTATGCATCAGAGCATGCTAGTCGTGCACTGAGCTGTACAGCATAAGTGCTGGCGATGTCACTGCCTTGTGCACCCTGATTGCCAACAGCAGAGGCAGCAAACAAGACACTCTTTTCTCTGCGAAATCTCGCTATCAGAGCACAAACATACAAAGCATGCCTGCCAGTTGTGAGAGCATGCTTAGTCGTCACGTGCACAGAGCAGCTACGAAGGGACCAGCACGCATTTGAGTGGAACAATATGCGCTTGCACACAGACTATAGAGAGAGGAACATTCGCAGTGCGACCATGAGAGTGCTCTGATGCACATGCACGTCAAGCATACACAGTTGCGAGTTCGAACGTCACGTGTCTCGCTCATTGATTCATTGTCATGTATTATGCTCGGCGTACGCTGCTTGGTGCAAATGCTGGCCTTGCACCCTAACAAATGTCTAGAGCAACTGACGGTGTGCATGGGTGCATCGCATTTCTGAAGACTGTGCGTCTGTGCAGGGATGTCGTCCATCTGCCTGTTTACTATTCAGCATCAGATACTATTGCCTTCCCATATCACTATGTTTGCTAGTAGTGATCGCATGCACTGTGCATAGTCCCTTGCATTGCAGCTGAATAGTTGCGTATATCGGCAAGGCTTGCCACGCATGATTTGGCATGCTGTGATTCGACATGCATGCCATCACCCGCCTGTACGTGAAGGAAAAGTGCGGTGCGTGTGGCAGCGTTTGCTATGTACAGTCAAAGCAGCGGTGTGCTCATCCATCGCCACTCACAAGCAGCATACATGGACATACTGATATGCACCCCAAGTGTTCAGTGCAGAGAGTCAAAGACATAGGAGCCCAGTGCTGCAACCATTTGTAGTACACTACTGTTCAAGTTGGTGTCGCGCTCGAGTCCGAGACTGGCGAAGCCTAGCAGCAAGTTGTCAAGCTACAGTGCCGTACAAGCCGTGATCGATTGACGTTAGTAAGATGCAATCGCTTCAGTGTCCTTGTCTTGCAGCTGTGTATTTCAAGGTGTGTCTCCACAAGAGCACGGGAAGCCATTCTCATGTGCCCAATGAAAGGCATCACAGCTGAGATGCTTGCGTAACACCTGGCATCGGTTTGTCACTGGATGATGGTTGAATAGTTCTGACACTGGTGCTCCATGCTGTGCCGCCCATCTCAATCCAGCTAATTGTAAAGCGCGATAGTTTGCAGACCACCGTTCCCCCAAGACTGCATGCAGGTTGTCATGAAGCCAATCACAGATCTCTACCTGACCTCCTTTCACGGCTGCTGCCAGCATGAAGGATGCCTCCTCTGTTGTCCATGGCTGGGGTTTGATGCTGTCAAGGTGTTTCAGCATTGCTAACTGGCCATCGCAAGCTGCCCAGAGACTAGCCCCTGCAATGTCCAGTGGCGCATCATGTTGCTGGAGCCATTCAAAGAACACAAAGTTGCCCTGCGCTGCAGCTTTGTAGCAGCATGACTCAATAAGGGGCACATCAAGATCGGCGTGTAGCCACATTATCACATCAGCGTTCTTTGCCCAAAGCATTAATCGCTGTTTGTCAATCGGACCCCATGGCTGAAGCTGTACGCGTTGGATGTGCTGCAATCCCTCAAGGTGACCGCAGTGAGCTGCATTGACGGCAAGATTGCTGTAGTCCAGGTGTGCTCCTCTTTGTGTCAGCCATTCCATTGCTTGTACACTACAATGCAAGCCAAGACTGCATGTGCGGGGTAGCAGGCACCCGTGCTCGTGCAGCCATGCCGCTGCTTCCCAGTGGTGACCAGCACACGCCGCAAGGATCGGATCACCTTGGTTCTTGATGCCGGTTGTGAATATCTGGTTGTCATACAGCAGTTGCAGCATTGCAACGCTCCCTCTGAGGGCTGCGGCTTGTCGGAGGTTGATAAGCTCTATCACCGTTGGGTGCTGCTTGCCATGGGACTGCAACATGCACTGCAAGCTTGATTCAGTGCCATAGCTGACTGCAAGGAGCATGCAATCTGTCCAGCTCAGCTCGCAAGCACATTGCTTTTCTTTGCACTGCAGAGTTGCTGCTGTGGCCTCTGTCTGCGACATTCGCTGCTGCTATACAAGCAAGACTTGCTGTGCTGTAAGTGTTTCCATTCACAACTTCGCTTCGCAAAGCGATGTATGTCTCGAAAGCCTGCTTGTATAGCCAGCTCTGTTGTGCTTGCAGAGGATAGAGCAGCACCTGCTGATGTCAAGCGCGTCTTGTCGTGGGTGTTGTATGCAGTGCGCCATGCTCTGCTCGTCCCTGCTGCGATCAAATGCCAGTGCTTGTTGACAAGTCCCATGATGAGCTGCAGCTCCTGCTGTGCATGCCCACAGAGCACTCTCTCAGCTGCACTGATGAGATCCTTAGGATGGCACACGGGTTTGCTGCTGCTGCTGTCTGCTGCTTCAGTCATCATTGAAAGCGTTGCTGGATAGGTGCAGATGTGCTGAAGACTCGCAAGGGCTCTGCTGGTGCGCTGTATGGGATCTTGTCTGCTCACGATAGTGCACCGCCCTTTCAAGTCAAAATTCAGGGTGCTTCTCTTGGAACAGGCACTGGGAAGGTAGTTAGGCCATCGATCAGTATCGCGTTCAGCTGTTGAGGTCTGGCCATCGCTGCGGTGCTCAGGATCCTCCAATCTTGCAATATCCCTTTTCGCGCTCAGCAGCAACAGCAGATTTGCCTTCGCCCTCTGCAGCAGCAGCAGTGGCACAACAGCGAAAGCTTTGTGCATCCCTGCTAAGCTCACTCAGCAACACCAGCATGACCAGACATGGTGCTCACAAGGCGGCAGAAGGTGGCGATCGAAGAGGGCGAAAATCCTCTAACCGACAGTGGTATCAGGTCACATGTATTGACAATGCTAGGCTTCGGACAGTGTCTGTATGTAGCTTTAGTCAACAAGACATGGTGTCAGCAGTAAATATCGGTTTGCCCTCCTGCTGAAGCTGAGAATGTCGACAAAAGACTCGCAGCTTTCACCTCACAAGCGAGGACCACATACACAGTCATGCAGCCTACAGAACCGCTTGAAACTGCACGATCGCCGAGTGCAGAGAGCTGCGCGTTGCTATGCTGACCTGGCTACGTTACAGGCGCTCGGCGATGTGCTGATACTGCCTCAGTCTGGCGCTGCTTTGAGTGGAGCTCTTGCAAGCGGTTCGATTGAGAAGCTACAATACCTGCTCCGGACCTTCTATGCTGGTACAGCGAGGAGGATCAGTCTTTCTTACGCAGTACGCTCTGGCAACCTGGAACTTGTGCGATGGATGCGTGAGCGTGGTGCAGTATTCACGTACACGGAAGTGCGAGCGGCTGTGAAGTTGTGCCACCTGCCCATACTGCGCTACTCCCACGAGCAGGGTATCAGCTTTACTGCACCACAAGCAAGCACGGAGGCCGTTCAGTTGCTTGCATTGCGCTCAAGGACGTGCGCGTCTTGAGATGGCTCAACGAGCAGCATCGCTGCGAGCTTAACAGCGATATAATGGAATCAGCTGCGCTAGGAGGAAATCTTGAAGCTGTACAGCATCTGCATGCACAACGGGTCGCTGTCACACAGCATGTCTTCATGAATGCCTCGTTTGAAGGTCACTTCACGATCATAAAGTGGTTGTGCGAGGAGACAGACTGCCCTGTCGATACTCATTGGCTCGGCACATCAGCAGAGATTCAGTGCAATTGGTCCTGAACTGCTGAGGTATCTAGCGTGGGATGCACAGTCAGGCATCTGGGACCTTGAAAGCGTAGGCTGGGACCATACAAATTTGACATTTTTCCTGTTCACAGCTGTCGCGAAGCACAGATTCCATATGGCAGAGATGTTCTTGGGCATGCATGCGAGGTGGCCAACACAAGGGTACGCGCAACCTCACACAGAGCTGAGTTGGGACGCTGGTGACATAACATGGGCTCAGCAACACGGGTACGCAGGGTAATTAACACATACTAGTGACGAGACGCGGGCAGGAAAGCTGGAACGAATGATCGGTAGTACTTCAACGAGACATACACGCTCATGGCAAACACACATCACTGTCAAACGTGTCAGCATGCGGCCTGGTTTTCATCACAAACGAGGTCTATCTGAGTAGCAGTGGCAGAGCGAATTGCTCACGACACGGGTGTTCAACCAGACGACAAACACACGGAGAAGCAACAGGTCTCGCGACTCCTTCGTCACGAACAAGCTGCGAGGCCAGTTGAGGTGTCACAGAAGAAGAGTTATCTGGTGACAGTTGCTCTTTGTCCGCATGCAACTGTGAAGGCACACAGCGGAACATTTACACAGCGCTGAAGCAGAGGACACAACACAACACGATGACTCAGAATGCACAGGCCACGCGAGGTGTGCCTTGCGAACAATATACTAGCCGTCGCATGAGCTCCGAGGGGCCTAATGGTTTGACACTTGTTGCTTCGCTGTTTCACTGTGTTGGCTGGTATAGTTTATCAAGAGTTTCCGTATTGATTAGTTGCAGCTGTGCTGGCGTCGTACATCACGCTCCTTTGTCATTTGTCATTGCTACTCAGCGCATGCAATCCATCTTCGTGGATACCTTGCCCTTTCTTTGTAAGCAGCACGCTTTATGTGACTCCCTCGTGTCACAAGCATCACGTGCATAGACACGCGCTCCCACCACGACAAATCGCTCACATTGGCTCGTGTAGCACAATCACTTAGCAGCTGGCCACTAGTGCCTACTTCAATTACACAATGCGTGTATCACCTACTTCATGCGTTATCCACGCTGGTTTGCTGACAGGCTACTAAGTGCCTGATATGTGTACATTGTGCCTCTATCGTTCGCCACGTCTTCTCAGTCGGTATACTCAGCAGTGTTACACACTTTTACTGCTGTAGTGATAATGCTTAATCACAGTGATGTTCTGCCTAAAGCAGATACATCAGCTGTTTGGTTCATCACTTATTAGTGATGCTTTGTCTCGATCTGCAATCGACGCTTGAATAGCGTCGTAGCTCGCCACGCTTATCTCTTCAGGTGACACAATCACTTCAATCAGTACAGCATTTGATTTTGCCATAGCCTCCAGTGCAATCCCAACATCCTGATATCGATGTGCACACAGAGAATACAGCACATGCATCATGTTGGTGTGACGAAGACAAGCACTGTTAGCCGTAAAGTGTTTGCATGGAGCTCAGCGTAGGCGCAATGCAAGACCTATGTAGCACCGCATATAGCAGGACGCAAGTACTATCGGTCCAGAGCATGTACATGACAGGTTACATGCATGAACAGCATAGCCCATGCAACACCGCATATAGGAGCAAGCAAGCATACAACGAACAGCACAGCTGCACTTGAGGTGCACCCCAAGGTGAAATGGGTTTATAGTGAGCTGGGTGTGAGTTTATGTACACTTGACTTTTGCGCACGGCGACTGCACGTATGTGAGAGGCTTGCGCTCAAGCCCGCGACTATCGAGAGACTCGTACACGATACCAACACGGGTCAATCACAAGCTAGGCAGCGCACGTACACGCCGCTTTAGCAGCATATTGTGGTTACTTACTACATTCCGAGTAACCGATTTTCAGGTGAAGCAACTCACCTTGTCGAATCTGTTGTTAGCCAGGTTGACACTGTCCAGTGTCGAGTTTGCTGCAAGTGACTGTGCAAGAGCAACACCAGCCGCAGGACCCAAGCGATTCGCACTCAAATTCAGATGCGACAGGCTGAAATTCTGCAGCAATGCAGCTGCAAAATGGGCGCCAACATTCAACTGATTCCCGCTGTCGCTAATGCGATTGCCCGCAAGATTTAGTGTTCTGAGTCGTGTGTTGCTGGCCAGTGCTTGTGCCATTGCATAGCCTCCTCGAAACCCAACCTGTGGCAGAAGTTCAGAATACAAGACGCAAGGCATACCGCGAGAAAACGGTCTCGTGTCAGTAGTGAACGCCAGTATTCAGAACCTGTGTCGATCGCACATGCAGCGGATACACGGACTGGCATGCACACGAAGTCCTGCGTGTGGGATGCGACCTCAATGAAGATAACATAGGGATAGGCAAGGTTAAGAAGCGTGCATGTTCGATTTGAGACGGGATGTCAATCGACATGACAGCGTGTGCAGTACACTGGCAGCCGCCTATTGACACGCGCCTGTCGCTGAGAATCTACTTACGTTCACGCATGGTTTGACAGCGTGGTCATGCTACCTTGGATACTGAACGCTCATGTTGTTTGAGCACGCATTGCCTTTAGCATATGCATCGATGTATGTACGCAGTGTGCAATGTAGATACTAACCTGATTGTAGGAGATGTCAACCAGATCAAGTTGGGTGTCTGTAGTGAGCTTGTTTGCTAGCGCAACAGCAGTACTATCGTCCAACAGGTTATAAGCCAGCTCCAGTGTCAAAAGAGACCTGTGTGTGTGACAATCGTCACAACAATGGCAGGACTCGATGAAACAGGATGTCAGTCATCGAATTGACAAGGCATATACAGCACACAATGCACTGTCAAAGGTGACCTGTGCGTGTGATGTCAAGCTGGCATGCAAACGCGGTGGGTAAACGACCTAACGTGTTGAATAGCTTTGACATGTCGAGGCTACTAGCTTTTTGAACGTAAGAACAGACACGCACTGAGATAGACACCACCTCGTCAACAGGGTGCAACACTTGAACTTAGTATGAGCACGAACACTGTGAACATGCACAAGGCCTGTTTCCCGGATTACCCTTGTGTACAGGCTCAGCACGATAGGGTTTATCATGGGAGGGATACTGACCAATGATCGGAGAAACATCACTGCAATACGACATGTGGCTGTCTAAGAGTGTTCACTCTGCAACTTGGATGCGAACGATTGCCATACCTGTTGGTTACAAGAGCAGCAGTCATATTTTGACCACATGCAGCGCTCAGTCCATTCTTGTTCATGTTGAGACCTTTCAGTGTCTGATTTGTACTTAGTGCACACCCTATGGATGTACCATACTCTGGGTGACGATCGCTCTCTGTACCAAATACTGGTCCGATCTGATAGATTGAAGTGATGATGCGTTAGCATTGTACATAGACAGAACACGCAGAGAGCACGTCAGTGTCATCACGTACGATAGCGACGGACGCACAGACTGAGAAGATACGATAGTGGCTGACTAGTGACTGACGCTTTCAGCGAACACGTTGTTGATCATTGTAGCATTGTCATGAGACACATTCTGCGTTACAAAGGTCGCGCTGGTGCAGCGCAAGTGTGACACAGAACAGCCACCACGCATATGCACACGCACCAGATGCTGCTCGCAACTGGGCCTGACAAGATGCATGTGTAAATGCTGTCATTTTCGCAAGCAAAACACCGCCTCGATGTTTGTGTTGTGTGTGTGCTAACCTTGTTATCAGCAAGATTGAGTTGCATGAGGGCTGTGTTCCTTCGCAACGCCCAGAACACATGATTTGCTCCTCCTATACTGAGTGCGTTCTGCTGTAGTGTCAGTGATCGTAATGCTGATGTTCTATTGCGCAACAGTCGTCCTATTGCTGGACCTGCATCGCTTGTCAGACCTGTACCACTCATATCCAACTGTTCGTGTCCATGCACATGTACAATCAAATAGAGCAAATATACACAGAGGGACACATGAGCTTGCGCACATACTCAATGCGTGAGAGACGCAGATTACACTGCGTGCTCGGAGCACATTGTATGCTCGAGTATGAGGCAGTTTTTGTGTGTATATCCGCAGACACAGCGTGTTGCTGAAAGAAGGTATATAGGACCTCTTGTCAACAGATCAGTGTACTCTCGACTGGATATCTTGCGATGCTATGGCGTGAATCGGTCACGACGACCAAAGCATGTTCCCCGTGGTGTGACTGATACGCAGCACATAGCAAATATACATCTACCTACCAGTCAGTGTATCACACGTGCGTACCTCTTGTAGTACGTCATTGTCTTGACTGAGAGCGGCCAGTATCGCAGTACTCGTCAAAGACCCAAGCGCATTACACGCAAGGTTCAACCGCTCAAGACCACATTTCCGCACCGCAACACCTTCTCTGTACAATGTTCTCAATGCATTTGCCAGTGCGGGCCCTGTTTTTGTTGATATGCCGCTGTTTGATAGGGCAAGATTCTTCACTGTAGAGGATTTAGACCCCAGTGCATGTGCTAGGAGTGCTCCACCGGTGTCGCCAATTGCACAATCGCTCAAATCCAAAGTCTGTGCAGTAGGTGTGTGCATGGATCAGATGAGCACGTACATCGAACAATGCACGCGACATGACAGTGAGCGTCAGCGTGATGAATGCGATAGTCACGCAAGCGCAATCAGTCAGACTGATATATAATGATGTATTGAGCAGGCATGGTCAGTGGACAGACACATACATGCAGCATGGCACTGAATGTGAATGAAGGTGGATATGACAAGCATGCATTCACAGCAATTGTAATCTGAGTTTCTGGTGAAGGTGTTCAGACCCGTATGCACAGCAAGTGCGTGTAAGTCTTAAAGTAAACATGTTTTTGCGCAGCAAGCGCGCATGCGCAGTAACTCAGAATGTGTCTTCCAGCAGTCAGGCACATGCAGTGTAACGCACTCTCAACTCAGATTCAATCATGTGAACACCACTCACATGAAGTATAAGGCGATACTTTGGGTGTAGCGCAGCGCCAATGTCAGCAGCAATAGGTCCACTCAAAGGGTTCCCTTTCAGGTTTAGAGTCCGTAATGCAACGGCTTTCTGTAACGCTCGTGCTAAGCTCAGACCCCCTGCTCCTTCAATCTATTTTACATCACATCATGACACGTGTTACGTATGCACATACACATACACACACACACACACACACACACACACACACACACACACACACACACACACACACACACACACACACACACACACACACACACACACACACACACACGCACACACACACGGTCAGAGGGACGTGAGCGCAAACAGCACAAAAAGACTAGCATCGCTACCGCGCAGCGATGTAGGTGTTGGGCGTATCTTGCATGATCATGCAAAAACGCAGCGTGATGATGCAGTTACAAGATGTACATACTGAACACACAGGAAGTGTATGGACGCAACATGAGACAAGCGTGAAAAGGGCACAGCATTGCATACGTCAGGTAACACGGCATGCATTGTGTGTCTCGCAGCACGAGGTATGGCACAGATCGAACCTGCATGCATTACAGAAACATGGACACATAGAATGTATGACGTGCATATGTATGCATTCAATTTACCTTGGCATTCTGCAGCATGAGATGTTCAACATGCCCTCCTTCGACTAAGGCAGCAACATTTAACAGTGCACCCCCTTGTAGCGGTGAACCACTCAATCCAAATGTTCTAAGACCACGACTGTTTGCACTAGTGTTACTAGTTGAATGCATCCCACTTGTATGGGTTTTCTTACTGTTGCTGTTGCTGCTGCTGTTGCTGCTACTGCTGGGACTGCTGCTGTTGCTGTTACTGTTGCTGTTGCCGTTGCTGTTGTTGTTGCTGTTGCTGTTGTTGCTGTCGTTGTGACTGCTGTGGCGAGCGTTCTGATGTAATGTGCTGCATAATTGCTGCACCTGTGGGAACGTAAACGTTGTACACGTTGCAATGTTCACTCATAACAAAAGCAGAACCAGGGTTCACCATTACTGACAGCAACAATACGTGCTAATCACGCTCTACGAATGCAACAGCAAACACATCTTGCTGATCACATCTGGGCTATATGACCTTGCTCAGTGTTGTTGCACTGCGATGTACGCACGAGAAAGCGGTGTCGTACAAATTGAGTGCTGTTGATTTGGTATTGAAAGCAATTGCTGTAACATAATCTTACTGGAATGTCCAAACTCCCGAAAGCTTACCTCAGTACGTGAGAAGCTATTGTCATTCAGGTTCAGTGCAGTCAGATTGCTATTGTGAGCAATTGCTCTAGCAAAAAGCATCCCTATGCCTTTACTATCACCGCCTTCTGCACTGCTGATACCAAATTTGTTTGCACTTAGACTCAAACTGGTCAAGCTGCTATTCTCTAGCAGTGTCTGTGAAACGACGAGCAAATACAAGCACGATGCATATGTAAACATGCAAACACGTGATACTGATCAAGGTACTGTTCGCCAGTAATGTCTGTAGACAGGCACGTGTATATACATCACAGACACGATACATATACCAAAAAAAATTTGTAAACACGTGCACACGGCGGCTATGTGTCGAGGTTGTGTCTATTCTACAGGACTGTCTGTTGAACAGGTACGCATACACACATCAGACACATGCGAGCGTGTGCATACGGATATTTGTCACAATTGTGTTCTCATGTGTCGATAGAAAACGACACCAATGCAAGCATGCATGCGTATACATGCACATGCACGTTCACATAAGAGACTTTTCGCTCAGGTTGCGATGCCGAAAGTGTTCTTAGATCAAACGCATGTATGATGCATATACTTTTGTCTAGTCGTTGATACACGCGCCACGAGTTCTGAGAGTGGGCACAGACACGCATGCATGACATCACATTCGTATGTTAACAGGTTCCGTATGCACACATTACACGTACGCGGGCTCCCACGCAGTCACCTTGCATTGTGTTACGCGATGCACAATCTTCTGTGTGAATGAGTTGTGGCATGCATATTTGAAACGGCTGTGATGCATATCCAGGTGTAATGCTACAGGTGTCGCTTGCAAGCATGCATGCGTGCACTTGTTATGTCAAACTGGTATGTATGTTGTTCACCATAGCCAGTCAATCAGTCACCTGTGCAAATGCACGTGCAGCAGATGGTCCCATCCCATTGGCTGATATATCCAATGACTGCAATAGAGAACATCCTGATACTGATGTTACTACGGGTGTTGTTGCTGCTGCTGCTGTCACTGACGCTGTCGCTTCTGACGTGACTGCTGTTGCTGATGGCGTTACACTTGACATTGACACAATTGATGCTACTACAGTATTACCGTTGCTGTTGCTTTCTGTACCGCTTGATGTGCTCGGTGATACATCAGCGTTAACGACAGGGTTCCCAGTGAATGAGACCGTTGCATAGTTACTTTTATCTGCGGTACCATCAGTGTTCAGAGATTCCCGGTGTTGCTGCTGCTGCTGTTGCTGCTGCTGCTGCTGCTGCTGCTGCTGCTGCCGCTGCTGCTGTTGCTGTTGCTGTAGTAGCATATTTGTACCCCCTGCAGTGTTTTGCTGTGAAATTGTGCGCAGACTGGTTGCTATGCTAGTACCAGCCCGTGTACCAAATGCATTTGATGAGAGATTCAGACTAATCAGTGGACACTTTGCACGCCGCAGTGCTGCTCCTATCAACTGTTGTGTCACATGAAATGCAATCAAGTGTTCGCGCAGAATCATCAATACACGCCGTCAGTAGCGAATGTTTGACAATGACAGTCGACCTAGTGTGGGCTGATAGAATTTTTGAGCATCATGACATCAACACATGCAGCGTCCACGTCGTTTCAAAAGACTTGCAAGCATCAGGGCTGTGTCTATGTGCTACTGTATGGCTACGTACGACTCATCCCGGCGCGAGTGACAATGGGTTTGCATATATACACCATCCGTGATAACACGTTATGTTCCATGTATATGGCGCACTCACTTTGCCAGTAGTTGCGCCAAGTTTGTTGTTTGCTAGGTCCAAATGTTTCACCCTACATGCTGACCCACTCAACGCCAGCGCAATCGCATGCCCACCTTCCGGTAGTAACAAATTGCCCGCTAACGCAAATGTTTCTAGTGTGCGATGTTGTCGTATGGCATGTGCGAATGCATGACCAGATTCTGGACCAAGTTTGCAATCAGTCAGGTCGATGTGTGTGAGGCTTGTGTTCTGTGCAATGGCTTCGCCAATGTGCACCCCTGCTGTAGTGCTCAAATCTAGCTGTCCTACTGGTTCGCAAAAAGACGTGAAAACCAAGAGCACGTGAAGCGAACAAAAGACACACAGAGACAAGATTAGCGAGATCAGCGTGAGTCATAAGAGCACGGTGACCCTGATGTGTGTGCTTTGGTACTAATGCGTGAGACATGAGTGTGTGCGACAACGTGTTAATCCATGGTCTTCACATTTTTGGTGTTCAGTAACGCTTGCTTGTGACGAGAGGCAATCGGCTGACATTAGATGTCAGCGTTCATAAGCTGTTGTCCCGTTACCATCAGTCTGTGTGCACACTGTCGTTCATTGGGTGCGTGATCTTTGTTAGATGTGAGCAAATCTACACCAACTACACGCACCTAACGTTTGACTGTTGCTGCTATTGCTGTTGCTGTTGCTGTTGCTGTTACGGTGCTGTCTCTCACCCATTGGATTGCCGCTCAAATCCAACATCTTGATGCCCTTTGTAATGCGAATCAGTTTCGCTATAGCAATTCCAGCCTCTGGTCCAATGCGGTTGTCTGCTAAACTGAACCAATTCAGTGTAACGCTTGCTCCGCCTAGAGTGATTGCATCTACAATAGCGATTGCTGCATTGGAATTGAGGTCATTGTGACTGAGGTTCAGTGTGGTGAGTGATTTGTTAGAGCGCAGCATCTTTGCTATAGCGCCCGCCGCGCCTTCGCTCAACCTGTTTGCAACACATATGAGTTGTATACAGGCACACATATATGGTACTGGATGTACAGACGGTAGTCAACAGATACAAGACGCGTGTCCATTCGCGTGCATACTTGAAGTAAGGTATAAGTGTCAAGCACTCAAGGCGCAACATCAATGTACAGAGGTATGTTGTCTGCTTGAGACGGTACAGAAGTGATATGAGCAGTATCATTCCACTACACAAACACAAGCATGTAGATTGCATGTGCCCACTTGACCATCGCTTTGTGTACACTATTCGTCGATTGTCAAGCCAAGGCATAGATGTGATATATGATGCAATGGTGCGTATGTCAACGTGACAAGGATCACTATACACAATATATAACAATGTTATGTGTCTAGACACAACACATAACAGTATCACATGAGTAGGCACGTACCTGTTGCATGTGAGGTCAAGGCGTGTGACGGTGTTCTGTATGCCTAGCCTATCATATGAAGGTGCAATAAATGCAGCTGTGCGGCGTGCAAGAGCATTTGCTATAGCGAAAAGTGCTGCTATAGCAACATCCCCTAGTCCACAACTGCTCAGCAATATCTCATCACGGGAGTGTACCATAGCTGTTGCTAGAAACTCGTGCACCTGTTGTGAGTATACAAAACACGTGTGTGTAGCAGAGACAGACATGGAATAGCTTATTGGGACAGATAAGACGCGCGTGTTGCAGAAACAACGATACGCAGACACACGACCATGCAGCAGAATACACAACCACAAGCACATACACATATGCGCTTGCAACGTCGAAGCTACCCAGATCCGCGACGCGTACATGTGCATGTAGACATGTACACGACCGATGCATAGACAAGCTAATGGTCGGCTGCGGACATTCACACGGCACAATGATTGCTAAGCAACAACGGTAACAGTATCGCGCATACATGACATGCACCTCTTGTATAGAGTGCTAAGCATGCATGCATGAATGTATGTACAGGCTCAGGCACTCTTACCTCCGTACTATAAGCTGACCATGTAGCCAGTTGTACATACCCCTGCGGTGGGTGCAGATTGTATGCTTCCGCCACTTGTTGTGCCAAAACAGCAACCTCTACTGCGTATCGACTCGTCATAGCACCATAGAGATGCGCATCCCATTCGTTTGCAATGCGTGCACGTGCGGCTACAACTTCTTGACTCAGGAACAGTGACATGAAACGCGCTGCCTTCCAACGGTTTTGTATTGCAGTCTCGCTGTTGAGATTGATGTTTTTGTCAGACCCGTCCTTTGCTGCTAAATGTTGAATAGCAGGGGTGTTCAACTGGTGTAACGTCTGGGCCACTTCAAGTAGGCCCTGTGATGTGATCAGTGCACATGAAAGTAGCACAAACGCGTCGAAACAGCAGCATGATATCGCTCACGTACCACACAGGCATGTGCGTACACAGAGAAGAATAGCTATCGCTTGCTCAGTCTGATTTCAACGAGTGCACGAGTGACCCATCTCGACGTAGAACACACGTGCAATTGCGTACAACTAGCTCCTACAAAAGACTAAGTCAAGCGTTAGGAAAAACATGGTTTGTCACGAGGAAGTCCTATTGACCAATCATACATATTCAGTGTCAGTAATGCTACGTACCAGGAACACAGGGCCTTCGCGTGATGCAGTCTTGACGTGCAGAAGCTCAGCATGATGATGTAGTAACCATCGCACAGCATCTACTTCCGCTCTGTGCAGTTACGTTAAGAGACATATGATTCATTCAGGAGACAACAATACGAAGAAACACACCATGAGACAACAATACACAGCACGAAACTGATGCAACATGGTAGAGACAGGTACTAAGTGCCCTTACATATACCGGTGTCGATGTTCACAGCGTATACGTTGTGTCTCACTTACACATCGATATTTGTCGGACTTTGTCAATGCACACGGGCGCGAACCTATGCTAATGTATGACAGCAAAGCAGCATCGGCTCGTTCTGCAGCGCAAGTGATCATGCAAGCTTGACTCTGCTAGTTGCCACTGATATTGATTCGCTACGCTTGCGTGTCAAGCGTTATACGGCCAGACATGTTATCCACGACGGGTATGTAACACAGGCTGTAACACATGCGGTAAAAGACATCCACCAAAGGCAGTTGTGATTTTATGATGACGCTACGTGTGTTTGATGTATTCTACCTGATGAATGCATCGTGAAGTAGTGACATGGTGGTTGCTGTTCTGATCTTTGTGACTGTGAGCCCTCGTATAGCTGCCCACCGTACTGTCACAAGCTGCATTGCAATCGATACAGAAGAACACGTATACACACGAACATACGCACACGTTACTGCTGTTTATATTGAACAGCAAGCTACAAGCGCTCTCTCTCGTTATGCATTCGGTACAACTAAGCACAACGCTTCTGTTGACGTTGACACGTGTGCATATCGTTCACTTACTCGTGCGTGTGTCATACTGTCACAGCGTGAGTGTGTACATGTCCTATCCTGTCTACACGTGTCGTGCGTCATACTGTCACAGCTTGAGTGTGTATATGTGCACGCACCGCACATCATCCTTCCTGTATGATGCTGCGATGTCCATTGATTGCATGCCATATCGGTCATTCACTGGCACACGTATGCAGACTAACTGTACACAAGGATGCACACAAATACGCGTACCTTGTCCTTGATCGGTAACAAGCCGTGAGGTGTCGGTCTCGGCCAAACCAGAAATCCGCCCCATTTCTGTTGGTTTAGCATATCATCCCACTGTAGCAGCAGTTGTAACCCCTGCATGCACGGCTGTTCCAGTGCAAAACTGCTGGCGCTTAGGCGTGTGAACAGCAGATTGTCGACGCCACTGTCGACAAACACTTTGAGAGACGTCCACAGCGTGAGCAGCACGTGCGCGAGATCGGCATGTCTTGCTAGCGCCTGTCACATCATGTATGCATAGAGACGGAAACATATGTCGCAAAAGTGAGTATATCAAACATATAGCGTCAACGAGTGTTTGTACAAGGGGATCACATACAGTACGCAGGCATACTTGTGTGAGATATTTACGGTGTCACGCGCAGCAATACATGCGCACACAACATCGAGCATTGAGATGCTGCACGAAAATACACGTACAACCATTGCCAATACATATAGAGACGCACGCACGAAGCAACATGCGTGCAAGCATGCAGACACAGTATGATGCATGCGCTCACTTAGCGGTCACTGCTGCTGCTGTTTACGTGTGTGAGGGGTAATCAAACACGCATGAAGTGTGTGTGTATCTATACGCTTGTGTTACAGTATAACGACTCACCAGTACAATGGCAGCAGACGTAATGACGAGACCTAGTGTGGCCAAGTAGTATAGAGACGGGTAGCGTAGATCAATTGCGGATGTTTGTGGAGTATTTGTGATTGGTACCGTGGCGACATTCGCTATAGCACCAAGTAACATCACTGCTATCAGTGTCCGTCTGCGTAGAGTACAACATGCATAGAGGAACACCAGCATACGCATGCAGCATTAGGGTCATATCCGACAAGCATGCGGAAAATTGCACGCCTGTGCGCATATGCATGCTCATGCTTGAGCCCGAATTCGTGTGAAACATTGGAACGCGCTCAACGATCAGGACACTCACACAAGCGCACGTCCACGACAGAAGCGACGGTCGTGCTCGTATCACAATAAGCTCAAGTGTGCATAGATAAACATGCAGCACACATGTCAAGAACGGTGTCACATACAACAGAAACGTAACTGTGCAACACAAGCTTGCTCGTCAATGAGTACGCATGCTGATGCATGCTTCAGCCGCTAGCAATCTCGACTCATCATGCATCACGTAAGAACCAGACAACACGAAACAGATTTGTCTAAGTCTGACACCACACATGTGTATATGCTGAGTCACTTGCCTAAGTGTTGAGTCAAGTCGTCTCTCTTTCCTCATGCAGATAGGGTCGCTGTAGGCATGTGTACAGTTCAACACAGCATAGCAATAGTGCTCCCCCACACAGCTGGATGCTTGCACTGATGAAGGAAATGAGAACAAGAAAAATGTACCAGGATACATCATACAAGAAATTACCTTATCACAGGCCCCGTTCGGCATCGTTACATGTGTAGCGAGATGTATAAGTATGTCTGGTGCAATACAGTGTAGAACAATCGGGCTCTCCTATAAAGCGTTTGGCATTGATGTACACACGCGTATTGCGATGTCTGAATGCACATAATCAAACACAGCATACAGGTACAGCATCGCGGTTGATGTACGAAACACAGAATCCGCAACCTAATCAAAATGGAACGACAACAACAGGCACGTAAACGTTTTGTTATGTGCTGTTACCTGTACAGATGTGAGAGAGCAATGAGCAAGAATGCTAGTGCAAACTGTTCCAACTGTAGCACTGATCGCCAGTGTGGGTGACGCCACGTGTGTGAAGCTGTCATGTTCAATGCTCCTGCTGTATCTATCACTGTCCCTACACTGTAACAACGGAAAACACAGCGACATTGACAACACGTACGCGACTCCTCAACGAAATATTAGCACGTGCACGACCATCAATATAGAACAGTCAGAATGCGCGCCTACATTCACGCATCCTTTGTACCAGATCATGTGAGTGCAAAATGCACCCATCCAAGGCGAACCCTAACAATCTATTCGTTCTTGTTGTGTCTCGGTCTATCCTAAAGCGATTTTACACTGACCAGACTCATACACCGATTCAGCGTTTCATGGTACGTGAGCATCACATTCAGGCTAGCGCTGCGTAGAAATGTGACTCACGCTGTGATCTCTAGTGCATGCATACAGCGATAGTCCTCGAGTGCCAGGACATAGTCACATCGTGCTTCTTCATATGTCCTGCGCTCCTGTAACATAAATAAGTCAAGCACATATACAGGTACACGCAACAAGCGCACATCAGCATGATGAACATAGTACGCAGCATACGTGCATACGTGCATGTATGCACGCATGTACTTTAAGTACGTGTACACAGCTAATCACACACTATGAGGGTAGCTTGACATTGATACAACCACCTGCGATTGTGCTCCACACGCATCTCATGCTTATGCAATGTCGCGGCATTTCACAAGTGTCACATAAGCAGTCATACCATTTCATTGCTTCTCAAGAGTGAACACCGAATAACAACACAACTCATAGCCGCAGAAACCGTCGTGACATGATAGAGATCATCGACCGCGACGCGGATCCTTTGTGTTGATGTGTACAGTGGAATGCATGCATATTTGTGTCAGTGTTATTTACCTCGTGAAGTGCAGTTCCAAGACCAGACCTATATAGCGCTTCTACATCATGCACTCTTTTGAACAGCCTGATACACATACTACTGATGCCGCTACATCGCCATGACGGTTGTTTCTCATTCTTGTTGCTGACGTGACTGTCACCCTTGTTGCTGCTGATGTTGTTGTTGCTGTTGCTGTTGCTGTTGCTGTTGCTGTTACTGTTGTGTTCTTGTACTGTGATTGCAATGGACGTGTCGTCCGTGTCGTTCAAAAGGTGCTTCCGTTGTTCACTCCAAAAGTGCTTACTGTCACTTGTGTTCCCATTGCTATTGAACATTGAGTGTGTCTTGCTGTTGCTGTTGTGTGTGTATCCAGTGTTGCGATCCGTTGCGAGGGGTGTGATCATCGGTTGTAATTCAATTGCGTTGTTTGGATCGTTCATCGCGCCATTATTCACTGTAGCACTTTCTACGCCCCTATTTTTTTGAACGACTGGTAAATACAGTCAGCCGCTTTGAGTGCTTGGTGTTGTTAGTTGTGCTGTTGTTGCTGTTGTTGCTGTTGTTGCTGTTGTTGTTTGAGTGTGTATCTAGACACAGTGCGTGCTTGACTCGTTTGTTCACGGATGAACAGTGACGTTTGATGATTTTTACTGCGTTGCGAAGTGCTCTACCCGTACTGATCAGATGTAATCGTCGCCTGTTTACAAATCACAGCAAAGTGGGACACATCATCAGGGCAAACATGTCAAGGGTTTAGCAAAAGTCAACTCATAACAACCAGTGCATTGTGCGTGTTTTGTTGACAGAGGAACGATCAGTGCGAGAAAGACTGCACACGCAACAGATATCAGTATAGCTGCTTATATGTGGCTGTCGCATACGCATTTGATGCACGTTGAGCAAGCAAGCAGTCACCCATGTTACACAGTCAGCCAAAACCGGTATTGCACATTTGACTAGAACTCTGTGCACCCGTATCTAAAGATTTCGCTCTTATGCATGTCTGTGAGTACAGGTGAAACGGTTTGGCGTTTGTCAACAACGTTATCCGGGCGTCATGGTACAGACGCGTTCAAGTCTCGTGCCGAATGCTTCTGTGGATGTACAATATACATACAGTATCAAGCCATGTCTCCAGTGCTCGTTAGTCTGTTTCCTGTTACCTTTCGAGCCATATGTTCCTATAGCGAAATTTTTGATATAGCTGCTGTTCTGCTGCCTCATGCGCTTCTCTGTGTCACAATTATTACACATCAACATACACAATGTAGTGTAATGCGTGATGCAGACACTCAACCTTTGAGTCTACGCACGTGCACATGCACATGCACATGCACATCAAAAACAATGAAAGCACACGCCTCACGAGCTATGCAGGCATATGATACAATGTCTGCTCATATGTGCGCATATGATATGCGCCCCATGCGCGTCCGCGCGCACGCATGCACGCACGTATCATGCAGATTACATGACACACAGCATCACTCATACACTCACGACGACAACATGCTTGGAACAAATGCAGTTATGACTCACTTTGCTTGCTGGAAGCTATGGAGCGCAGTACCCCCCAGTCGCAAATCCCCGCAAGCACAGGTTCGCAAAATGCCGTGTAATGCGCGGTAGCCCAGCAATATAGAACACTGCTAGTAGCGTGCTGATTGCATAGAGTGTCAATCCACTCACACTTGCACAGTCGACAACGTTTGTTACTATCGCTCCGTCCACCTGTGATGTACACAATGAGTGCACACTTTACGAGTGTGAGCATACGTGCATGATGCACTAGGATGTGACTAGGATGTAACTCAGAAAAGGTTTTGTGCAAGCATGTATAGTGTGAAGCCGGTAGAAAGGATCTTGATCGATACTTTGCTGTTATAGATGCATGTGCGGTTGTATACCGCATCGGTTGGTGTCGTTGAGGAATCATTTTATCTGACAAGCAGCCTTGTTCAAGCTGATTCGACACGTACATTAAGCTCCATCAGTCTACAACAGATACACTTAGAACACACGCAGTACAAAGACATGTACCCACAGTATACGAGCTTGTCTCTGTGCAACACAAGTAACTCACTTGCGGCGGAAAAGCCATGTAGTAGCACGGGGTGTGGTAGTTGTGCAGTTTTTCACTGGCACGTCAAGAGCTGTATTCCAATCCACTATAGGATACAACGCCCCCATTATGCTCACGGATACTGGCAGATAGTACACGCTCAGCAGAAACAGGCACACATTCACCTGCAATGTACACAACACCATGTAGAAAAGCGTTCGCGGACAATTACACACACACACACAACACACACACACACACACACACACACACACACACACACACACACACACACACACACACACACACACGCATTCGCAAACAACTTTACAGCGAAAGAAGGGCTACGCATGCGTGCATGAGCACCTGTGCATGTATGCACACGCAGTGTACGCATGCAGATGGATGCACAAGCACACAGCATGAACAGGGCTTTGTGGTACAATGGACACAGTCCACAGCAAACAGACAGTGTGCACATAACTAACTCACTGCAGAGCGATGCTGGTTCCAAGTTCCGATGTTCCCATGTAGGATGCAGCATATCGGATGTCATGACTGCTTTGTTCTATTGTGATATGTAATATGTAAGATCAGTGTATGAATGCGGTCTCGTACCTTTAGTGCGACAATGGATCTCAGCATGATTGTGAATGAATACTGTGCTTCATTGCGTCCCTTGCCGTCATGCCGTGCAGCATGTACGAGCTTAGCATGCACAGCATAGCTAACGGCCGTTAGAAACAGAATCAGTATAGCGCAAATGGACCCCAAACTTGCGGCAGCACCGGTTGATACACTGGAACCAAAGGCCATTGCTCCATAGCGTGAAAGTAGTATCATAGCACCTACGATGATCCCACTTGCAAGCGCAACCTCACAAACTGTGTGTGACGACAAGACACACGTTTGCATTTAGAACACACAGAGCACAGAACACACAACCAACAGAGAAACAGGAGAAGCACATGTAAAGCGTCAGGACACTACCAGTGTGAGCGATACCGAACACCAGGTTGCCGACAACAGACGTGTGATTGGCAACAGATGTGCGTAGCTGACAATATTGGACTGAGACACACGCTGCTGCATGTCTAACCACTGAATCGCAACACAAATAATATGATTACTTACGCTGTGTCTCCACCAGTGTGTGAGGTAGATCTTCTGCCACGTGTTCAGCTCCTTGGTATCCGCATAGTCACTCATGCACAATACATACAGTAACACAATCACTGTAGCTGCCGGTATCAAGGCTTCAACTGCATAGCCAACGATACTGCTGTAGAATACTAGCGATTCACCGTCTGATAGCCTGAAATTCCCACTGTAGCTCACAATGTGGATCACCCACAGCACAGGACTGTATGCACACACAATGCACACATATACAATGCACACACATTATAACGTATGAATAGTAGCACATGAGGTAGCTGTTCCTCATACGAAGCTGCGTACACAGGTTCGCTCAGACACAGCAGACGGAGAGAACTATAACTCTAGCTTGACTGATCGGCGCTCAAAGTTGACTTAGTCAGCGCGTCAGAGATTAGCAGTCCACATGACGCACGCTGGCTTTAGGCAGACAACATTCACGCTTAGACGCCGTTTTAATCGAGTGTAATGTACGCTCAGACGCGGTTTTGATTGAGTGTGGACTGACTAGCGACATGAGGGCATCTGTGAGGCGCTGATGCTACCTCTGAATCGAATCTGCGATCGTGATGTTAATTGTCCATGCTGCTAACAACGCTGTGATAATCAGCGACTCTATGCGTTCCAAGACACCATAGCGTGCGTACGGTGATCATATTTGCACAACTGTACTCGCACATTACGCAACATCGCAGCCAGAGCGTCACAGCTACACACGTCCACGACCACATGCGCGCATTCATACACTTCAGTACACAGCAGCACACGGACAGTGCCAAACATCTTGCTGACTGTACTTGACTGTGTAGCTTCGTACCTGCGCATAAACTTCATGCTGACGATTGACCAGCTCCACAGCCTGTAAAACGCAGCTGGCCAGCGGTTTCACAGGGACTTGCAGTATCAGCCACAGCATCTGTAAGAAGCTGACGACACGCTCCATTTTTAACCACAGGCTCCCGATCAATTCTGCTGCTGGGTGCCTTTTCTCTATCGCCAGACCTGTTACTGGGTCAATCACTGGCTCATTCGCTGCTGGCTTGCTGGTGGTGCTAGCAGTAGTTGTGTCGACTGTGTCCAGTGATTGCTGAGTGTCCTCATCAGCAGTAGTTACAGCATGGTTGTTTACATTTTCTAAGTGACTGGTCATTATCAGCGCTGTTCGATTGTTGCTTTCAGCTGTAACATCAGTAGTTGCAACAGCCTTCGATGCAATTGGATCTGGTGTTTGTTGCTCAACAGACCTGCTGTTGATAGGATCATCGAACACTATAACCGATTCCTCGTCACTTTGTGCAGCACTGACATCTGCTATTGATGTTACATCGTCCAGCACGAGCTCAACAGATTCATTCGCATCTGTTGTAGCTGCTATATCCTGTGCCGCGTCATGATCAGTGCTACCAGCATCGCTTAGACTGACACTTCCAACGGTCTCAGGCAGCTGTTCTTCTGTCTGTTGCTGATGTTCACTGTTGCTTTGCTGAGCTTCACGGGCTGTTTCTGCAGGCAAAGATGTGATATCATTGTCTACGCCAGGCAGCACCTTCCTGATGCGCTTGTACTTCTTGATGCGCATGCTGTCAGAGTGTTGCTGTCTGTGTCACTTTCGGTCTATCTGGCAAGATCCGACTCGAGCTGAGCTGCTGACTCAACACCCATTGCTATGGCGCAAATCTTTCAAAGAGTCGTGCACATACTGAGAAGAGCAGGACCTTGAGACCTTGACAATTTCAAAGGTGGGCAAAATCTGTCAATCCGTTGGAAGATCAAGATCGCCGATCCACAAGCTTGACTGCTACTCCACCGCTATGGCTCCAGTCAGCTACGAACTTGTCTGCGTCGGTGGAGGTGAGGCAGCAGCAGCTATCATCGCTCAGTGCGCAGATCGCGATCCTGGTCTCTCTTTCGATCTTGACCGTCGATCCACACATTATATGCCCAGTGCAGGTGTGACAGCAGGGTACTGGGCAGATGCCTATGTGGAGCTGCTGCAGCTGGACCCCCTGCTGAAGTCACGCAAAACCCCCATGACACTTGCTATACTGAGCTCGTACCCTGAGGGAGTGTACCCTTATGAGAGAGACGCACTCAGCAAGGTGCGTAGCATGCAAATGGCGTGATGCTGTCAGCTCAGTGAAGTTTGTTTGCACCACGCGACTGCTTGAGGAGTGGTAGTGGAACCTGTCTCGGCGTTAGGCTCATCGAATGGTATATGCACATGACGTGCGTTGCATGCAAGTCACTGTGTGCGCTGAGTGACAAACATTTTGTTTGACAGTGCACTCAACACTTCTGACTGACATTAACTACGTCGATGCAGGCGCTGCTAGATCCCAACTCCCCTCAGTGCGTGATGCTCTAGCAAGCAAAGGCTGTACATTTCCCTTCACAACTAGCGGCAATCCTGACAGCAAAACTAGCAGCAGCAGTAGCGAAGCACATGGGGCAAAGTGGTACAAAGCGCATGATATTCATTTCATCTGGGGTTGTCAAGCTGTGTGTGTGAGTGCTGAAGAGAAAACTGTGACGTGTCAGATTTGGCTAGACTCCAGTGGCAAACGGCTTGACCCACCAAGCCCCAAGGTACAGAGCATATACTTCCTACATGCACATATAATTGAGTACTTCTCTTATGTGTACAGCCCGTAGCATGGGCACAGGCAATCAACACGCAGACATCACAATCGGCTGCCGATGTGCGCCGAGTGTCTACGCTGTTTTGACATAGCTGCAGGTTCGTTCGTCTGATGTTGAATGAGCGGCTTGCAAATTGCGCCGACATGTACTTATTGGCTCTGTGTGGTGTCTACACGCACCTGTAGATATATCATCTTTGACGCGTACCTTGTTATGTATGCGCATGTTGCATTTTTGCACATAAGGTGGTGAAATACGGCAAACTGCTGATCGCAACGGGGCGCTGCTCCTACAACATTGCGTGCATCTCTCATCTCACCACAAGCAAGTCCAACAGCAACAACAGCAACAGTGAACGGTATAGCAAATGCGGACGCTACTGTATCAAGCGGCTGTTACTGCATTGAACATGGAGACATGAAAGGGTTGAAAATGGATGCGACAACAGCGGATGCATGCGGACATGGCAGTGCGCACTATGTGCGAGACATTGGAGATGTACACAAGCTCGTTGCAGCTTTATCAGTCGCTGAAGACACACCGGTAAGTTGTGACCACATACGGTGTGTAAGTGATCGATTCTACACCAGATGCATTGTTGTTTATATACACATGGGCTCGTTATCACTCCATCACTCACTGACGATAATGCTACAAGGCACTTAATATCAGTTCTGTCTGAAGTGCATATTCAGCACCTAAATCGTGCATAAATTACATCACTGCTTTGCAACAGACGTACTGACGGTACAGGCAGGTTGTTTCATGGCTAGTGCTTTGCTGTATAACCCTTATCTCATGATGTGATTGCGTATGCCAGTGTCACGTATGATATGTTGCGTACGTGTGCTGCGACTACGTACATGGCCCTGTTGCAATCAGACTATCTCGTTCATTCCTAGATCACCCTGGCCGACAGGATGATCGGTGTTTGACACATGCGTGTGTTGTACCGTTGCGATGTGATGTGACAGTATCTGTGCTGCGTTTTCAGGATCACACAGTAGTGTTCATCGTCCGTGTGACTGACGATGTATGTGCATGTGTGACTGATCATCGTTGTGCGTGATCTTGTTGTAATGTACGACCTTTGTGTGCTTTGTTGTGATCTTAGGACAGCACAGTAATGCTCATCGTACGTGTGATCAATGATACATGTCTGTGTTCCCATTCCTGCTTCAATGCGATGAGTGTGTTTTTCTGTGGTTTTGTTGTTGTGATGTTAGGACAACACAGTAGTGATTGTAGGGGGTGGATGTTTGAGTCTGGAGATAGCAAGTGCATGCAAGACATGGTACCCTCACTTGAAGATTGTCATGCTGATCAAAGGCAGTCACATACTTGAAGGCTTGCTGACACAGGTACAGAACATGTGATGGTACATGCTTGTGTTTAGCAACACTTGTCAACACGCACATGTTCTGTCATGTAGGAAATGTACAATGCATATCTCTCTGTCGTCCGCGTTGCACGAAGGCGTACACACACTTGAACGCGCACTCATGCAAACGAAGGTACTACGCGGTAGAAATCAGCAGTAAGCTGCGACCATGATGCTTATTAGCTGTTTGCGAACAAGGTTGTGCCGCGTGCCGACGCAGAATGTAGATGAAATGAAGCACAATCACACACTAGACAGCATGCCTACAGACGTGGTTCACATGGGCATAGCAACGTCTGATGCCAAGATGTCTCTTGTTCCGTGGCTTGTAGCCAATGAAAGCTTGATTTACGTACTTCGAAGTAGGATCGCCGATTTCTTGCACCATGCTATTGTGCTTGTGCTTCTCATCGTATTTCTGCACTGATTAGGATTTGGCTCTCATGTGTACATGTGTGCAGGTGTGTGTATGTTCACTGATAAGGTTGTTTTGTTTTATCTGTTTCGCTGTTGCGCTGTTGCGTGGGTTGTTCTTCCTTTTTGTGTTCCATTGCTACATTGTATCAGGAGTTGGCTGATGTGTATGAGTCAGACCTTGAAGCGCGAGGGATACAGCTTGTGTTCAATGCAACAGCACAACGCTTGTGGCAACCCAATGAGATTGGCAAATTTGCAACGCCTGATGGATCCATTCATGGTTGGCGTGCAACCACATGTATGCATGTTTACATGTATATATGCACACATATGAGCATGTATCATCGATGTAGGTGCGGTCAATCAAAGCGTTGCGTGTACGTGAGATATGTTCTCGATGTGTGTGCGATCGATCCGCTGAGCACCTATAGCTGCCTGTTAGCAATGTGGGTCGAAATCTGCTGTGTGTGTGCAAGACTAACATAGGGAACACCATGCCCGTGTCCGTGCAGTCGCCTTTAGACAACCGGCGCGTGCATGTTACAGACGTTTGACTGATCGACTGACCACACTGTAGCAGCGACCATGTACCGTCCATTCCGTTCAGTGCAATGCATCATGTCTTGTAGCACGCGTGCGGATCACGTTATGTTATCACTGCGACCTTTGAACTGTCATGTTGAGCTGTCGTGTAGTTCTGTATCACAACTGTATCTCGTGTACATGCATGCGTGCATGTATGACTGTTGCAGACATTTTTAAAGGATGGACGCTACAAGAACTGTCGAGGCGTGGTGTGCAAGATTGGTGCGAGCAATCGGTCACGTGACACATAAGTACGCCTGCTGATGCACGTGTAACGCATGTGCAAGTCATGTAACGGTCCTATGCACTGGGGCTGTACCAAACAGCAGGTACGTCTTATGTTGCACTCTGTCGTTATATCATACATGATGTTATTTGTATATCTCAGAGTGGATGTACACGTATCATGAGGCATCTGTAACATATGACTCAGTGTTCTCGTGTGTCACACACATGAGCAAGGTCACGCAATGGTCCTGCGTGATGTTCAAATACCTCATAACACGTGCGTGATGTCATATATGTGAAATATCCCATGTCATAGCATACGCTGTTCAGCTTGCTACGTAGGATGCATGATTACGGCCACAGTGAAACTTGGTCTGTGCATGTGTCGCGCGTGCACGTGTATTGCGGTGTGTGCTGCGTACGCACGGATATATCTAGCGCATGGCACATGTGGTCGTGATTGTCTCACATTGCGTAAGCATATTCGCAGCAGTGAGTGTGTTATGCAGTGTAATGACGTGTGATACTGCCACATGTCATAGCTGAGTCACGCCTTGCAGCGTTTGTAACCGTGACACGGTGTAACGTAATGCAATGTCATGCAATGTGATGTGTGACGGCACGCATAAACCGCATACAAATGAAAGCAGTGCATGTGGTTGTCACTGTCACGTGTAGCGTACGTGTCTGTGACGTAGTGCAAGAAGATGATTTGAAGTATAGCTGTATCGATGTGGTGTGATGTGATGTATAGGTGTATCGATGTGATCTGATGTGATGTGATGCGCTGAGGTGTGTTGCGATGTGTAATGTGATGTGCAATGTGTTGCGTGAATCTAAAATGCACTCAAGTGTGTTGCAATGTTCAATGCTTGTGATGTATGATGTCATCATGCTATCAAACAGGTGTGTATCAGGTGTCGTGAGCTTGAGCGAGACAGGTGCTATAGTAGTAGATTCTGCTCTAATGACAAGCAAAGCCCACATCTATGCTGCGGGAGGTTTGTGCAGCACATCTCACATGAATAAAGAGTTCTGCAATTATGATGATCCTCACTCAGTGTTACAGGTTTAAGATTTCTCGTTGTGTGTTGCGCTATGAACACCTGCAGGAATTTTGCTGATAGCGTGCTGTTTTGCGCGTGACCTGTGGGAGCGTGTCATAGTACTCAGTGATCACATGGAATTGCACATGGACACTAGTCTGTCTAACTATTCACATCGGTGTACTGTGTGCAATGCTTCCATATGCAATGTGTTATAGATGTAGCAACCTGTTGTCTAGACAGTAGTTAAGCGTGCCTGATAGCAATACATTACTGATTGTATATAGAATTGTGCTTGACCGTCAACATCGCTATACTGTGTGTTTTGCTGTCAAATGCGATGCATGAACAGATGTAGCCACCTACCCTCTAGCAAGCGAAGAGGGGTGTTCAATGCCTACAATGCATGTGCAATGTGCACGTGAGATGGCGCGTGTTGCAGCACAAAACATGGCTCTATCTGCTGTTGCAGCACAGTATAACCCACTGCCATGCATACAGCTGAAGTTCATTACATTCAGCCTCACTTTCTATGGCGTCGCGAAAGGTACGACTACGCATATACTAATAACTGCACACACAAATGCACAGAGATTCAATGGTGTATACACGGCCCGCGTACATGCGTGTGTTGATCGCCCTATTACACATGCGTCTATCATGTTCCCATCTTTTTTTTGACATCGCTAAAACTGCAATCAAGTGTATATGTGTACACAAGTCTCGCTAGAGCTGCGATAAAGTGTATATGTGTACACAAGTTCCGTACGCATAAGTACGTTCATTTGTCGACAGCGCTGCTCGATTATATCACGCTGCGAGTATGCTGTGGTTCGTGTTGAGTCTTACAAAGGTACAACATGCAGCCATAGCCATGTTCTCTGTTGACGTTGAGCACGCCTCAGTTATGTCCCTGGGTGTTGTGTACCCGGATCGTATCACAAACGCCTTGCTTATGCTCCTGTGTGTTTTGTGGTTTGTGTGTGTGTATATCACCTCAGGTGAAGTAGCAATGCGAGTTTCAGAGGAATGTACATAGACAGCCATGTTTGATGCATTTTGTCATGTGCATATGCCTGTGTTGCACCTCATGTGTCTGTGTTGCGCGTTGTGCGTTTTGTACGTATTCACCGCAATCATACGATTAGGTGAAGTGGCGATACTAGGTCTAGAAGAGTTCTCAGAGACAGCTATGTTTGGTGCATTCTGGATCCGCAAAGGTCAAGTCATTGGTGCGCTGTTAGAAGGTGGAGCCGCACAAGACATTGTTAAACTCAGAAAAGTAAGTGACCATCGAATCTCATCATGTAATGTTGAGATTTTTTAGATGCACAATAGCGTCGATATCGACAGAAATGTCGTCACAGCGAGAGGATATCCTTCTCTGTGTTGGTGTGAGGATGCAACATGGCTGCTGCATCACATGTTTGAGTCTCACGCACGTCCCGCATGCCACGCCCGCCCTTACTTTATGCATGTGCACGTGTATGCCCGTTGCTGTTTTGTTTATGTGTTTGCATCTCAAAGGTAATCTCGTTCAAGCATGCGCCATGGTTCTCACATGCTGCTCGTTTGATCACGTATGTATGTGTGTGTGTGTGTATGTGTGCCTTGTGTGTGTGTATGTGTACATGTGCATGTAAGATTGCGATGGATCGACCCAAGGTGCCGAATGTCGCATCTGTGACAGCTACACCCCTCAAAGCTTTCCTGAATGATCCACACAACGTGCATGAGGTATGATTGTGACTGCAGTCAAATTCATTCTCATTGAAGTACATTACTGTGTGCGAGATCAACTCGTACTATTGAACAGCATGGTCCTGGAAACCCAAATGTCTTCCAATAGGAAGCGTCTCAACACACAACAAACAATGCATCTGTTGCAAGTACGTGCTGCTTCTGTGTCGCGATGATGCCTGCCCAGCGCTCTGTAAATACCGCAAGTATCAATCATTGACTATGAACATTATTCTTGCTGCAATCGCTTGTCCGACTATCTGTGGAAGTGCATTTATGGTGCAACTGTGATATACATTCCACCTCTGTGTCGGTATCCACATGCGTGTTGAGTATAACGTCAGTATTAATACTGATGCGAATACTGTTCTTATGTTTATTTGACAGGTTCGTGCACCTGATGACCCCAAAACAGCAGCACTCACAGCGGGGGATCAGCTGACGCTATGCTGTAAATGCATGTAATAGCGACCACTTAACATGTGGTTGCAGCCGCGCACATACAGACGCACGTGCTACAAGCACGGTTGTGCCATGACTAGACAACGCATCCATGTGTGATTGCTAGTCAGACCATGAGTGCATGTGCATGTGATAGTAGACGGCCAGCACGCACGCAATGCTATGCCACACACGCATATGTGACAGCAAACATGCGAACTGCACGTGTCAGACGACTCTGTACCACGCTGAGCACCGTTGCAACACGTCTGAAGGCTGTTGTATCCCATTGTCTCGAAGGACATAAAGAATGATTCCGATAGCGGTTGTGAGACGCTGTCCTGTGTCTTGCTATGTGCGCTGCGTCCTGTACGGATCATTGCAGTGATGCGATTCACGATGTCGATCCCTCAAGACACACAGATGGTGCATAGCACAAAACAGTGTGTGAACACACACAGCAGTTTCGGTTCCTAGATTGTGGAGTGTAGTGTTAGGACATGCAGCCTGATGAGTCAACTCCCTGGATCAACAGCACAGACACAATACATCCTCTCACATCTCATGAACAAACAACACTTATATTGCCGCATGCATCATGACGTCACGTGTGTGTCTGTGTGAGGCTGTGACTCGTGTTGTTCGTATCGCAGTGGACGCTTGTGCATTGCGATACATCCACTTGGACAACGATCATCACGATAGTGACATGGAACGAATGCTTGCAAAGCAATGTGCAAGCCACACGCACATCGCACGCCATGCACAACCCATTTGCAGCGCATGTGCTGTGTGCATAGTGATACACGAGAAACGCGCACATGGCATCAAAATATGATAGCTACAGAAACACGTTTGCGCGATGCAGCGAACATCAAAAGACAGCGAACCACACCGAAGGGTCTGTAGATTTTTGAGTAGCGCTATGCACCTTGCTATGTCTGAGACTCTTGCTGTGCCGTTGTGATCGTCTTTTCGATGACATCATGTCTCTGTCAGCATGTAGCATCAGCTACTACTCTGTGTGTTGTCTCTGAACCTTGATGAAACATAATAGATACATCCTCTTGTGTGTGACATGAGCCGCCAGTCAGCAAAGGAACCACAGCTACATACACACTTGTGCGTGTCGCCTGTTTGCGTGTGTGCATATACGCATGTATTCAGACGCAGTCTTCTGTACTTACTGACGGCCCTAAATCTACTTGTCTAGATCCTGCTATTAGTGGTGCGTGCGTACGAGCGCAAAGAGACACACACACGTATTTCCGCCAGTATGACGCGTGTCTTTCCGTTGTCTAGCGTCTGGTGCTATCAGCCAGTATCTGACGAGAGACACTCAGTTAGCACACTGCAAGCGCCGTGTTGTTGTTGTTGTTGTTGTTGTGGCTGCTGCTGTCGTTCTCATTGGTTGCTGTCGATCGTTGCATCGTCGCTCAGTAACGTCAGCGGTCCCCACATCGATGCGAACTGTCGTGTTTGCATGTTCAAAGTCAAGCCGCTGCCTTTGCTGTTGTCAATGTTCTGCATTGCATAATGACCACTCAGTATCCGCTGCATGTTCAAGTGAGTGATCACATGATCGCAGTCAGCTTGATACTAATAGTGATCGCACAAGGTTTTCAATTGAGTGAGATCAGCTAGGCATAGGTTGATCGAAGTCTTCGAAATCAAAAGCAGCACTTACAGCATGCCTCTTACTACTCAGTGCACCGCTGTTGCTACCATCATTGCCATCTGATAGCATGATTCCATTCAGCATAGCATTCTTCTGCTTATGTTGATTCCTTACTGTGTTAGAATCAGTACTGCTAACAGTATCAGCGTTATTAGCCTGACTGTGACTGTCGCTGCTGCTGTTGTTCGCTATAGTAGGGTGATGAATCGTGGTTTGCAGCATGTATGTCAGATCAGGAATCTGGGCATACAGGTTGCGTGCTGTCTGTGACATGTTCGACACATAGTCTCTCACTGCATAGCGATCAGCGTTCGCTTGCACACGGTGACTATCATCGCTAGCGTTTACACCTGTATTCGCTGTCGTAAGCGAGCGTGTAGTGTCAGCATGAGTGGGCGTATGTAACGCTGTTGCTGTTTGTTGTAACGAAGAGTCCATTAAGCCAGAGTTTCGGCGTTTTTCGTTGACTCTGTGCTGAGTTGATTTCGCTATAGCTGCCATGATCGATGCTTCTGTTGCAGAGGAACGCCGTCTATCATGCTGTTGTTGATGTGCATCAAGTGTCACATCTGATCCGTTCGCCACTGCGCTACCGCTAGACGTGTCACTGTAACAGCACATGACATAGTATGCAATACAAACACCCCCACCACAAGTGAGAAAGCGTGTACAAGACATCAGCTGGAACAAGGCCTTGAACGTCAACATGCAGTTGCATTGGCGCTCAAGCTAGGCCGTTATAGAGCAGCGCCTAACACATCTAACACACAGGAAGACATATGCGGTCGAACACTCGCGGAGCATTGCACGACGCCATGATGTTCAGACATGAACCGCTTGCTTGCGCAACAACGATACTGAATCATGTAATTCATCATTTTAAGACACAGTTGTTCTGCTATTACATGACCAGTGACGCATGGGAAAGCGTGTGAGACTCACCGATCATATCCCCAACTCAAGGATTTTGCCACATCACTGCTCGCTATGTCAGCAGATGCATTGAACAACTGTTGCTGTTTCGGTGTTGTGCTGTTGCTTGCGTTCGCGTCAGCGTTCGTGGCTTGTATGCCCATGTTAGCAAGCACGGATGCTAACAGGTTATCGCTATCTGATCGTGACCCTCGTCGCTGTGTTGCAGATCCGACGGGTGATGCCAAATGCGCATTTCCTAGGCTAGATCCTGTTGTGCAAAAGATATATACAGGCAACGCATTGCAACGCGAACACTTGTTCAAATATACGTAGCATGCGACAGAGTACATTGCGTCTCAACATGAGCCAATCGCGAGACGGTTGCTAGAATAGCATGAACACGCACACACAGCAATGAAGGACTGTGCGCGCTGAGATGCAGAATGTAATGCTCATATGTTTGAACATCACCAAGACTTTGATCGATGGTGAGCTGTATTCTAAGTATGTGTACAGGTGTCAGAATGACACGCGTCTACACAGCAGTGAGTTACCCATGAGGACTACAGTTGTGACACTCTGATCACACTACAGATGCGCTTCAAACTAACATCAGCGTCTTGTTATGATGCGTTTGAGTCGTAGTACCTGCGAACGTTGCCGGTTGACTTGATTGTTGTATGATTGCACTTTTTGTTGCACCCGTCGCTGTTGCTGCGTGTTCACTCAGTGAGGGGGCACTCAAAAACAGCTTCGCCCAATCATATTGATTGTCTGCCTGCTGCTGCTGCTGTTGCTGTTGCTTTTGATGATTGTTGCCAGTCTTGATCAAGCCGCTTATATACTGATTCACACTGTGTGGTTGCACATGACTACTGCTTGATGCATGTACATGTACACCTTCATGATGTGGTTCACTGCTTTGGAACTTAGCGAATTCGATATCATCGCTGTTGTCCTGGTCATTGTTAGCATCAGTCGTTGTCGCGTCATTTGTAGCGGCACCATTGTTATGTGCTGCTGCTGCTGCAGTCTTCGCGCTAGTATCAGCAGCAACAGTAACAATGTGATCAGTGTGAGTCGTTGGTTTCGCGACTGATGTAGCTGTTGCTTGTCGATCAGTGATCAATGATGTTGCTGCTGCTGCTGATGTGTTCGCATTAGCGCTTGCACGTGTGAACGGTACACTATTGCTGCTGTTGCTACTACTGCTGCCGCTGTTGTTGCTGCTGATGTTATCATGACTCAGTCGCCTCGCAGCACTATCTCCTACAGTCAAGAACAGAAGATCATGACGAAGTACATGCATATGCGTATGTGTAAGGCACACATACTACAGGCAAGTGACATCACACTGCGTTTGCTCGATATTGCACCAGATTGCACTGTACATTGAGATGCTTGCGTGTGTCGTACGACAAAGGCCGACAAATACGAAACACAACGCTGCAGGCACATGGCATCGCGTAAAGGTCTGTCATATTACATTGTGGTGCACCGCATAGCGTCGGCTGAGACTTTTTGTCAGTGCTTATACACACTCCCGTCGATGCCAGTAAAACTGACACTACACTCAACATTAGGAGCTATACGGTCGCGCAAAAGTTCAGCATTAATGTGCACTGTACATGTCAGCCACCAAGCATGTATGCACGTATACCTTCGGTGTTTCATGCTGGCTTTATCTCAATACACAGCATTCGAGTGCTTACGTGTGAAGACAAGATGCGTACAATGATGCATATTATACGTGTACACTGTGCATAACGTGTACATTGTACATTCCACACACGATGCATGTGTGCATGCACGTATGGATACATGTATACCTTCTTTCAGGTTTTTGCTGTACCTTCCTCTCGAGGTGCTTTACCGGCTGTGGGGACACGATTCGCTAATGCAGAATTCTTACGCGCTAACCAAGCTGTCGATGACGCACCATTGCGTGATCCATCCAGACTGCCACTGTTACGGTTGTTGCCGAACATTGCGTTGCTGGCGTTTAAGGAGGCATACACGCGCGCTTCATGCTCGTGTGTCCCCCTGTCGCTTGGTTCAGTCACATGCAGTGCGTGTTGTATCTGTGCAACCACCCAAGGCGATGACACTTGAGTTGCAGTCGACACACCGAGCCTGACATTTTTTGCGCTCTGATGTAGCGACCCGTCGAAGCTTGTCGCACTTTGAACGACAGAGGGTACGCTTGGTAAACCTGTATTCAATGCTGTTGCTGCTGCTGCATTTGCGTCATTTAGTGTTGAGGTTGAAGGCTTTGATTTCATAGGATCTGAGATATCCAGTGTATGATCATAGTGTGAGATCAGTGACTGTAGCGCAGCACCGTTACACGGGGCGTGGCGCTTGTGCATGCGTCTGTTACTGTTACTACTGCTGCTGTTATGACTGCTATTGTTGTCGCTGTGCTGATTAGCCGTTGCTGCTGCTGCTGCTGCTGCGGCCGTTGATGCAAATATCTGTCACATATCCAAGTACACAGCACAAGTGAGACACATGATGACGGAAGAAAGCACATGAAAGGTATCGCACTTAGCATTGCATGACCGTAGCAAACAGCAACATGCGACGCAAGTGCTAGGTAGATGTATCCAAACGTGGCATGTTCGTGCTGAGAAAGCGTCGATCGGATAAGATAACAATAATACAGCGATGGTCAGCGCAAAGGGTGTACGCGTTGCTGAACACTGAGCTGCATGCTTTGACGTTTAATCGATATACCAACGTTGAACCGTTGAAAACGCATGCATGTCCGCAAGGTTGGATCACGATCCAGATACTCTGCCTACACGCTTTCATGAGCCGGCCGCGTACGCAAGTAAGCGTAGCGTTGAGTGCGTACCTCTGTACACCGTTGCAAGAGCTCGTGTCTTGGTGTTATCCGAGCGGCACTACTCACACCGTCCCTTTGATTCTTTACCAACGATGCACCCTTGTGACACGTTCACTCTGCTCACTTGACCCTACCGTAGCATTTGATCGTTGCGCAACGTCACTGTTGTTCACGGTGTGAGTCTGTGCTACTGCGCGATGGCTGCCAGTGCTTGGAGCGTGCGTGACATGTTGTGTGGATTGAAAATCACTGCTGTTATTGTTGCTGTCACCAAAACCGTCCTGAAAATCAGCGCCCCAATCGCCAGCATCGATAGCATTGCTTTCTGTTGTTGAGTGTGCTTGCTCTTGCGTTGTGGTTGTGTCTGCATCGGTCGTTTCATGTGCAGATGTTTCATCAGTTGCTGTTGCATTGACAGTTACAGATTCGCCAGAAACCGTTACAGCAGAAGCTGTAACAGTTTCGTTACAAGTAACGGTTTCATCAGCAGCATCAAAATCACCCCAATCTTCATCCTCTGATGCTGTTTGTTCGTCAGCTGATACAGTAGTTCCATTCACTGTATCATTGGTGTTTTGCATGTTCCCTGTATCACTGGTGTTTTGCATGTCATTAACGATGGATTGCTCTGTTCTGTCGGATGGTATATGAACGGATCGAGACGTGATGTCGTTAGCCGTTGCTTGGTCATGCAGCGCACTGTCTGTCACCGTTTCATCGTTGCTGACACTAGACTGTTCGTGATTGTCGCTTGTAGATTCAACTGTTGATGAGTCGAGCGACTGCTGCTCTGTGCTCTCTAAAAGCTGTGTGTCTGTTGTCGATACTGCATCGTCAAAGCGCACGTCCGCCATCGCATCAAGATTTAGGTTGGTCGCGTCAGGCTGTGGTGACGCTGCTGTTGTTAGCACAGCATTTGACTCTTCGGTTGTGAGCATAGGTGCATTGTGCTCAACTTGTGTGGCGTTTGCGTCAGAGGTCACTCTGCTTGAGTCGGGCATGCTCAACGCTTGTTCATATTGTAATCGTGAGTCAGCGTTTGTGTCCCCGTCAGTGAATTCTGCCTGTTGGATCGGTGGTATGTCTGCGTCTGCAACAGGGATTGTGACTGGTGCCCTGATTTCAACGGCGTCAAATGCACCCCAATCATCTGCATCCACACATGTCCTATCAGCGTCGGTATCTACAACGACATCGCCGTTGGAAGTTACAGCTTCAGACACTGTGCTAGAGCATTCGTGTGCAATACTGCTTGATGGTAGATCCATGGCATCTGCTACGTCTGTTGATACATGAGGTCGAGGTTCATCTTTCAACGTACTATGCTGCTGCTGCTCGTGCACGTCAGTAGATGCTTGAGAAACAGGCATTGCATATGCATTAGTAGCAGCAGGATCAATGGCTGCACTGTATGGGCTTGTTAAGCTGTTGTCGTCAGTGGCAACGTTCTCATCGTCGAGAGCAGCAAAAGAATCTTCTGCAGTGTCATGCGCTCTGTCCAGAGACATGCTTGTCCTGTGCTGTTGTAGCTGTTGCTGCTGTTGCGCCGCATCTGTATGCACTTTACTTTCACTGTCGCTCATGCTGACAGATCCCGCTACTCTTTGATGTGATAGACTGTTCTGTTTGAGACTTGAAACTTGCGGTTCTGTGCTGTTGGTCTCTGCCTTATGATGCTCATCAGCTGGCTGTGCGACAGCTGCTATTGCTGCAGTATTGGCAACAGCGTCGAGTGCTGTATGCGACTGCGCAGCCGACTCCAAGCTAGCGTCGAACTCACCCCACCCTTCATCGTCCTCTCCACTGGTGGACTCACTGCTGCTGCTCTTCATATGCTGCAAGCTTCCAGCATCATGATTCAAAGTGTTTGTATCTTGCTGCTGTTCTTGTGTGGCATGCTCATTGATCCCATCCGCCGCACCCGATACTGTCTTGCGGGGTGAGGTGTCAGGGGATGGGAGCGACCAGTCTACACTCCTACTCAGCATCGCTTACAGTGCTGTTGTGGATTTTGCTCGGCAACTCGCAAGATCCACGCTAACAAAAGTCATGTGAAACTGACAGCAGCATCGCATAGACAGAAGGGAACGAACGCTTAGCAGCAGTGGCGTGTGTGATGCTCTAGTGGCGTCCGGTCCGCAGAGAAAGAGAGAGAGAGAGAGATGGCGTGGTATCAGCGCGCCGGGCTGTTCTGCCATCGAGTCGCGGACACATTGCAGGCGCAGTGTAATCATCAATCACATAGAGGGTCACGTACACGTACTGAAGCAGCAAGCCAGCTGAGCATGTGCAAGCAGCTGCTGTAATGCTTCCCTACAACTACTCGCACATTTTCCGTCCAAGGCTTCACGCACAGAGAGAGCTCCGTGTTGTGTTGCTCGTTGAGCACGGGCCATCGGATCGATTGACTAACGTGGGCGTGTCCATGTGCTGTCATCATCTCTCTGCAGTTGCCGCGCAGTCCATCGACCTTTGCACGCAAGGGTAAGCTGAAATGGTCAGTATGGTTACTAAAGTTCGAAGATCCATTAGCTGAGAAAGCGCATCAACAGCACAAGGATGCTTTCAAACGCTTCAACCTCAAGCTCACAAGCTTGTTGCTGGCTGTGGCAGAGACTATGGCCACCATCAAGACCATCAAACGCAGAGACTGGGTACGTCCGTTATACTTGCCATTGGATGTGCGTATACGTTTTGTGCGCAGAAGCGCAAGCACCTACCTAGGTAGCTCTATGTTTTGCAAGAGAGACTGCGATGGCTGCTGTTCAGAGCGCGAGGGAATAGGAGCATTTGCCAAAATGATGATCCAGCTGCACACCACCATAAGTGGCACAGAAACTCGGTATGTGCAACGCAGCTGATGGGTAATTTGGTCATGACTGCTTGTATGCCACAGGTTGGAGCAGTAGAGTTCTCGATGGCTACAGCACTGCTGCTGTTCATCAGTTTGATCTCAGCAAGGCTTACACGCCAGCAAGTCAAGTGGACCTCTTGGGGCATGACTTGCAGGTTGGTACACATGCGTTTCTTTGTGAGTCCGTCGTGTCCAGAGATAGCAACGACGCACAGCTGTCATGTTGGTTGGTATGTATGAGTCTGATATACTCGGTGTCACGGTTGCGTGTGCCACAAAGCAGCCTGAGCTTTGTCAGATGTCGCTCACGGTGCCATGGTGTCTCTCGAGTCTGCAACGACTGCACTTTCATACCACGTGGTGTCATGTCTCTGTGTGTTTTACTGGCATACTGCAGTTTTCATGCAGTCTATCTGACACTTGTGCTGACAAATGCTGCTGGATATAACAGCTGGATACAATTGAAGCAGGGCGTTTCGCCTGTCAGCTTGTATGCAGGTACGTGCTATGCTCATAACTTTGTCACGGCACCATGCAGCCGTGCATTGTGTGTCGATTTAGCACTACATAGCACTACACGCGTACTGTTTTTGCTCAGTCCTTGTGGGCATTGTGACGATGTAATGGCGATGCAGCACACACAGCGTGCTTTCTATTGCCGAAACATCATACCATATCTCTTTGTGATTGCACGTATCGCTCGTGGTATGGCTTATGCGCACAGTGACTTGCATCTATCCGTCTCTTGTGTCTCATTGCTCTATGTTTCACTGAAGCGATGCATTATCTTTCATTGTGAACGTTTCGCTGATGGTACGGCTTATGCACACAATGTCTTATGCGCATTTGTTTCTTGTGTTTTGATTGCGTTGTGTTGCGTTGTGACAGCGACGCAAGTGGTGTTCCAGTTCTTGCTGCCGCCGTACTGGTTCAGTCAGGTGCGTAGTGTATCATTCGATTCCCTCACGTACCCTTCATCTGTTCTTTTTTGCACAATGCTCTTATACTGACCTAGTCAACCATTAGCGTGCGCAATAAATCATACGTGATGTAGTATAGCATCATGGTGTCCAGTCAAAGGTTGACAGAATTGGGTAGTATGATCGGTTGTTTCAAACCTTTGTCAAGATGAAGGATGCATTGCAACGACAAGTCTTCATACATGCAGCCTGTTCTCGGTACATTGCAATGCAACAAACAAGTCGCTCACCGTTCGCCTGTACATTGCACATTGCGCTCGAAGTGATGCGAAGATGCACGCGCTGCGGCTTGTATTGATAGTCATCCCAGTGTTCTATGTTGATTGTTACCTTGCAATATGTTCTTGCTGATCGCATATGGATGTCTATAAGGTGAAAGTTTCAGCACGCAGCAACGCGCTATAAGTGTGTGTAACATCGGTACTTATCGCTTTGCAACTCACAGTGTGGTGTCTTACACTGCTCAAGCGCATCTGAGCTGCATGTGTTCGGATTGTATGCATATTTTCGTGTCTGCATATCTGATCACAGATTGCCGTCGGAACGCCAATTGTTCTGGCAATCGCTGTGCAGAACCGCAAACTGAACAACAACGTACGTTCATGTGCAGCGTGCACGTGCACGTGTGCAAAGCATCTGCATATCCCTGCAACACATGTGTGCGTCTGCGTCATGTAGTGTTGTGCATCTCAATTGGGCTTATCCGACAGTTGCGCTGTGCACATTACGACTATGTGCGCTTATACATGGCTGTTGTTCATTGGATTTATCATCAAAAGGTTGTCACTGAGTAGACGCATGACGAGGGTTAACAACACGCCGCGGTGTACAAAACGTTCTTCTTGTCAGCATATGCTCTATCTATACTGCATGTGCTTGCGCATTGCTCGCATACAAGGGGTCCTGCAGATATGGTTTGTCGATCTTTGTACTCTGGTATTCTGTTCATATCACGCGTTATCTGCATGCGCACCGCTTACAATCCACGCATAAACACCCCATTGTTGCTACACACCGGGAAACATCGTGTGCATATTGTCTGCATGTTATCATACGTGTTGCAGTTGTGTCACTCAACAGTGTGCATATCTGTTGACGTTCTTTGCGTGTCGTTGTGTTTGTAACAGACGGATGCAGTTATAGAAGCGTTACGTGTGGAGCTGATGGTCGTCGCAGTGTGTTACATGCTGCATGCAACACTGTTAGAGACATTTGCATCCCCAACGCAAGGCATGTTAACAGCGCTTGCCCTGGGTGTACAGAATGAGAAGGAAGTCTACATCGCTCAAGTTGCACATGACATAGGTACGCATGACCCAAGTTAGCATGACGGCATATGCTACTGCTGCCGTGTAAATGTGTGTGTCATGTAAGCTCACTACTCCGAAACGCGTTGTCTGCGACGTGTCTACTTTTGTGACGGCAATGTTCATAGGCATGTGTTAGCCCGTTCGTGTTGCCTCTACATGTATTGAACCGTCTGTATTGCCTCTACTCATGTGTCTGCATTCGCGTATCCTGTGATGTGCTACATGCTGTGTGCGCTATATGTTGTCATATGTTGCTATATGTTTGTAGGTACCCCGTTAGCGGCGTTCTCCATGGGCTTGCAAATACTACAAGAGCATCCCAATGTCACAGACAGCATGAGAGAAATACTCGATCGCCAGGTAATGTGATGCACGCACGAAACACACATTGACTCAAAGTGTACTTGCTGTCCTGTAATTCTATAGTATGATGCGGCAGGGACATCGCGGTAGCTGTGTCCAGAGTTAATCCAACACGGAACGGTGACATCCGTGTCCGCATGTTACATGGCTGAATGATCCCATTCATATCATGATCCCATTCAGATCAGCGTGCACCCTCGAGGCCAGTAAGTGCTAGTCTCTCATCATCCATGTGAGCATTGCGGGGCTGTCTGTGTGTCACAATTATTGTGACGCATTCAGCATATCGCATCAGGTCTGTGACGTTTGATCGGCGTTGCAATAATATATGAGATCGAGACTGCTCGCTCCACTACGTTCGACTTGCCCTGTCTCACGTGTATGACCTCTCGGAACGTTTGTGTTGTGTATACTCTGACATATGCACACAACACAGGTGATAGCCATGGACGCATTGCATGCCATCAGAAGGCAGTCATTGAATGCTGTTGCGTATTCTGCGGGTCAGATGCCGCGACCACAGATTGCACCTGCTGACATTACAGAGCTCACACGAAGGTAAATGACACACACACACAGTTGCACACATACATACATGCACGTACACACAGACACAGACACACTCACGCGCTAGCGCGCTAGTGTAGCCGCTGGTCATGTATCAGTGCGCACAGTAAGTAAGAAGCATCTGTGATGCATATTGTCATCCCGATGCGGTTCATGCAGCTATGCCTTGATCTTTCGTCATTCTGTACTGTTGAGTTTGTATGTGCATGGTGTGCGCGCCAATGCAGGTTGCACATGGATCCAATCGTGTCCAGTTGTAAGCTAGTTCCTGATGTTCCTGTGTACGCTGTACGTGTATGTCTACCTTTGCGCGTGCATATGTGTGGTTCGTGCATGCATCAGCACGTCTAAATGTGCAAGGACTATCAATGTATGCATTCTGATGCAGGTGTGTGCGCATTATGGCTGCGGGATTGACAGCAAGAGACAACCAGAACACAAGCGGCAACAATGCCAAAAGCTTGACACCGTCTATGCATCCTAGTCCGTCACCGTCAGTGCATCATAGACACGCAACAACATCAGCAATCACAGCAGCAACAGCAGCAGCAGCATCCACAAAACATGCTCTCTCATTGTCAACACAGACAAGCGCACACCGAGAGAACACCGCTAACAACAGCAACAGCAACAGCAACAGCGTGAACAGCAACAGTAACAACGTGTCTGACAACAGCATGCCACAACCGATTGCAACAGCGCAAGCCGCAGCAGCAACAGCACAACAACAGACGACCGATGCACGGCGTCCAAGCTATGCGGCGCATGCGATGCATGTGTTTAGCAGTCCTGATAATTCGCAACAGAGCGAAACGTCTGCGATGGCATCAAGCATCTACAGTACGATTGTGAATGGGCGGCACGTGCATGTCTGTGATGGCATCACATGGGAGTGGACAGTGGATCCTGCTGTTGCTGCCCTTGTCATGACTGATGGAGCATGGATACAGGTAACATTTGTTACAGTCATGCCAACTGATATAAAAAACACCAGTTCACACCAGACACTCTGTATCGCAGTTGTGTCACTTCGTAGCACGAGTGTACCGTGTTGCCGTCCGACGTGCACGCACGCCGTGGCATTCACTCTGCGATATGGCGTGACATGGTTCTGATACTGTAATGACACTTTAGTCCTCCATTGCAAGTGCATCGATGGCACACCTGTGACGACTGACGCTTGTGCGCTGCGTCATCGATATCCGCATGTCGCATCGATTTGAATTCTTTATTCGTTTTCTGCAACCTGTGAATTTTCAGGATATGCTATTGGAGCTGCTGACAAATGCGAAGCAGCATGCAGTCGCAAACAATCGCATCCGCATCAGAGTGAGTCTTGAAACAGTCAGTCAAACACAATGCTCGCCACCACAACATCGCAACAGCAACGGCAGCTACACCAGTAGCAGAATAAAACGCAGCAGCGTTATGAAAACATCGCCATGCAGTGAGCGCTGTTCACCGCCGCATGAGCAAAAATGCCGCACTTTTCACC
>CAXIVC010000059.1:30000-32547 GCA_964035585.1 Polytrichum formosum | reverse complement strand
ATTATTAATCTGGCCCTAAATATATCTAGATCCACACCATTTTCTAAATCCGGTCATGCGTGGATGAAAACCGCAAATAGACAAAGTTTGATACCTATTTTTAATCGGGTCGTACATATATGAAAATCGAATCCACCAATTACCAAGGTTCCGGATTAAACCCCTTAGTGTGTTGAATTCCATTTTGTATCCCACACCCATGTGTTTGCTCCCAAATACATCAGAAGCGAATCCACCCTAGTACCAAGGTTTGGGATTAACACCCAAGTGTGTCGAATTTCCATTTGTATCCCACACCCATGTGTGTTTGCTCCTTAATGAATGACAACCGAACCCACCCAATACCAAGGTTTGGGATTCATACCCAAGTGTGTTGAATTCCATTTGCATCCAACCCCCATTTTTAGTCGGCTCGTAAATAGATGAATACCCAATACCTTAGTGTGTTGAATTCCATTTTGTATCCGAGACCCATGTGTTTGCTCCTAAATGAATGAGAACCGAACCCACCCAATACCCAATACCCAATACCTTAGTGTGTTGAATTCCATTTTGTATCCCACACCCATGTGTGTTTGCTCCTTAATGAATGACAACCGAACCCACCCAATACCAAGGTTTGGGATTCATACCCAAGTGTGTTGAATTCCATTTGTATCCAACCCCCATTTTTAGTCGGCTCGTAAATAGATGAAAATATATGCCTATTTTAAACCGGGCATAAATAGACGAAAACTGAACCCACCCTAATACCAAGGTTGGGGATTAATATTTGTATCAGTGTTGGGTTCTATTTGTATTGGAGACCTATTTTTAGTCGGGACTAGCAGGTGGAGTGAGGGAACCGCGGCGGGCACTAGCAGAATTGTAGCAGAAGTGACTGGGACTGGGACTAGCGGGCGCTAGTCGGGACTGGCGGGGGCGCCGTGGCGACTGGGACTAGCGGGCGCTAATCGGGACTGGCGGGGGCGCCGTCGCGACCGGGACTAGCGGGCGCTAATCGGGACTGGCGGGGGCGCCGTCGCGACCGGGACTAGCGGGGCGCTAGTCGGGACTGGCGGGGGCGCCGTAGCGACTGGGACTGGCGGGGGCGCGGTCGGGACAGGTGGGGGCGGGACAGGTGGCAGAGGGGTTATTTATATCAATTTTATATTAATTTAACTAAATAAAAACTATATATAGATTTTACTTTATTCATTTTTTATACGGGAGGAGGGAGGGGGAGGAGTGACGGAGCAGCGCGGGGAGGAGTGGCGGAGCAGCGCGGGGAGGCCCCAGCGGCTAAGGGGAAAACGTCTACCTGGCCCCAAACTTGAGCAGAGAGACAAAAGCTGACTTGACGGTGGGGGAGGGGCCCTGCGCGGAGTCCCAGAGGCTTATACGTGGGGAGTCGGTTGGAGCGGCAGGGGTCGTGCGACTCGCCACAAGCCAGCGCGAGAAACGAATTGATCCTGAAGCTTGTGGGAGAGGGGTGAGCTGCCTGATGGGCCTTCGTGGCCCGGCCGTGGTTAGCCTTATTTTCCGCGAGTGAAGGGTGAAGATTTGGATCGAAGCGTAGGGGGCGCATCGGGTGGGAAAGTCGAGTGGGGCAAGGGTTTCGGCAAACGAAAACCGTCGAATGCAAAGGATGGCGGACGACGGAATGTAGGCCTTTGAAGTAGAAACCCAGCCCCCGAGATGGCACGACCTGGTGCGATTGGCCTCGTGTGGCTTTCGGGGACCAGGATCGATCTTAGCGCCGGGAGGGGAGGGGCTGCCTGATGGGCCTTCGTGGCCCGGCCGCGGCACCCTCGTGATTCCGGTGCGAGGAGAACATTCTGGTCGAAATTGCGAGGGAATCGGGAAAAGGGAAAACGTCTACCTGGCCCCAACTGTGAGCAGAGAGACAAAAGGATGTTTGACGATGGGGGAGGGGCCCTGCACGGAGTCCCAGAGGCTTCTACAAGGGGAGGCGGCTCTGCCGACCGACCCTGCCCGCTGCAGAACCAGGATCGATCTTAGCGCCGGGAGGGGAGGGGCTGCCTGATGGGCCTTCGTGGCCCGGCCGCGGCACCCTCGTGATTCCGGTGCGAGGAGAACATTCGGGTCGAGATTGCGAGGGAATCGGAAAGCGTATCGGGGTTGCGTGGGGCTAGTCCGGCAAACGAAAACCGTCGAATGCAAAGGATGGCGGACGACGGAATGTAGGCCTTCTGAGTAGGGCTAGCCCCAGAGATAAACCGAGGCGCTCCCGCCCCTTTGTCGGGCCGACGCGAGGGGGCCCCAACCCCAGCGGCTTCGGGAAAAAACGGGAAAAGGGAAAACGTCTACCTGGCCCCTACTCTCGGCAGAGAGATGTCACAAATCCCTCTTCGATGAGGGAGACGCGAGCATTGCACGAATCCCGATTCAACAAGGGAGACGCTCGCGTCCAAGTCAAAATCGGGAATCCCATTGTCAAATGGGGGGGGCAAAGCTGCCTCGGGGAAAAAAAGCCTTCCTTCGACGATATTCGGATTTAGCCCCGGATTCACCCCTGGGCCGGGTAACACCGGCTAGACCGCTGGA
>CAXIVC010000059.1:7500-10000 GCA_964035585.1 Polytrichum formosum | reverse complement strand
AATCGGGTCCTAAACACATCAAAATCGTAAATAGGTGAAGATGCAGACCTTTTTTTTTATCCGGCCGTAAATACCATCAATTACCAGGGTTTCTGATCGGCACGCGAGTGTGTTCGGTTCCATTCGAATCCGAGGCAAGTGCGTTTCTGCTCCGAAACGAATGAAACCCGAATCCACCCAATACCGACCTCTCGGATTCGTAATACCTGACTGTGTTTCGGATCGAATTAACTAATTCGTACCTTCCGAATTCGTCCATGAACAGATCCTAATCATATACCTTTTTTGTTTTTGAGGTTTAGGGTCCTAAATATATCCTATTCCATACCCATTTTATTTTGCTCCACCCATTTCACTCCTTCGCATCCAATTAACTAACGCCCAGGTTTAACCCTCACCTTCCGAATTCATCCATCCACGAAATAGATCATAATCTGTACCTATTTTTAGTCATGTCGTAAATAGATCATAATCGAATCCACCCGACCAATCGACCGCATTTATACCTAGGTGTGTCTAAATGCATTCGTGTTTAGTATGCCTATTTTCAGTTGGGCCCTAAATAAATCTAAATCCAGACCTCTTTTTTAATCCGGCCATAAATAGATGTGACCCAATCCACCCAATTAATCGACCGGATCAAAACCTAGGTGTGTCGGGTTCCATTTGTATCCGACGCCTATTATTAATCTGGCCCTAAATATATCTAGATCCACACCATTTTCTAAATCCGGTCATGCGTGGATGAAAACCGCAAATAGACAAAGTTTGATACCTATTTTTAATCGGGTCGTACATATATGAAAATCGAATCCACCAATTACCAAGGTTCCGGATTAAACCCCTTAGTGTGTTGAATTCCATTTTGTATCCCACACCCATGTGTTTGCTCCCAAATACATCAGAAGCGAATCCACCCTAGTACCAAGGTTTGGGATTAACACCCAAGTGTGTCGAATTTCCATTTGTATCCCACACCCATGTGTGTTTGCTCCTTAATGAATGACAACCGAACCCACCCAATACCAAGGTTTGGGATTCATACCCAAGTGTGTTGAATTCCATTTGCATCCAACCCCCATTTTTAGTCGGCTCGTAAATAGATGAATACCCAATACCTTAGTGTGTTGAATTCCATTTTGTATCCGAGACCCATGTGTTTGCTCCTAAATGAATGAGAACCGAACCCACCCAATACCCAATACCCAATACCTTAGTGTGTTGAATTCCATTTTGTATCCCACACCCATGTGTGTTTGCTCCTTAATGAATGACAACCGAACCCACCCAATACCAAGGTTTGGGATTCATACCCAAGTGTGTTGAATTCCATTTGTATCCAACCCCCATTTTTAGTCGGCTCGTAAATAGATGAAAATATATGCCTATTTTAAACCGGGCATAAATAGACGAAAACTGAACCCACCCTAATACCAAGGTTGGGGATTAATATTTGTATCAGTGTTGGGTTCTATTTGTATTGGAGACCTATTTTTAGTCGGGACTAGCAGGTGGAGTGAGGGAACCGCGGCGGGCACTAGCAGAATTGTAGCAGAAGTGACTGGGACTGGGACTAGCGGGCGCTAGTCGGGACTGGCGGGGGCGCCGTGGCGACTGGGACTAGCGGGCGCTAATCGGGACTGGCGGGGGCGCCGTCGCGACCGGGACTAGCGGGCGCTAATCGGGACTGGCGGGGGCGCCGTCGCGACCGGGACTAGCGGGGCGCTAGTCGGGACTGGCGGGGGCGCCGTAGCGACTGGGACTGGCGGGGGCGCGGTCGGGACAGGTGGGGGCGGGACAGGTGGCAGAGGGGTTATTTATATCAATTTTATATTAATTTAACTAAATAAAAACTATATATAGATTTTACTTTATTCATTTTTTATACGGGAGGAGGGAGGGGGAGGAGTGACGGAGCAGCGCGGGGAGGAGTGGCGGAGCAGCGCGGGGAGGCCCCAGCGGCTAAGGGGAAAACGTCTACCTGGCCCCAAACTTGAGCAGAGAGACAAAAGCTGACTTGACGGTGGGGGAGGGGCCCTGCGCGGAGTCCCAGAGGCTTATACGTGGGGAGTCGGTTGGAGCGGCAGGGGTCGTGCGACTCGCCACAAGCCAGCGCGAGAAACGAATTGATCCTGAAGCTTGTGGGAGAGGGGTGAGCTGCCTGATGGGCCTTCGTGGCCCGGCCGTGGTTAGCCTTATTTTCCGCGAGTGAAGGGTGAAGATTTGGATCGAAGCGTAGGGGGCGCATCGGGTGGGAAAGTCGAGTGGGGCAAGGGTTTCGGCAAACGAAAACCGTCGAATGCAAAGGATGGCGGACGACGGAATGTAGGCCTTTGAAGTAGAAACCCAGCCCCCGAGATGGCACGACCTGGTGCGATTGGCCTCGTGTGGCTTTCGGGGACCAGGATCGATCTTAGCGCCGGGAGGGGAGGGGCTGCCTGATGGGCCTTCGTGGCCCGGCCGCGGCACCCTCGTGATTCCGGTGCGAGGAGAACATTCT
>CAXIVC010000057.1:0-38114 GCA_964035585.1 Polytrichum formosum | reverse complement strand
GCATATAGCAACATGTCAGTTCTTCTGCAGAGCTGCTTGCCCCAGCAGCCCTGCTTGCAAGCATTGAATGCAGTTGAAACTGCCCTCAGCAGTCTGCTTCATGACTATGCTGCCTCCTGGCTGCAGACGCCAAATCGGGCTTGCAATCAGCATGCGGCCAGGCGGCCACTCTGTATGCCACTGTGGCAGCATGCAGCATGGCACTTGACGCCATGCTGCCTCCCGCTCTCTCAGGCTTGGCCTATGTCACCTGAACTGAAAGGCTGCAAAGCTCTGCATGCCTGCAGGCGCGCCATAAGTGACAGCCTTCAGGCTGAGCTTGTGGTTCGGCAAGCTCAAAGGGTCCACGTAGAAGCCTGCAAAGCAGCAGCAAGCCCTACACAATGGTCACATTGAGGACTCCTTCAGACCACTGCCTCAGACAATATAGCGCCTAAGATAAAATCCCTTGTACCACACTATGCTTGTGAGAAAGTCAGCATTGCTGTGATTGCCAGGGCGCCCTATGCGGCTTGGATAGTCCACCCTCACAAGCAGAGATCTTCCTTGAGAGGTCAGGGAGGTGACAGGAGTACACTTGCAAGATGTCATGAGTCACAGGCACGTCCGCACCTTCTACATCGCCAGTCTGCCGGCAAAGGCAGATGTAGTAGAAGCCGGCAATGGTGAGGCCGCAGTCGTCCCCAGACTTGGCAAAGGCCTGCTCCTTCCACCGCATGAATATGTGGGAGCAATGCTTGAGCCCAGAACACCTGCCACAGAGGACTCGACACTTTAGACATGACAACAGGCAGCTGCCTTGGAGCCAATCCTGCCGCCCTCATGCGTAGATCACCATCCCTCAAAAGGCTCATCACAGGCGTCATTTTTACTTGATTCTGCATGTGACACATTAGCCACCATGCGACACACAAGCAGTCCAGCAAAACAGACCATGGAGGGCGGTCACCTGGCGCCCAGGATGCTGCCGGCCATGTAGAGCTGTGAGAACGCGGGAAACTTGTTCCAGTTCTTCGTGTCGCTGAGGTGGCTGGCGCCCCACTTCTGCGTGTCAAAGGTGTGGTTGCAGTTGTCCACGATCTCTCCCTGCCACGTCGTCTCCACAGGCGCCTTGCCATTGGGCAGCTGCCACGAGCTCGTTCCCCATGCCATTCCTTGCCTCAGATCGACATCCTGCAGGGGTCACAAACATGTCTTGCCTCAAACCTACAGTCTGCATCTTATGTGCATATGGCTGTGGAGTGTGCATGCAGGACTGCATGGAGAAGAATGAGCAACTACAGATTGGGTGACAGGCATATTCAGGAAGCTGGTGGATGACGAGAGAGGATCTGTTCGCTGGCAATGAACACCTCACAGGCGCACCTGCACGCGGATCTCTACTGGCCAATCCTCTGTGGTGCTGCTCTCTATCCTATTTACCCGCTGATTGCCACAGAAGACCTGAACTACCACACCTTATCATCAGTCCCGTGATCTGTCTGATTTCCGAACTAAGCTCATGCTGAAGGCAGGGCAATGGGCACTTCTGCACTGATGCATGGAGCAGCACGGGTGGCTTCACTGTCTTGCCTGTCCTGGGCGCAGGTAGCTGCATGGCTCAGGTGGCGAGAAATCCTGCACATTGACACAAGGTCCGGTGACTACACTGGCTTAGTGCATCAGCTTGTCGACTCACTCAAATACTGCTGGCCGGGCTTGAGGCCCACAAAGAAAGCACTCTCAGGCAGAATGAAGGGCGTTAATGCACTGCGAGGCGTACCCGACATCCGGCAGGGGTTGCTGCGTACGGTTCTCGGAAGCTGAGTGGGCGCAGTGAGGCAACCCCATCGCGGTCCTCTAACGAGGCAGGACAGGACGCCAGCATGTCATCTGGATCTAATAGATCTGATGCTCGCCTCCAGCCGCTCAGCGCCTGTCTCTGCACGGCACACGGCTGCACCTCGGATCCTTGAAGCCCTACTAGAGCATGCACAACAGCATTCTGCAATCCTAAGGGGACATCCCTATCCATGCGGGCATGATGATGCATCATGGCACACCACGTTTGGCTCTCACCAGGCGATTGTGAATCTCCAAGGCTCCCGAGTCACGAAGGACCTGGGGCACTAGCTCACTGAAGGTGTCGGAGCCGTCGTCGTCTCGTATTGGCATGGCAGCAGGCTGGCGTGCGACACAGGGTGCGGGGCCAGGCGCTTGCTATGGCGGATAGTCCCACAATAAGCCCAACAGCCCAGAGGCAGATGCGTTGCCTATTTGGGCTCTGGCCCAGCACCTGGCCATTCCTCCAGAGCTTGATCGAAGCTTGCACCTTTTGCACATTAGCATTCCTCTCGCAGCGATGGTGATAGGTCAGGAGGATACAGGAAGTTATCCGTAGTGCTGTGTTGACCTCATGTACCCCATTTGCACGCTAGCAGCTGCATATGAAGGCGCAAGGAAGAGGCCCTCTTCCACCCACTAGCCAGGTGTGTGCACGCTGTTGCTTTGACTGCCTGGCACCCCAAAGCTTTCGCAGGATGGCTTGGGCAGCCAACGAGCCTGTTCTGTGCAGGTTCTGGTAGAGCACCCTGAGGCATTCGTTAAGCATATCAAGCAGTGCCTATCGTCCAAAGAGGGCATCCCAGTCAAGCAGCAGCGCCTTGTTTTCAGCGGACCAGGCGCTCAAGCGCTCGAGGAGTCTCAAGAGACCTCCAAGCAGCAGCCTGCTGTCGAGGAGATATTGTCTTCACTAAGCCAGTGGCAGGTAGGACAGAGCCTGCACAGTGCTTTCTCAGCAAATTTTGAAGGCACACGCGTGGCAGCATTGCATGATGCTGCTATCACAGCTGGATGTTTATATTGTTGCGCGACGCCCCCGCATGCATTGTCTTTGCGCCAGCTCTTGCAAATTAAGTCTCACTTGTTTGTCTTGCGCGATGTCCTTAGCTTTGGACCGTTGCACGGCTGCCGTGCACTGCATGGACAGCTTGTTGCACCACTTAGCAATGTTATTGAGATGCTTGAAGGTTAGCTCTCGGTTTTGTATGTTAATGGGCATTTGAGTTTATTCTCTCAAGTAAAGGGCAGCGATGCTGACAGAACAGGTGGTCATTGTAGGCGATCATCTTTCAGAACGGACGAGCGATCGGCCGATCAGTGAACCTCAAGCTTTACTCGTGCAAATTACCGGAGAGCTCCCTGTACGAGAGCGAGGATAGCTTGGCCATAGAGTGCTTTGCGCTACAGCTCGACGCTTGGCATCCGTCCTGGAAGGCCCGCACTGAAGACAGCTCACCGCTGTACATAGCAGTGGACGAGGACTTCAAGAGATCCAGCTTCCACGTTCAGCTGATTGGGCGCACCAGCCGCGGAACCAACTTTGCGCTGCCCTTTGCGTACAAGTTCGAAGGCTCAGCAGTGTGCTCGCGTCTGGACTACTACGACCAGCACGTCAAGCGACATCAGCAGAGTTTTGCCTCTCTGCACGATACAGAAGTCAGTGGCGAGTATAACATCAGGTTTGGTGGGTCCCACTCAATTCAAGCAACCACCATCTGGCAGTACCCCTCGATAGCCCAACGTGACTCGATGTGTCTCTTGAGGCTCCATCTGTGCGCCACGGCCTGCAAAGAATGTGTAATCATATTCATGTGTGTCCTGTTGTCCTTTTGTGTACATGACAGCCTCCTGCTTGCATGCACCCTGCTTGGGGCAGACAGGGGAGGGGGTCTGTGGCCTAAGGGCTGCCTTTTCTGCAAGTTCATGAACTGCTTTGTCTGAGTCTTTCAGAGGTCAACAGTGTCTCTGTAACATGCAGGTGAGGGGCTTCAGAGCTTCACAGCAGTGCTAGACGTAGTCGATCAGCCGCACTGGTTGAAGAGCCTCATCCTGCGCTTCTCAGTCCTGGTGGCAAGCACGCTGGATGATCAGGCAGAGTCGTGTGTCAGCCGGGCCCCGCTTCCACAGCAATTCAACGCATCTAGCATGGCAGCCTCCGAGCAGCCCTCTGGCAGCTTGGCGTTGTCACCAGCAGCCAGCCTGGAGGAGCGCCCGGTAGCACGAAGCGCCTCCATGTGTCTGGACCATGCCGCAGATCAGGGCTGGCTGCCGCCGACCCTGCTGCCACCTAAAGCAGAGCAGAGCGGGAAGCAGAAGCTGTCCAAGAAGCGCTCCAAGCAAAAGTTGAAGCCAGACTCACAGCATGTGCAGTCAGCAGAGAAGGAGCAGGCCATGAAGAGCGGCAGCAAACATCCCTTAGAGAGCAAGCCGGCACATGGGCCCAAGTGGGACCTGCCGCATGCAGAGTGCCTGGAGGAGACCACACCCAATGGCAAGGCGTTCTCTGATGACAGCGCAGAGGACCACACCTGCAGAATGGAAGGCACATTCACTGAGCCAGCCAGCGTGCAGCCGAGCAGTGAAGATCTGTCCCATGACACAAAGAAGGACGCCAGCAATGCTGCGGGTCAGCAACCCTCCAGTTCATGAAAATCCATGACCATATATTGACATTGCACATCCTCATTTCCCTTATGTGAAGCACTGAGGAGCAACGTAAAAACCACTGCTCATGAAGAGTGCTGTCTCCAAGCTGACCTTTTCATCATAGCTTAAGATAGTGAATCTGCAGGTCCTGGTGGGAAGGTTGCGCCGCAGCCTGCAAGCACGGTTCGCACAGGGCCTGACACTGCTGTGCGATGGCGGCCGTCACAACCTACTGGTGAGCACCCCGACGGCCCCATGAAGCACTGCAGTCTGTACTGCAGCCTGTGTGTACCTCCTTTGCTCACTCACATGCAAGCAAATGGTGTCATGCTGTGACATGTTCTGACGACCCATTGGTACATCTGAAATTGAGCTTTACCCTGCCTGTGGCGTGAAGGCTTTGCTTTGCAGTTCTGAGGGATGCGCTGTGCTGTACAGGCATCAAGATACGTGCTGGGCAGGGGACCACTGCGCCACTGCACCCAGCACCCGTGCCGCAGAAGTATGTGCACCCCAACGCAGCCAGATCGGACAGGAGCAGCATCCCGGAGGACCTCCTTCCAGCCAGCAGGCGCGGCAGTGTATGGCGCGGAGGCCACAGCAGTGTGTCCAGCCTGGTTGTGGATGCAGCTGCTGGCGACGAGAGCAGCAGCTGGCAGTCCTTGAGCGAGGACAGCGACAGGAGCGCGTCGTCGGACGCCGACATGACCAGCCCGGTCTCGGTGGGCAAGAGCGAGGGGCTCAGAAAGGCCTCGGGCGCCCCCAGCCCTGGCCAGCCGCCCAGAGCAATCGTCGGCTCACCAGGGCGCGCCTCTAGCCAGAGCTGTGCGCCCCCCCTGGATCAGCTGCTCCCTGGGCATGTGACGCCAGCAGCCTTCAAGGCACCCGCGCCAGTTGAGCCTGATGCGCCAGTGGCGCCTGAGCATGCTGAGGAGGCTGCGTCCGGGAAGGGCTCAGCAGGCCAGGCCAGCATCAAAGCAGCTGCGCCTTTCAGGGTCTTGTCAATGAACTCAGACCGCTCACAGGCCGCCCAGAGCATCGCTAAGGCCGCAGAGGCCGGCCAGCCACCCGCAGCGAGCAAGGTGCAGCAGGGGAGTGTAGCTCAAGTACAGACCAGTGTCAAGGCAGCCCCCAAGCAGCCGGCCCCTGTGCGCACTGGGACGCAGCGCCCAGGCATGGCGTCCTTGCAGCCTCCAGCCAGGATGAGGTCGCCTCAGAAGCGCAGCGCGCCGCCTGTGGCGTCCCCCTTCACCACACACGCTCCCAGCCATGCAGCCACATCTGTGCCAGCCCGGCCCTATGCGCAGCAGCAGCGCAGCGCTCACATGCATGTGCCATCCAGCACCAGCCATCCTGGGATGGATGCGCAGCTGCTGACGGCCCTGCAGCACCAACTGTCAGTCAGCCAGGGCATGCTGGAGGCTGCAGGGACCCTTGGCTCTGTGCGAGCACCCATGCGCTCCCAGAGCCTGCCGCGCATGCAGCAGGAGCCCTCCAAGCAGCAGCAAGGGCACCGCCAGCCTGTGCAGACCATGTCGGATGCGCAGCGGCCGACCATCTGCCGCAGGGGCTGCCCAGCTATGGCCGGCAGAGCCCGCAGCTGCCTGTCATGGCCAAGCAGCTTCTGCCCAAGCAGGCGCCAGTGCACGCTTCCAGCGCGCGAGGCCAGCGCTCTGGACCACCACTGGATGCGCATGTCCCAAGGCGTCACAGTGTGCCTGCCAGCCCAGTAATGGCTGCGCACAGCGGCCCCTTTGGCTTCCACCCCCCACAGCGAGGCGCTCCCCATGCAGCAGTTCATGCAGCAGGCGCTCTCCGCAAATGGCTTTGCCGGCCAGGCGCAGCCTGCAAGGGGCACTCACATGCAGGGGCAGTCTATGGGGTATCCTGCTGTGCGCCAGAAGCCTGCTCCGTATGTTGAGCCCAGTCTGCAGCATGCAGCCAATGGGCACATCCCAAGGACCTGGGCTACCCACCCCCCTCAGCCCAGTGATGTGGAGCGCTTCATCTCTGTGACCACCCCGATGCTGCCCTGCAAGGGTCATGGGCTGCCCAAGCTGGTGCGACCTGCCTTTCATCTCATAGTCACACCCCTGAGCGTTCTCAGATTCAGTGTGTTCTGGCTGTTACCTGGAGTAAGTTGCTTGTTCCTGTGATTTGGCTGTTTGAGAAGGATGCATGACCTCATACGAGCCTTGATGTGTGGCAGGCGCACCTCTGGAGCTTCTATGAGGAAGCCAGCGTGTTTGGGAAGGAGGTACACACGACTGGAGGCAGCAGGGGATCGTCGCGCGCGTTCTTTGTGCCCAGCTTGTCTGCCATGCAGCTGTTCGTGCCTGCTGACGGCAGTGCCCAGCCATCAGGCTCTGTGTGCGCCCTAAGCGATGCAGCTGCAGCCCAGGTCTGCCTTCTGCAATCCAAATACATTGAGTAGAGCTGTATGCTGGCCACAAGGTCATTTATGGAGCACAGCAACATGCAGCAACAGTCAAGGGCACAGCAACAGGGAAGTGCTCTGAGGTGGTCATGAGGCGGCAGAGGGTTTGGCGCCTATGCCTGGTGCCCTTTGGAGATGCATGCACAAATTTGCTGACCAGAGTCGCGTGTGTGCAGCACCCCTCGTGGCCCAAGCGCATGCGGCTGCTGAAGGAGGTGTTTGAGGCGGCCAAGCCCTATGAGCGGCCCCCGCTCACGCAGCGCATCGAGCAGCTGGCGGCCGAGCCCTGCATGGATGGCCAGCCCGGCTCCCTGCTGAAGGACTTGCCTCTGCAGCAGCTACACCCAGCCTCCTGGTGAGCTTCCAGCCCATTCCGCCATGGGCGCGCATAAGACCATCAGACGCGCTCTGCGCTCAACAAGCCCAGAAGGTTGCCCTTTGACAGGCGTCCTGTGCTGATGCCATGAAGTGCCTAGTCAAAGCTCTGCTCGGCTCTGCAGCACATGCTGCTGCTGTGAGGTGTGCTTGATGGCTGAGGCGCGTGTGCAGGATCTGCGTGGCCTGGTACCCAGTGTACCGCATCCCAGACGCGCCCCTCACAGCCAAGTTCCTGACATACCACTCCCTGGCGCCCATGGCCTGCTCTGCAACCCACTATGGCGCCCTGTGCCCACTTCCGGCCCGCCCGGCCCCGTCCTGGCAGGCCAGCGGGCTCCTCTGCCTGCCAGCCATCGGCCTGAAGTGCATCAGCCTGGGCTGTGGGAGCTGGCTGGACGCAGTGCCTGGCCTCCATGGTGAGCTGCCTATGTCTCCCTGCTACATGTATCAATCAAGCAATTCTGGAGGGCTATGCAAGGTGTTGATAGCTTCAGTGTTCTCTGGTCAGCCTGCTTTGAACATGCCTGAGATGCCCAGAGGCCCTGCATAAGGATAAGAGAGGCTCGCTGATTAATCTGCAACAAGCCTCTCACCACAGATGCTCGTGCAGATGGCTCACCGAGGGTACTGGCCCGGACGCCAAGCATAGGCAGCAGCTCAGAGGATGGCAGCAGCATCGTCGCAAGCTCTGAGGACCTGCCGAGCTGCGGCAAGAACGCCAGCCTGGGCTTTGGCAGCCTCTCGCCTGTCTGGGAGGGCCCCCAGAATCGCAGAGTGCGCCTCATGGAGCTCGGCATGTGCGCTGACCGGCTGTCGCGGAGGGAGGCCCTGGCCGGGAGCGGGGGGCAGCAGCAGCATGATGACCACAGCTTCTTCTGCAGACATGTCGACATGGGCATGGGCGCAAGATGATCTCTGGGCGCAGGGGCCGCCGCGTTGCAGATATCTCAGTCTCACAACTGGCTCTCCGAGCTTCTGCGGCGCGTTGCGGCGATCCCGTGCGCATGTGAGGCATTTGGCGTAGGGCTGCAGAGTACTGTGGCTCTCCATACAATCCCTAGGGCCCACAAGGAAGTGGGAACCTCCTCAACATCCAGCTCACCGGCATGATGCCATGTGAGAGGGTTGAATGCGCTCCTTTGAAGCCCTCGAGTACCTGGCAACGCCCTTAAGTCCATCTTCATCACCCTTTTTGCCATTCGAATCAAGAACAGTGTTGCTGGCTTTGCGCAAGGCAAAGAGGTGTGCTGCTCGTAGCACAGCTGAAACGCTCTGAGGGCAACCCGCCAGCATCACAGGAGAACTTGCAGCCATGGTGCCTCAATGAAACAGGAGGGCCGCGCCAGCTTAATTGCATTGTGCACCTTCCTGCAGTGATTGCCCGTCCAGATCAAGTGAGAGATGTCTCTGGCATGGCCCATGCCTTCAGAAATGCTTTGTGTGGCCTGAGGATCGACATCTATTTTCTGAGTATCATGCTGCAACTCCAACGATCAGAATCTTAGCAAGAAGCCAGTGCTGCCTGAGCAGCTGTGGAGCAGATCAGATATCCATTGCACTGAGTCCTGGATCATGGCTGCATTGCTGCTGTGCTTTTGCATGGGCATTGACTGATTCCTAGGCCCAACCTTTCTTTGGGCATGTCCAGCCTTTGCTTAAAAGAATGCCAACAGGAGCGAGAAAGCTGGCTGGCCTGTGCATGCACTGAAGTTGGCCTGTCGCTGTAGCCATTGAGCGATTGCATGCAATGACAAAGCACAGAGTTGCAGAGGGAGGGAACTCCTAACATTGCTCTAAAGAAGGGAACGGCCAGACACGCGCCATGATGCCCAGTGGGCACTGCCCACACTATCAAGCCTGCAAGGAACAGTGTGTGAAGGGCTAAATTGGAATTCCACGTAATGGCAAGCCCTCAAGTGCATCTCCACAGAGTGCAATGCATTGCCTTCTGAGACTTTGCTTCCACTGCCCTTGCAGCAGGTCTGAAAGTACTTCACCTGAGCCTGCATCTGTATTGTTAGTTTGTCCTACTATAATGCTATCAGCACTTGCGCATGCATGTCATATCGCAGATGCTAAGGCCAAGCCTTCCCTAGATCTGTATCAGGCCTTTTCATGTGCTTGACACCAACATGTGTATGTCATCTGTCAATATCAGAAATTGTCTGCTCATATGTTCATCGTCATATGCTGGTGATGTACAAACCCACTCACCAGACTGCCTGACAGGAGCATATCAGATCTTGTCGACAAGACAAAGGCCAGCTGCCGCCTGCTGTTGTTCTTACCTGATTCACCTCGGACACAAGATATGGCCCAGCTCTCATTGCCTTGGGTGTCTACTGTTAGCTTCTGCTAGTCTTGACACTCAGCTTCTCTCTGTATATGGATCAAGGCATTGGATATGCATGCACACCGAGTGGCCGTCTCAAGAGCAGAAAATTGCCTAAACATCTTGGGAGTCAGGGATGATCCAGGAAGACTCCGACACTCCAAGGGGCAGTGAGGCCTAAAGATACCTCTATGGCACAGAAAACATCCTGAAAGCAACCCCTGGGTCCTCCTGAGATCTGGGAAGACCCAGACATGTATTCTCAGCTCAAGCTTGGGCGACCCCAATTAAAACCTCTAGCGGGATATGCTCGCAGTGTTTTGCCAGACTCTTCACGAGCTCTTATTCTTCTCGATCCACTGAAGTATTTCCTGCTGCAGCTCTTTACTCAACTGATTCTTCTGGCTGCCAATCCCAAAATTGCCCTTCTCAATATCGAACCAGTCCTTGTAATTCCGACGATAGTATGACTCCTGCAAATGACCGCACACACTTGCTGGCATGCATGTGGGTCAACAGGTTTTCACTCCAGCGTCTGGTGCCCATAGGACACCTGTCCGCTGAATTTAGTACTCAGCATGCAGGCCTCCTTACCATGAGCACATACACTGCCAGCTGCCATACACATGAATTGGAAACACTTGGCTGACAAGAACTGGTGGGCATGTTCCTCACCAGCCTATCCTTGTCATTCTTCACTTTGTTTGCCTTGGACTTCTCAAGCAAATCTGCACAGCATCAGAATGCTTGAATAACTCAGGGCCTCACAGTACTGCGTACGACAGCCTGCGCAGCTACATGGCCTCAAAGTATTGTCTATACTTAGCAATGCCGCCTGAAGTGCACCCTGGAGGATTGCAAATGCAAGGACTTGTATTGTGCGCACACGGCGCGTTTATGCATAGGCTCACCTGCAATTAGATCTTTTGCTGCTTGCACAGGCTCAGGAGCATCAAGCTGTTCCTGGGCCCACGCAATGGGGGTGCTGCTCAGCAGTCCAACCAACGCCGCGCTGCTCAAGAGGTGCCTTCTTACCAGCGATGTCTGTGGTGAGGCTTGTTGACTATTGACAGCGACTTTATATTCGCTTGATCCGTACGTATGCTTTCTTTGACGCAGCTGCTGCTGAGACTCTGCTCTGAGGCATGATACACTGAATGTGCTCCTGTGGTACCTGAAGGCACCAGGGAATGTTGTGCCAAGACATGGACAGCACAACGGATGCTTAAAAATGTTTGAGGGATTTGAGACCTTGCAAAGCTGTAACGCTCGGCTTGCAGGCCGCAAGTGTGCTGCATTTGGAAGGCCGTGAAGGTACTCATTGCTATGAATCGGCGTTGCGGCAGCTTATCAAAAGGGCTTTGAAGCTTTCGCACTGCCAGATCCGCACTCTGCGCAGTGTTATATCGCTGTCGCATCAACTTTGCAAATGAGAGCATTCTGAGGGATCAGTTGCCAATTCAAGTCTCGTTCAGTGCGTTGACTTGACTTCCAGCAAAACTTACTAGCTTCTTGTGCAACTCTTCGCAGCTTGTAGATGCCAAATAGCAGGCTTAGCAGGTTCTACTGGGACTTTTAAGTATTGCTCCAAGCCTTAACAGCAACGGATAGCACCAAGGCTCTGCTTATAATCTGCCGATTACGGTGATCTCATCAGCCTTCTCTCCGTGTTGCGGATCTCTCATTAACGTATTGTACAAAAACGGCCCACTTGCAAGGCTTGAAATGGCGTTGCATGACAGCCTGGAGGACTCTGCCGTCATTTAAGATAGATTTCTAGGCCTAGCACAAGGCTTTCACCTGTACATTGAATGCATGCCATGATCCATGTAGATGTACACATCATGATCTCGTGTGCGTCACGAGGCTCACAAAGGATACTCGCAACCAACCTTACTTGAGCCAAGCTTGTCTGATTATGACACCCACCCCTAGATGCTCATATTTGCCAAGACACCGTCCTGCAGCAACTTGGGCAGAGTTGAACTCCTGCTATGTAGAATCTGGCTCGGAACTAGAGTCCATAGTCACATAAGCCGCGCCATTTCTCCTTGATGCAAGATCAGCCTGCAGCTGGAAGGTGGCCTTACTGTCCTGATACACCTCACGCCTTTCTGCTTCCTTTCTTCTAGCCTCATCCTCCTGGGCAAAGACTGGTTCCAGCTCCTTCACAGAGACCACCTTCTGGTAGCTCCTCAGCACAGCTGCAAGATGGTAAACTTCTTCAGCAATGCCCTACTCCTCAAGGTGCATGGTGCTATTATGCCCTAAAGGAAGCATAATCATGGCTTGATGTCAGCGTCCACGCCAGCTTAGCTCGAGCTCGCCTGCCTGACATGCTTGATGTGCTGTCTTGCAGGTGTGAGCGCACTAGGGCGGATAGTCAGGATGTTGACGGGTGCTAGACCAGGGGCAACAATGCCGCAGTGCCGCAGCGGCTATTGCGGTAGCCTGGTCCTGACTGACAGTCGTGATACTTGCTGAGTGCTTGCTTGCGGAGTGTGAAGGTTGCAGACAGCGCAGTGGATTACCTTTGTAGTCCCCATAGGAGTCCACGAATTGCGCTCCCAGCACTGCCTGTTGGACAAAGCCTGCTTCTCAAGGCCGGCACAAGTCTGTTGATGCACAACAAAGAGCAGACTCTGCTAGATACTGGATGCGCATATCCCATAATGAGGAGGGCAGGACTGTGACACACATCGGCGCATGCAGGAGGTCAGGGCTGGTCCTACAAGAGGACTGCCCCAAGGATGCCTGGGCTTAGTGAGCCGCACCTCAAAGAGCTCTGCCTGCATGTTCAGAGTGATCTGTCTCCCCTCTGCAGCGGGTCCAGAAGCAAGTCTGTCCCATCCCATCTTCCGTGTGCACTCAGCACAGAATTTGCGCATGACCTGCGCTGAGGGGACGGATGTGATGTGCTATCTGCCAATGGCGTGTGATGCCTTGCTTCGTCATATGCAGGACTGAACATCTTGATCTAGATCATTCAGACGTGCGTCTAACAAGGATCCACCACAGGAAGGCCCCTCACCATCACTGTCTTGCGGTGATTCAGCATCTCCACAGACATATCCACTGACGATTTATACAGAAGATTGCAGATTGCCAGTCCCATCACCTGATCACCTGTGGACCATGCATATCCTCTGACTGGTATCCCAAGCCAAGGTTGTCGGGGCGTTTTGCTAATAAGGCGGACAGCATATGCACTGCTGAGTACTTTCTTCAATCATCTCACCTATCCAAGCAAGACGAGAGTTGTCATATCCACGTCCACTGGGGCATAGGAGCGCCTGCATGTAGCACAGTGACTGCTCTTCCATGACTGAGTCCCTCTAAAGGGCCATGCTTCTCAAATAAATTACACATGAATATTCGAAAGCAGGAAATGGTCAATGTGAGACCATTTGAAGTCAAAAAGCAGATGGCATAAAATGGAGCATTCACCAAGTTAAACTGAGAAGACTGACCTGTCCGAGTATCCACTTGTCCCTGAATGTATACCTGCTCCACACCAGCTTTGGAATCACTCACTGAGCTCGTTGCTTGCACATCATCTTGCGTGCTGCAGCGCGGAAGCAATGCAACAGAATGCAATGACCTTGTAATCAGGAATAAGTGTGCAATGCAATGCAATGTGGCATTCTCAAAATGTCTGTGTCACATCCTTCGCTGCGCACCCAAGGTCTTTCTCGATGATTATGATGTCCTCGAACTTCGGTCCAGGCGATTTCGGCATCACAGACATTAGATTTCTCTGTCATATAATTTACCCACCGATGTTAGCCTCCTGTCTTCCATGAGGCAGACAAAAGGATAGGCACAATTCCTTTGGCTCATCCGAGAGTCTGTCCAACACTGAGACAGCACTGAGTACGCCTGCGATAGGCTCCATGTACAAAATTGAAGCTGGCTGGTGCATTCTTATGCTAGTAAAATACTTTGAGGCCTGCATCTATCGGATGCTCTTTCAGCGCAGCGAGAATCATTGAGAAATCCCATGAAGCGATTCTGCCGTTCCATCTAGAATTCCGCTCTCCCCTGAGGACAGTTCTGGCTATATCAGCCACTCTCACGCTCTCCTGATGAGCCGTATGCCAACAGATCAGGACCTACGGGATGTCGAAGACCAGATTGGGTGGGATATACTCACAAGATGTCGCTTGTGATGATGATGTATAAATGCAGGTCAAGCAAGATTTGCTGCTCCACAGGCCTCAGAACGCCCTCACTAAGCATCCCATGGCAATGCAGGTATATCTTTGAGGACAAATGGCTCCTGCGTCGGGTATCTACGTCGCACTAGCAAATACACTAATAGTGCTCCGAATATATTCCTGCCCCCCAGCGCAATACCATTTGTCAGGTTGACTGCATAGTCCGCTATGATATCAGGATCACCGCTAGCTCTGCACGCAGGCTTTTTGGCATGCGTCTGTCTCAACACTCATGAACAACCTGCGCCTCTCGTGGATAGGTGCTACTGTCAGCGGCTCATGCCCATCTCATTTCAAGGATCATCATGTCATGCTCAGCTGGTAGAGCAAGATGTGCATCCAAGCAGGAGCTTCAAGCAACTTACATCACTTTATGTATTGTAGTGAAGTGGCCCCTTCAGGCAAACAAGGGCTGTGACAGGATCCAGATAACTTGTGATAGGGTCTGCTCATGTCGCCTGTTGGCAAGGAGATGCAACCTATACAGGGTGTGGAAAACCTTGATTTATTGTCAATCTTGCAGGTGATGCCGTTCTTGGCGTAGTGGCAGGTCAGCTTGTGTATAATGCCCACCCAAACTCAAGCACAGAGGTCCTGAATGATGAAAGGACAAAGCTGGTGAGATCTGTCGTCCTCGATGCCACAACACTGTATCTAAAATAGAGGAAGGGCGATGCAGCTAGCAGCCTCTAGCCTGAGTAGGTCTGGTATGTGAGATCCATGAGCATCACAGAGAATGCCATGATGGTAAAAGCGCCAGTTCTGAAGCTCGCATGCATCAAGGTGCATGCATAGCTGTGGCAGGTGCGGCGTAAGGCATGCGCAGAGGATGCGCAGCAGATGGGTTGGGACAAGCTGTTCATGGTGGCGCCACCGCTGCTGAAGCATAGTGAAAACATGCTTGCAGAGCTCTTTGAGGTGAGTGATATACAGTGTGTGAGTATGCTCGTGGTGTTTCTTATACCATATCAGAATGCCTCTGAGTATTGAGGCACAAGATCTTGGTTGCACTAAGGAGGCAGCTTCTAATGAGATTTGACAAATGCTCCTTGGGCAATGAGCTAGCTGGCGGGTATGCTGAATGCCACTTGCATGCGTAGGCAGTATGGGGAGCTGTGTATGAGGACTGTGGCGCGAAGGATCATGGTGTGCTCAACTCCAGCCACTACTGTCGTGTTCACAAGCTTTTATCCTGCAGATTGACTATCCTTGCTGAGTGTGTTGTGGTTGGCAACTGATTGGACAGATTGCTAAGGACGCCCGCCATGACCTCTGAAACTGCTGTGCAGTGGTACGTGAGTGCTATGTCAAGTGTTTCCCAGAGCGGTGCAAGGCCCCTTCGGAGCTGAATGAACCCTGATGACCAAGGTGCACATGCGGCTCCGAGCTTTGATGCCCATGTGCTTATTAGTCATATTGTTCAAGTATGTGCTTAACACTACTGGCGCAGCCATTTGCTGCCTATGCATCTCTCGGGACCAGCTCAAGAAGTTTAGGCAATATACTGCTGCAACATGCGGCATGCGGTGCAAATGGGGTCAATGACCATGCCTAAAATATGAATGCGCCTGTATGGACTTCAGTTTGCACAGAGCAGCATGATAAACCTACTGGACGATGCCCTCAGGCCTTTCCATCTGCAGAGGATTATTTAAACGACTTGTGCATGTTTTAACCTTATATCTGAGATGTAGCCCCAATGTCAATGACTTATTTGTCGGATGCTTACCATTCCCTCCACATGTGTATACACCCCTGGACGCTCGATTCTCGTGTGCATGTCCTGATCATTGGAACATATGGCAAGGAGGACTACTGTCTGTTGGTGACAAAGTTGGGGCTTCAATGATGAAGATACTTTGGCATGATTCAGTACCTATCATGTGGCCTGCATAGCAATCATATATTATGTCTCTCCATGGGCCCATGAGGAGTCTGTGTGACACCTTGTGTCATTCGGCTGCCGATCTTGAAATCTTGGAAAATGCACACGGTCTGTCAGGATGCGCAGGATTCTGAGACATTGAAAAGTTCCCTCCACACCACCTGAGCAGCCTCGACAATCAGCAGTGTCTTCTTCGATGCATCTTCCAACGTTTGTGCTAGGGCTGTGGGCCACTTCAAGCCTTTTGCTTCTCAGCAATATACTGCAGGGTATTGTCTCCACTTGAGAGCTACCTCCTTGAATTACAGAGCTGATAGATGCTTTGACTCTGGATTATCAGCCCATAAGAGTCTGCCTTGTATCTTGCAAGTGTTGAGCAGCAGGCAGAAGCTCTCAACAATCTTGTGACATTGAGTGCTCCCAGTACATGTGTTCTTCAATTGTGCCGCCATGAGGTCACTTGCGCAGGGACAGGAGCAGCTCAGGTGCAGACCATCATTGATATGGGCACCGCTTCAGATCATGCCTACTTCTCAGAAGTTGCCGTCAAGCATGGTCGCACATCAGGTTCCCTTTTCTTTACCGACAGCAAGGCTGATTGCATTCGCCAATGGACAAGTCAAGGTGAGCACCCATCTACAAATCAGCCTATTGCAGCCCAGCGCAGCAGCCCAGCAAGCATATCAGATGCATATGCTTCAGCCAATTAGCTAAGACTACCAGTGCTGTTGGATGATGTGCAAGCCTGTGATTTTGAGCCACAACATCTGGGGTGCATGGGCAGGCCAGCTAAAGACCCTGGCGGGCGACTGTGGCCACCCCGGAGGCTTCAGAAACGGCCAGGGTGACCACGCGCTCTTCTCAATGCCCAGAGGCCTCTGCTACCACGACATGGACTTCCTGGTGATTGCTGACAGCCAGAACGCTTGCCTCCGTAGGATCAGCTTGGACGGTGGGCGCCTCATAGTAGCTGATCTCGTGTAGCCTAGTGTGCCATCTCTGCCCGCATGCTAATGACATGTCCTAGCCGATGCCGGGCAGTAATGCTTGTCAGGATCACACTTCTGATGGCAACATGGTCTTGCAATTAGTCAGACTCAGCCTGCTGTGCCTCGCCCCCCCTCTGTGACCCCCAAACTCTTCCTGAAGAATGTAGCCTGGATGAGAAAGTCAGAGACAAGCAGAAATACTGCAGGGGAGGTGAGCACGTTTGCCGGGCAGTGCGAGAGCCCTGGCGAGCATGACGGAGACTCATCAGAGGCGCAGTTCTTGACAGCCATCCAGGGCGTCGCCTGCCTCAGCAATTGCTCAGTCCTGGTGACCGATCCCAGCTCCCGCTCTGTGCGCATCATCGATGTAGGCGAGCACTGTCCCCAGCCAGCTGGCAAAGTACCCCAGACTCATTCAGGTGAGTAACCGTTTGGAGCAAGACCCACAACAGACATCTCAGTGTGGCTCCAGCTTTACACAAGCCCTGAGCATTTCCTTCAGGGTCTTGTATTGCAGATACTTCACAGACTCTGCTGCAGCCTCTTTCTGTTCCGTGAGCTTTTCATGCCTGCAGACTGCTTGCGCAGAGTGCCAATATTGTGCTGCATGCAGCTTCAAGATGGCATTTGGCCGTCTGGAGTCTGGGAGGTCTGGCTGCAGCGGTGACTGCAAGCGCCGGAGGAGCTTTGCTGCTGCGCAAAGCGCTGGGGAGGAAAATCCGGAACAAGCGAGCGCAGGTGGAGGAGGCATCTGCAGCCGGTCAGACTCACCCTGTCCTACGCCATCCTTCCAAGGTGAGTCTGCAAGCTTGATCTGAGCTGTGAGAAGTCTAGAAATCATCTCCATGATAGCCGCTAAAAGGATCATCTGTGCATGATGCATGCCCAGCCCCGGATCTGATCACGAAGTCGCCTGCTGCCGGTCACGAAAGCGTTGGGCAGGCTGCAGCCGTGCAGTTGACAGCATAGTCTTGGGATGATGACAAAGTGCATGCTCTGCGCAGGTCAAAGAGACTCAGCAGGCAATCAACTACGATGACTCAGCACAGGAGACCTTCTTGAAGACTCTGGCAGATGGTGTTGCAAGCGAAGCTCAAGCCTCCCTGATTGACCTCACATATGACGAGGATAAGATTACCAATAGTATGGGAGCTGCAGCTGGCTCGATTCATCCTCCTGAAGATATGATCTGAGATGCTGGCTCTTTCCTTCTCAAGTCACATGTACATGTGCACATGACACATGCACATGCGCACATGACACTGCCATGTAAGGTGTATATCTGAACACGGGTCACTGTCATGATAACTCCTACCAGACAATAGCAAGGCAACACACTGTGGCAGATAGATCTGGCAGATAGACACTTTGCCTTGTCATGATGACTGTGAATCCAGGGACACCAATGAGCTGTAAGTGCCAAAGGAGATGTAGTACATTGCAGGGCCTCATTGTATCACAGGCTGCCCACAGCTCTAAGGTGCCCATGTGTGAACCGAGTCAGTCATCTGATCTGTCATCGGCCTGCGTGCTTAGTGTCTTTCCCATTACTGGAGTAGCATGGAAGCACTTCAGGCTACAACCGTCAAAGTCCAGGATACCACGGAACCTACCCACTCATCAAATAATGACTGTTTGCGCAAGGTGCTATTTGCAGCAAGGGACTTATCTGGATAGAACAAGCAGGCGCTAGGGCAGCTAGCTTGCCCTTGATCGTGTTATTCCTAAGGGTGCCAGAGCCAAGTCTGCACATATTCTGAGGTTGCTCCAACATACAGCGGGATTGTCCTTACAATCAAATAATGCTGCAACTCTCTAGTAAATCGCAAATTGGCTGTCAAGTCAAGGAAGCACAAAGTCTTGCGCCAGCTCACATCAGGTGACGGCCAGCTGCTCCGGAAGGTGCTGTGTGCAACACACAAATGCTCAGCATCAGCTTCCATAGTGCCATAACAGTGCATGCCATATTTGCACATCACAGATTTGTGCGGCAAGCTGCTTTGCCAGCTGGGCAAGACAGGGCATGCACAGTAGGGTTGCGTACTGGCACAGCACAGGCATAAGAGTGGATCCTGTGTCGCATACAAGGCAAAGCACAAACTTCCCACCCCAGGTCTGCCATGTGTGACCCCCAGGGAGCCGCCAGTGGTATGCCCAATCTCCATATATGAACAGCATGTCTGAAGAGATGAAGGGTTTAGCAATGTCATGTGAGGCCAAGGCGGGGCTCACATGTGTCGATGGGCCTGCCGCCGGGGGTGGCCGTGGCGAGCTTGGGGTGCCATCCTTCCAGCAGCCGTTGGGCGAGGAGCAGGCGCCGCCGGCGGCAGCTGGGCTGGCCGTGGTGGCAGCCGGGCTGGAGCTGCTTGAAGTCGGTGAAGGGCTGGCAGGCGAAGGCGAGCTGCTGCTGGGGGAGTTGCTGGGGCTTGGGGAGTTGGAAGGGCTGGGGCTTGAGCTTGAGCTGGAGCTGGAGCTGGAAGTGGTGCCTGCGCTTGCTAGACCGGCCAGGGCGCCCAAGTTACCGCCACCTGCATGGCCGCATCCTTTCCTCAGCTTGATGCACTCCGACTTTTCTAGGCATCATGGGTTGCTCTCACGTATGTCAGGGCAGGACCCCTGCCTAGAAAGCCTCATGTTCTCTGTTGCAAGACACAGGGATCTCAGTGGTCAATTCTCCCAAGCCCAGCACACACCACAAGTGCGGTGCGCATGTCAGACGATGCGCGACAGGGGAGGGGCGAGGCCTTACCTCCCAGTGAGCCTACAAGCCCCGAGACAGCGCTCATAGCCTGCACGCAACATCACCTGTATGAAAAGTGTGCCAAATCCTACAAAGATGCTGTGCAGCCACCTGAAGTATATGCAAGCACAGGTATGGCAGACCAACATGCATGCCCTATCGAAGAAGCAGGCTGCAAATCGGGAGGCCTCATTGAGGTAGGCAAACAGCTAGCAAAGTGCTGGCAGTATGGGAGAGGCAGCAACACATGCACACCTGCTGCATGATGGCTCCGACATCCTGTGATGCAGCTGGCGGCGCTGTGGCGCAGAGCAGCAGGGGCAGCAGGAGGAGTGCAAGTCGGGCTTGCTGCATGGTGATTACTGCAAGCAACAAGAGCGCCTCATTAGTGGTCCTGAGGTTGTATCAGTACACACATAATTCACCTTGTGCCACACATGGAGATGATGGGCAATTCCTGAGACGCAGATCAGCCACGGCCCTAGACGACATTCGATTTGTGCCCTGGCTGCAAATGTTGTGCGAACCACGTCAGACCTATAGTCGGAGATCGTATCCCCGATAAAAGGCCTTTGAGGCTGTGAACACGATTTCGAGGCATTACAAATTCATCTAGATCACTTTCGGCGCCGGTCTCTCCAAGTGCTCGTGCGCTCTTCAGGAGGTTGCCACCTGTTCCAAACGGCAGCAAGAAATGTCTCACATGAACGCAGCAGGTCGAGGCGCTACCTAAGCTATTGATCGAACGGGGTACGCCGCGCTACGCAGGAACTAGACGCCCCGAGGACAGATGTCCTTCACACCGTCAGATATTGCGTGGTACCGCTTTGATGCTCTGCTACGTCTATCACCGCTCTGCTGCGTGGATATGACTGCTGTCAAGGCTGCGCCGAGTGTAGCTTCAGTGACCGAGAGGCCTGGGCTGAGAGTGTGATGTGATGCAACGGCAGAGGCCGGATGAGTGCGTACGGGCGCTCTTTGAGGATGATCGTGGATCCAGCTATTTGACACAGCGACGATAGAGTCACAAGGTGCGCGAGAATTTGCATCGCAGTGACATCAGTTTGGCAGTGAGCCTAATCAGGTCTAGATTGTCTCATCAAATTCGTAACCATGCCAGGTGTGCCGAAAGCTGTACATGCGACCGGCACAACCCCCTCTGCTTCTCCTGTTAGGAGCCACAAGCATCAGCCTGCTGTGGCATTGGCGTAGTGTCCGCCAGAGGCCCTTTATCTCAGCCGCCTTCCCACCTTCCTCAATGGTGGAAGCTGCTGCTGCCCGAGTCAACCAGCTTTGACCGCATGTTCGGAAGTCGCCTGCCCGCTAAGACATCTGGCCCTCGAGCATTACCTCAAATCCTTTCTAATACATTTGTGCTCCAGTGTGCTAAGCCGTACGCTGCAGAACTTGACAGGTTGTGTGAGAGTATGATCCAAGATGGCAAACGGTGAGGCGCCAGCACGGCTGAGTGATGCCTTGGAGGCTTTCAAGGCGGATTTGAACGTTAATCTCAGGAGCTCCGGCGCTCTCGCAGCGTTGAAGGTCAGTGCTGTGATGTGCCACTAAGCTGCGCACTGTCAGTCTTGCAGAGGAAGTACATGGCATCCTTGTTGTGGAGGCTTCAAGGCTCTGTCTTTGTGCAGAATTGCCTGAAGGGGGCGGCTCTGTAAAGGGCAGAGTGTCTGTCCAGTGACATCTCGGTATGAGGAACATCGACAGGCCCTGGCTCACAGCATCATTGCTGAGCACATGGAAATAACAGCCGGGCTTAGGTATACCCTGCCAGTATTCCTCTCGGAAACTTGCCACTCAAGCCGCGCAACATTTCCGCTCACAGCCAAGAATCTTTGTGAGCAGCTTGGCATCAGTGTGCACTCACCTGTTGGCAGCTTCCTGGCAGCCCATGAGCCGACCCAGACACCTGATGCCACAGGAGGTGAGCAGAGACCTGCAGCAATCATGCTATGCATGATTTGCGCAGCCCATCTGCCTCACAGCAATGCACGCACATTCCGACTGAGATCAAGGCACCATGCAAGACAGGTGACGCTTGAGACCCTGGGTCAGAGGAATGATCTTTGTGCAGGTGGAGGGACTACTTTGCTGCTTAGCCTCCTGAAGGCTGTCCAGGCCACTCAGGGTGGTGCTTCCCATTTGAGTGCTGACCAGCATCTTCAGGTGGGGAGCCCGCAAAGGTCAACTTGCCTGCAACCACGCTTGCTGCCAGACAGTGGTCCAGGAAATTGACTGAGACCTTGAAGCCAGGTGGGCATGCCATACAGCAGGTGGCTGGCAAGACAAGCACCTCTGCGAGCAAGCAGAACAGGGAGCACCACACGCGTGAGCATGCCCAAGCGGGGGCTGCACCAGTCTGCCAAGAGGCATTCCATCCTCAAGAGGTGATGCTGCTCTACTCCTCAGATTTGTCTGAATGCACAACGCCTTGCACTTCCAAGTGCTCAACAAGACCTCAGCCAAAACTGCTCATGTTTCTGGCAGGCGCAGCACAGCAGGGCAGCGCTGGCCCTGGTGAGGGCGCTGCGCATGGAGCTGCACGCCAGCCAGCGCCTGTGCGGAGCGCTGCTGCGGGATCTGCTGCTCTGTGCTGCCGCTGACGAGCCTGCTCCGGGCTTGCCACCACTGAGGGCGCGCATCGCATCCTTCCAGGATGCTCTCCTTAGGCAGCAGAGCAGGTGACTCGCTCCTGCTGCCATCAACCAACACAGCGCAGGCTGTCATGCTCTGATAATCATACATGGAGGAACGTCTTACAATGCAACTGTATGACAGGTACCATCATGTGTTTGAGATGCGCATAGCACCCTGGGAGCGTGAGACTGCCCTTGTTTCACACAGCCGCACACCTCCGATGTGCATCGTGCAGGGCAGCAACACTAGAGAAGGAGGAAGAGTTGCAGATCTGGCACATGGAGCAGCTGAAGCATCACGGCACGCAGCTGACTAGCATGAGTCTGCCGTGCTGCTGCTCCGCACAGTCAAAGGAGGACGTCTCAGGCAAATCTCATACGATGCTCCCGACTAGGATGCAAGCGTCTGCATGCCAGCCATTGCAACGCCCAGGGCCTCATGTCCTGGCAGCTTCCTGAGGGCTTGTAGACTAACAGCACTGTCATGCAGGCTCTGTGTTGTTTCGTAAGCTCTCACGCGTGCTGTGAGCCTTCAGAGTCCTCAGCCAACTTTCTGACCTTCCCTTCTGCTTGCCCAGGTCTTCTTGCCACCTCATGCGCCAATTCTCACGGAGCAGGCAGCAGCACATGCTTGGCCTGCCTTGCTGAGAGGCAGCAGCCTGTCAGGCATGCCAGCTCAAATCCGCCGATGCCTCAGCAGGTACCTGTCACAGCCTCTGGCAGTGCATGCAGCAGGGCTGAAACGCCGCGGGCGCCCAGCTCTCTGCTCAGCTCTGCAGCATCACCCGCAAGCAGTGCTCAGGCAATTGCAGACACTGACTACATTGCAGAAGAAACTTTATGTGAAGGCGGCACCCCAAGCATAGCACCTTCAAGAGCGAAAGTCGCTGCAGCTGTGCTGATGGATGCAGCTGAGGCTATGGATGTCACCAATGAAGCATGTGCTGAGCCAGCAGCTGGGCCATTCTACATGTCAGTCGCAGCAGTTCTGGTACCAGTGGTGGGCACTCGCAGTGGAACAACGCAGAACTCTGTGCCACCACGGCAGCCATTGACAGCACCTCAGGCACAAATCACAAGACAGATGAAATGGCATCAGCTTCTGCCAAGAGGAACAATGCTCCTGCAAGGCCGCAGCAGGCATACCATCTGTCTTCATACCAAGAGGAGGATAGAATCCCCTGGCTGGAGCAGCAGGCTGCAGAGCAGTACGATGATGAGAGCCAGCATACAGCAGGCAGCACTGTGTCTACTCAGCAGGAACCTTTGCTGCAGCCGTGGCGCATTGCCTCGCAGCCGCACACCCTCAGTCTGCCGCTACGCAGAGATGGCGGTGGGGGCGCTGGTGATGGGTGCTCAACAGGCCAGCAGAGGTGACGCGCGCGATGCACCAGAAGGGCGTTCTGCTTCCCCCTCCTTGACGCTCGCCCGCCAGGGATCCGGCCTTGGGCAGCAGGCTGCGCCCCTGAGCCTGCCCGGGCGGCCGCATGGACTGACGGCGGCAGCGCCCGCGGCCGAGCAGAATTGTCTCAGCCGGAAGAGCCGGCTGACTCATCTGTTATGGAGACTTTTGACCAACCTGCCGACGCCATGAGGCCAGGGCAAGACGTAGCAATCCGGGAGAGAGAGGGCAACGGCCTTCATGGCGGCGCTGAGTGCAGCATCGCTGGAGAGGAAGGGGTCAGATTGAAACTACATGCGGCTTGTCAGGCCAATGAGAATCATTGTCTGGACATGCTTGACAGCCGGCAGCAAAGCGTTGGCAGCACAGCGGCTGGCATCGCTGAGGCCGAGGTTAAGGCAGCAGTGGCCCAGGAGAATGCTGAGATTGGCAACGTTAGAAAGAGCATCAGCCAGGCAACCAATGAGCTTGGAAGGAGATCCAGCTCATCGGCCAGCAGAATAACACTAAGGAGGCACAAATTATGTACATGACAGAGGATGCGCATACTTGTCCTGGCAATGCCACAGGTCGAGCAAGTACACAGACAGACGCAGACAGGCTAGCCGCTGACAGATCTCCAGCTCCTACAAGCAGTGACAGCAGTGGCCTGAGTGAGAAGGAGGACTATGATGAGCCAACCGGGCACAGCAATGACAGCACCACAGGAGAGCAGCAAGCCGCCCCTAACAGGCTGAGCACCAACATCAGCTCTGCGGCTGTGAACAGGGACCTCAGCAGTGCTCCGCACAGCCACAGCCAGCAGGAGGACTGGCTCAGCAGCCGCATGCGCTGCTTCCTGGCTGGACTGGAAGGGGGGACTGCAGCGGCCCCTGACGCTGCCAGCACTGTCCTCACCTCAGGCCTCAGCATGCAGGCTGCGCAGGGCTCCACTGCGATTGAGAAGCTGGCTGTTGCAAAGGTGATGCGTCCCCGCATATGCTCCAGCATGTCAAAGGGCTAGCTGCAGAGTCTGACACACCCTCATCATACATGATATAGAGGTGGCAGCTGATCCAAGCAGCTGTCAGTACCGCTCTGAGGCGTACGCGAGCATGCACGGCTGTGACCAGGCAAGTGTTGACCTTGCCCAGATGTGCGCAAGCAGGTGGCGGAGAGTGCGGACGCCAGCGTGTGTCAGCTGCCAGGCAGCAGGAGAGCAGCTGGGAGGGTCAGGTCAAGCGTGATAGCACACACTCTCAGACCCTAAACGAAGCACAGGCGGAGGCTGCTACCATCAGCAAGGGCTGTTGTGAGGTGCCCATGCTCCACCCAGCCTGGGCAGCGTCCACCCCTGCGCCGTGTGACGCGTCCTGCACAGTCAGTACTGCCAGCGCGCTGCTGCGTGCGCCAGCCAGCCGTCACGCCGGCGAAGCGACCGCGCCTGCAGCAGACAGCAGCAGAGAGCTTCCCAGTGCTCATGCCAAGGTGCTTGAGGGCCTCTCGTTAAAAGGCCAGCCCAAGCATGAAATCTGCATACAGCATGCTCGCATGGGATCAAACTGACACATGGCTGGCAGACTGCAGCAGCACAGACGAGAGAGCTGCCATCAGGGCTGCAGCAGCTGTGCATGCTAGCCCGACACGCAGCACGACAGCTAAGCATGTCACCCCATGCGGAAGGGCAGCAGCAGCTGAGCCTGACACCCTCAGCAGTCCTCCACGGACTGCTGCAGACGCTGATGCACGACAGGACGCCGGCGCACAGAATCCAGACCGCACGCAGGAGCAGCATGGGTCGGCCTCTGAGCTTCTGGCTCTCAGCCGCAGCCAGCCTGACTCCCAAGCTCTGCAGCCAGACATCGAGCTTGGCATCCGCAGTGTCCTGCACACCGACACCTCTGCAAGCCATGGCTTGACAAATTACACGGAGACATGCCCAGCCGGGGATGTGCGGGCGCACAGGGAAGTAGATAGCTCATCTGCAGCCAGCAGCATCAAGGACATATCTAGGCTCAGCCAAGGCCGTGCACCTGTTAGCAGCGAGTACGCGTCCAGAGCATTGCAGGCTCCAACTGCCAAGCACAGGAGATGACAAATTCTTGGCATCTTTCTCAGCTCAACAGCCTGCAATCACGGACACAACAGGGGGAGACTCTTAGCGGCAGCATAGCCGTGGTGCAAGCCCCTGCAACGGCAGTATGGGCCATGTCACAAAGTGTCATGGCGCAGCGCAGCTTGACAGCAGATGGCAGCACTCATACAGACCAGTACATGCTCCCAGGCTACAGCGATGCCACAGTACACATCTCAGCTGTTCCATTAGATTGCGGGTTTGCAGCTGCTGGTGCTGCAGACATCAAGCACTCAGACACAGCTGTTTCCATGCCTGTGTCCCAGGCAGCGGCCACCAGCGCTATCTATAGCCTGCCTGGCGCTGTCCAGCAGCAAGTCTCTGGCCCCTTCAGCTTGAGCCTCTCAAGTCTCCAGACGCAGGCGTCATCTCCCCTGCACAAGAAAGTGAGCGCAGCGCCGCATTCAGGATCCTGCGCCACAGGCTCAGGGTCGCCAGAGATGCTTTGCATTGACTCTGTGCAGAGCTTCTCTGATACCACATTGCCTGCGCAAAGCTGTACCCAGGAGCAAGTGAAAGGGCAAGATGTGGCTGTGGACAGGACCATGCCATCCATCTGGGACCTAGACATTTGAAACTTTTGTGAATACAATGTTACACTACCTGAGGCTAAATTGCTTCAACGTGCACAACAGCAAGATGGCATACATACTTCGCGATTTACAGATGAGTCTGCAATGTTCCAGTTACTGGCAAGCTGGTGTTAGCATACTGTACAGAATTCAACAAAGCAGCTGCAGGAGCTATGGTGCCCATGAATTTTTCCAGTGTACAACAGGAGCCCATTCTTGCAGTTGCCCTTCATGTACCATTGAAGGTACTGCAACATAATACTCCTGGCTTTTTGCGTAAGTTGTGCTCTGCCCTCCTTGCCCTCGAGCTGGCTGTATGCCATTGTCGCAGCATCTTAGAGCAAAGAGTTGAACATCTCCAGGGTTTGGCTGTTTTCTCCTGGCAAAAGTACTGCTTATCTTGCCTGGCTCACTCATCTCTGAGAGACAACAAACCGTTTCACAGAGACCTCATGAAGATGTGACATGTAGGAACCAATCAGGCCTTTGTTGCCTGGGGTTCTGCGCTGTCGTCAGTCTCAGAAGCATCGTCCACGATGGTCCAGTCATCGCTAGAGTCATGGGACTGTATCTCCCTGGCAGACTGTGGCGCATCCTCATGCCTCACATGCTCTACAGCAGCAAGTCACCCGTCAGAAGAGCCATGCACTCCAAGCATGGACACAGCCAGGAGACGCTCCACTTGAAGGCCGATTACCTCAGCGCCTAGCTGGGAGTAGGCATTGCAATAGGCGGTACAGAGGAGGATTGCTAAGTAGCAGTCTGAATTGAGCAAGTTCTGGAATTTATATTGCATGCAACGGGAGAGGCGTGAGAGGCACCTGCTGGCAGGATGGCAGGGCCGTCTGGGTGGCCATGGTGCACAGCGGGAGCATCGTTGCCCCCGTGCACCCACACCTCAAATGCGCGGTCCAGGGCATCAAACCTGGCAGGGTCTGCAGCCGGCTCCCTGTTGCTGCCCCCCTGCAGGAAGCTCCACCTCAGAATAGCCTTCTCTGAAGCCCAGCTGCCGTAGCTTTTTTTGCAGACCCTGTCAAGGCTTTTCAAGATACTTGGTGGCTGACCGTGCTGTCTGGGCACACCTCAGAGCGGCGTGTGGGGCCGAGGTAGGATGCAGGCAGCACATCAGCAGCAGGGGCTGTCAGGTGGGCCGCGTCCTGCGCGCTGCCCGTGCTCCCAGCGCTGACGCGCTCGGCAGGGTGGCCCAGCAGATCTGCAGCCTCAGCTGTCGAGGAGGGCGGCCCGACGTCCCCGAAGGAGGAGGGGGGTCCCGATGGCCCCTTGGGTCCCCCGGCGACGCCTGCAGCTGCTTCCTCCCTTGCTGCTGCGCCCCTCCAGGGCTGGTGGAAAGTCGGCGGGTGCACCTGCAACAGTCCCATTGCAGTCCTCCCTTCTCAGTGGACGGGATGTACAGAGCAGTCTGTGCTCAATTAGCAGAGAGTGATATGCCATCTGACTGCATGCCAGGTACAACAACAGAGGAATGCATCAGAAGAAAGGCTGCGCTTATAGACACATGGAGCTTTTATCTCAAGAAGTTCTGGAGAGCATGCTGATGCAACATGCGGGCATTGAAGCCAGACCGTCACCCTGCTCTGAGCCTGCCAGGCCGCTCACCTTGCCGCAGGAGCACAGGATGTCGCCGTCTTCATCAGAGTCAGTGAAGCCATCCATGTCGCCCCACTTGGCAAAGTCCACGTAGCTGGAGAGGTTGTTGGCTGCCTCATGTGCAGCCATGGCCGCGGTGGGGGGGTTCACAGCCTTGTCGATGCTTGCAGCAGCCACCTTGCCGGCATCGGCTGCCTGCTCGTCGCGCCTGTTCCAGATGGCGTCCAGCAGGCTGGCGTGCACAGTTCTGGCGCTCGAGCCGGGATCCTCCTGCAAGCAGCACAGCTGAATGCTTGAGGGACATCTCCATCCTGCATGAGATGCTGCCCTCAGCAAGTCAGCACCAGGAGAATCACAGGCATCTCCTGACAAGGGCTGGCCAGCTCTGCCGACATCTCACTGCAGGCAGCCCGAGACATGTGCCCACCTTGACCTGCTCAATCGCTGGGTAGTCCACATGGTCTTTGCCCTTGGGCTCGTCAACCAGAGGGTAGGGCAGGTGGAGGACGCCGTTGATGCTTGGGGGTTTCTCCTTGACGCTCGGCGCCTCCTCTTCCTCAGAGTCAAAGGCTGGGAAGGTCTGGGCTCTGCCAGTGCGCTTGCGGGCGGCAGGAAGCACGGCAGGCACCGCAGCAGGGACTGTGGCCTGGGTGCTCACAGCTGGGGCCTGCATGTTATCATCACTCCTCACCACGCTACTGTGACAGTGACTCAGACCCATCCCAAGCCAAGTGGCAGACCGCAGGTATGAATGGCAATTGTGCGATGGTCAGAAAGTATCTCACCTCATGGCTCGGGCCCACATTGCTGGGGTTCAGGTCCAAAACAGGCCCATCGTCAGGCATTGTACCACCTGCAGAAAGCATTTCAAGGACATTTCTTCATAGAGCACATTGAGTGGCATTGATGCAGAAAACAACTACATGTCTGAGCAGGATCACACAATGACCCACGTTGCAGACAGCATCTCCTGCCACATGAATCTGCATGGCAGCCCAAGCAGAGGTGCTGAACAGTGTGCGAAGAAAGCCCTCAAAAGGACAGCTGCACCTGCTTGCTTTGTCATTTTGTCTGCCGGATCACTCCTCACCTGGGGTGCTGAGCTCTTCATGGGCGTCCTCAAAGTCTGTGTCCTCCCTGGGAGCAGCCCCGGCACCTGCCTCCTCCTCCTCAAGCCCTTCTGCCTGCTCGGCATGTTGCTCAGCGTCGCTGTCGCACTGCAGGTGCTGCTGCTCCTCGGGGCTTGTGGCTGGCAGCAGCACGCTGGCGCGCTGCTGCAGCCCTGCAGTGTCCTCCAGCAGCCGCCCAACAATGGCCAGGTGCTGCTGCACAGCTGCCAGCGCTGCTGTCCGGGCCTCCTCACCTGCGCGCCATGCATGATGGGTCTCTGCTGCCTGATCAACATACAGTGCCTTGCAGACACAAGGCAGCTGTGCCTATTTCTTAGTAACAATTGGCTATGCAGTACAATGCGGATATGCCAAAAGCAATGCGGCAGTGGTCGATTATTCAGCAATCCTGCAGCATGTCAAGCCAGCAATTCAGGGCTGAGATGTCACTGTGCAATATTGACAGAACGCATGGTCAGAACCCCCCGCTATCTTCCCAGGGTGTCATGCATGTAAGCGCAGGGGCGCGCAGGCGGCGGCACCTTGCTTGGAGGTGTCCAGGGCGTGCAGCATGGCCTCGGCGTAGCGGCTGCCGTACTGCTCGATCTGGGCGCGCGCCTCTGCCAGGCGGGCCGACAGGTACTGGTGCACAAAGGTGCGCACGTGCCTCACCGACGCCTCCACAGTGTCGTCCACCAGCTTCATGAAGTAGCTCTGCACGGTGGATATCTTCAGGAAGCGATCTTCATATCCAGATGTATCGGCCGCGAAGTGATGGACTGTTCAGAAAGGACATAAAAAGCACCCTGACAGCTTCAGGACAATGGCCAATATACAATACATGAGAGGGCCCTCGGATCTGAACTTCACAAAATCGTGTAGTTGACCTACCGACTTGCTTCTGCAGATAGCTGCAGGGGAGCACATGCCCTGAACAATTGCAATGCCATGTTTTGGGCTACACTTTCAGGCGGAAACGGACGCACACCATGATCTGGTCTGGCTGGAGCTCAAAGACGGTCTCCTTGTAGGACTCGGTGGTCGAGCGCAGCGCGGGGCGGCCCACGTAGTAGTCCGAGAAATGGCACAGCCCCGTGCGGCGGCGCCGCTTCTCCCACACCACATGCTCCTCGCGCCCCTCCCGCGTGCGCTCCACCTCTCGCGGCGAGATGCCTGCAGCGCAGCGCGCCAGACATCAACACTCTTCATGAGAGCTCAGCACACAGGCTGGCGTGGCGGTCAGTACTGACGTTGTGGCGCTTTCAGGGCAATGCAGTGCTCCGCTTAGAGCAGACGAGGCAACAAAGCGCTTGGTATGCGCTGCGTGATGCATGGGCAGTGGAAGCTGCACCTGTGCTGAAGAGTTCCTGCAGGTCAGTGTGGAACTGCTGGGCGGTGGGCGGCTCCAGGTGCAGCTGCGCCGGCTCCAGGTGAACCTGGCACACCCACAACACAAAATCTGCCCAAGGCCAGTTGTGAAGCCATGCAGCCCTCGTCATGTGATGTGATGGACTGCAGAGGCAGGCTCAATCCCATGCTCTGGGCACCTCAACAGTGGGCTATCGAGTGGCCTGTCTCCATTTTGACATGCAGTCAACGCAAGCCTACATCACTGCGCCATGCCGTGCAGCTGTGGGTCCCCTGCTGCCCTTTCAGTCTCTGCTGTACTGTACATGACAGCTGCCCTAGCGGGATGATGAGTCCAGCATAGCTGGCGCTAGAAGGAGGTCCAGGAAGGGATGCAAATGCTCTGATCACCTCGAGTAGCTCCCCAACAGCAGCCTCAACGCGCTCCGCCAGGTGTTTGAGGTGTGTGTTGAGCATGCGGAACATGGCCTGCTGGCGCTCGTTGGTGGCCGTTTCCAGCAGCGCCCAGAAGCCGCGCACCTGTGCGCATACGAGTCATTGTAATTTGTCAAGATTTTCTTATATACCGAGGTCAAAGTTCAACTATATAGGCACACAAATATATGCCGGGACGTCCTGACATTGTTTTCCCAGCAGCCGAGCCACCGCAACAGGTCATTGGAAACAACTGGCATGTTCGAGAGGCAGAGGCGGCATGAAGTATACTGACCTCTGCATCAATGGTGGAATGAATGTACTGATGAAGATCCTGCAAAGGAGCCTGCAGATCAGCGCGCTGAGCGCTCGAGCCGGTGCCATGGCGCTCCCAGAAGCGGGCAGCCTTGTCCAGTGCAGCCTGCCAGCGGCCCGCCAGCGCTGCCCTGAGGGCAGCCTGCCCGTTTGGGGCCTCGCTGGGGCTCTCCAGCACTGCAGAAACCTTCTCAAAGAGATCATCCTTGAGGTGCTGCATGCGTTCACGTACCTGCACCAGAAGGCATGCATCGCTTCTTGGGATGTAAGATATGCACGATAATGTTTAGCACAGATAGCCTTCTCTATCGGTCAAAGCAAGCAGCCCAGACGCCTATGTCAATTACATTGCATGTTGGGACAAGCACATCAAATACTACCTGTGGCTAGCCATTGCAGCTCACCTCATCGACCACTTGAGTCTCAACCTCATTTGCTTCCTGCTGGATGCCATCAAACTGCTCCAGCACATCCTCCAGCTCAGTCTGCAGCTTGGCCGTCTCCTCCTGCAGCGTCTGCACGTCCTGCTGCAGCGCAGCATTGCTGGCGGCTGCCACATTGTGCACCTGCGGACAAGGAGACTTCCTTGCTCAGGGCTTCCCGCTATGCCACCTCCTTCCCCCTTCCCCCGTGGGTCCCATGATGAGCAGTGATGCTGGACTTTGCTGTACTGGGGGTACACATTCCTCTATGCATGGTGAGCGCAGCAGTCCATGGCAGGCATGCGCGTGAGGGACAGGAGGCCGTCAGGGGGCACCTGCTGCAGCAGGCGCTGGGCGTCGTCGAGGGTGGAGAGCAGCTTGAGGCTGCCGCTGTTGGTGCAAAGGAAGCCCAGCACGCGCTCCTCCAGCTCCTCCAGCCCGCTCTCCCTCAGCATCTCCTCCGCCGCCTGCGCTCACAAGCATATGCGTTGTGACAGGCATCCTTTGAGCAAGCCAACACAGAAGTGTGTAGCCCTCACAACCCAAGCCTTTCAATCTCAGGAAACAGTACTCTCGTCATGACTTGTATGGGGTGTTCTACTGGGTTTTGCATGAAGCCCAAGAGCAGCAGGCGTGCACGCGCCTGCTGAAAGTCCTCGTCAGGAGTGGAGGCAGCCTTGCGGGCGCCAAAGGCCAGCTTGCCGAAGCGCAGGCGCTCCTCCTTGCCAGCCTTGCCGCGCAGGATCAGGCGAGACAGCATGGCATCCTGAGCTGACAGCAGCAGCACCTGCATGCTCGACAGAATCCTCAACTCACACTACTAAGGGTCTGATGCATGCTCCAGGCTCCAAGTGCATAGCGAGCCCTCATGCTGAGGTGCATGCCGATGCTATCACCAGCGTTGTCCAAGTACAGAGGGCATGCTCTACTCACTGAAAACATATGCTCCATCTGAATCTGGAAAGGCTCGACCAAGATATCCCACAACAGCACCTGCAGATGTAGCTGGGCTCACCTGGTCCGGCAGCAGCTGGAAGCCCTCGGTGGCCAGCTGGCTGGTGACCAGGTTGGCCACGTACTCCTTGATCTCCTCCGGGGCCAGGCCCTCGCTGGTGCGCATCAGGTCCACCTTGTTCACCACGAAGAACAGGCGCTGCGACAGGCGCGCCACCAGCTGCGGGTTGATGTCCTGCAGGGGACACAGCCCGCTCACGCACTGCAGTCCCTCCCACTGCACCCCAGCACTGGGCGGAAGCAGACCATGCGGTAGCTGAGGCTCTTACTGCACTCGAAACTGAGCTGAAAAGGCCCATACACCAGCTGCGGATGTTGACTGCACCCAAAATTGGGCTGAAGCAGCCCATACACCAGCTGAGTGTGTGTGAAATGATGCCAACATGCTGCATGGCCACTTGTGGTGGAGTCCGGGACCTCAATGCCATGAGGTACAATCAAGATGCCAGAGGAGGGGGCTTGCATGAGGGAGGGCTTCACACCTTGAGCTTGCCCAGCAGGGTCGCCTCTTCTGCAGTCTTGAGCTTGCTGTAGTCTAGAAGGTACAGCACTGCATCAACACCGTCAAGCAGTCGCTCAACCTGTCAGGCACACACAACTCAGTCCAGGAAGAGTATCAATAGTTTTACACGGACAGTGCCCTTGCCACAGACAATGAGCAGTGAAATTTCTCTTGTGTGCAGAGGACAGAGCTTATGTTGGCAGCTGGAAAGCAGAGAGCTGGTTAAGAGGAGGCATGAGCAGACCTGGTGCTTGAGAGACTCTTCCCCAAACTCATTTGGCCCAGGCGTGTCAAGAAGTTGGAGCGAGACAGCCTCAGGATCAATTTCAGTTGTGTCCAAGGCTGCCACAGGGATATGGACATCCAGGAACGCCTCATCGCTGGCATGATGGTTGCGGGTGCGAACCTCGCGGTTAAGGTAGCGTAGGTGCTCCCCTGCATAGGGTCGAGAGGCAGTGAGTACAACGGCATGTGAGTTGCTTCTGCAGACCTGGCCTGATCAGCAGGTGTGGCTGCTGTGTCTGCAGGCAATACCTCCCACAATGCCCAATGAAGAGTTGCCTATTTCCCACGACCAAGATCTCACACAATGATAGAGCGGATGCATCAGCTCACCCTGGTCCTGCAAATGACTTGCCAAGCTTCTGTGCATGCTTTGCGGCCAAGCAAAATGCCAAGCAGAAGGTGTGAGAATGTTTGCTACGAAGTTTGTACAGCGCGCATTGTAAAGAAGCAGACAAACTTACGGATGCCGTACTCGCCAACAATGGTCCGCTGCTCATGGCTACCAGAGGGCTGATAAGTCAGCTCAGGCTGCTTGCCGTCCTTGAGAGGAGTGTGTATGATGCGCGTGATGCGTGCTGTCTCAGGTACATTGCTTGATGGCAGGCAGATGGCGCCCAGCAGGGCATTCAGCAAGGTTGACTTGCCTGCATACAGCATAGAACCATGTAATGATCGTGATATGGTGCTCAAGAACGTTACTACGGAGCTGAGAGCCTCATATATGGAATACCCTGGTCACAGTTGCGTATATCTTGGGACGGTGCCCACATTTCGAAAGTCAGTGGTAGCCAGCCTACACCAGATTGCGTCCTGCCAATCAAATATTGCGTGCAATGCATTGCTGTTCTGACCACCAGATCAAGTGCCTAGGCCCTCCGTTGCAAATTCGGGGGCCGATAGAGAACCCTTGAGGCATTCATATACGTCACAGGATAGTAGACCAGGCACAACGAACACTGAATCTCCTCTTAACAATTTAGTGAAGTGTGCAGATTATCGTTGAGTCGAGACGTACGGTGCGCCTTGAGATACTCGGTACCATGGAGCCACATGAAGGTGGGCACGAAAGTCGACTTCTCATGGAGGAGACCAGGAAGCAGACGGCAAGCGCACCTGACTTTGTCAACGCAAGCACTGCACAGCTCAGGGAGCGATCCTGGTGACGCCCCTTCAGCTGATAGAACCGAGTGAAAAATGCGCTGAGTTCCTGATCGAGAAGCAACTGATGCCCTCCATCGGAGCCTCCTTCGACTAGACCACCAAGAAATCGCCCAATGTCCTGTAATTTAGCGCTTACATCCCTGCTGAGCTCCAAGTACTGGGCTGGGCCCTCCATGGGATGCTAGCTCGGATGAATGCGTGCCACAAACACAATCTTAAAAGTAGTCAGCACTCACGAAAATATCCCCGTGCTTATATATCCATCTTCCGCAGCGCAGTGCACCAAGAACTGCAGCATGAGCATACGAGGTGTCCTTTTGCCAGCCTAGCTGGAAAATCCAAGGCTGGTGGACAGGCCACAATAACATAATCTGCAGAGTCAATCAGGGAAGCCAGGCTCGGATCAGGATCTTCAGAGAGCCTGAAAACTTGACGAGTAGCTCAAACATACATCGGAAAAGACCTGACAACTTATCTTGGAGCACTAACAGACAATCGCCACGACTTTGCTCTGCTGGTGTGCAGCACCATAGGGCGTTTCATGGTAAGGCAAGCCACACAGAACAGTCGGTGATGGAGGAGTTGCGCGAGATATTCTGAGCCTTAATTGACTGGATGGTGCTGCAAGCAAATGCTTGGGCTGCGACTTGATGGTGTTGCTCATCCTTTTCCAGGCCATCTTGCTTCATACTTTACCATGCCAAGTGGGCCTGTCAGCTTTTGAACCACACATCTGACGAGCACCAGGATAGATCAAGTACTGGGGAGGCTTTGTTGCTTCATCCATGGAAATGGGCGTTCCACCAGACCTGCAGCGGATGTAGCCAGCCTCATCGTGATTGGGGTGTATATCATCCTTATCGGCATCATGTGGAACGCACCTGTGCTCAGGAATATCTTGTACCCCTTCAAGGTACTGCTGAGCCGAGATTCTGCTTTTTTCTGCCACGTTGCGTGCGTGCCTCTCTCAGCAGTCTATCTCCAGGTCAATGATTAGTGCATGGGTGCAGGTACTGACGGTGGCATTCCATGAGAGTGGCCATGTGCTGGCTGGCTTGGCGACATGTGCGCGCATCACCTCTGTTGAGGTTGATCCAGAGCTGGGTGGCCTCACACAGATGAGGGGTGGCATTCAGTGGATCACCCTTCCTGCTGGTGCGCCCATTGCCATTCCTCTCCATGAGCATAATGGCCTCCAGCACTGCACTTCCGCTTGGCTTTGAGGGCCAAGTGGAAAATTGTACAGTACGCTGGGAAGTAGGGGTCACCACTGTATCTGGGCACAGGTTATCTGGGCAGCTCTCTCATTGGAGCCATACTCATTTTCCTGGGCTTTAATCAACTGGTAGGCCACAGGATGCCATACCATCATGTTGTGCTGCCAGTGGCTTATACACTGCAATCGCTATCGCTGGGATGTCTGCCCCACCAGCAACGCTTACAAAATGCTCCCTGCAGACGAGCAAGATTGCTGCTGCTTTCATAGCAGCCCTGCTTCTGCTGGTGATCTTCTGGTCCCGCAAGCTCTTCACAGTGGTCATGTGCCTGATCTTTGTGGCAGCCATCATCGCCTGCTACTTCATCCCCAACCCTGCAGACGGAGAGATCATGCGGTACTTCGTTCTGTTTGTTGGGTACGCCCTGCTCCTGTCTCCGCAACAGTCAGTGAATACTGTGAGCTGGTCTGCAGCCAGCACAATCCAAGCAGGAGTATGAGTCTTAGCAGCCAGATGTTGTTGGGTGATACACAATAGTGAGAGTGCTGATGATTGTTGCAATCTTCTTTTGGCAGCTCATGCATACCGGGGTGCTGCATGCACAGGGTGATGTCATGCACATACAGCATCTGGGACATCATAGATGATCTGGTCATGAGGAAGGTCAACAACAGTGACGCAACCAAATTTGCAGAGATCTCCAGGTATCTTACCACGCCTAGAACCAGCATACTCTTGAAAGCAGGCACTGCCCACACACTTGTTGTGCACGATGCCCGCCGCACTTCGTGAGCACATTCTGACAGACTAAATCTGGTTTGAATGCCAGGAGACGCTACATGCGTGCCTCAAATTGCAGCAGCAACATCAGAAGTCAGTGCTGTGCATGCGCGCTGCAGGTGTTTACCACCACAGGGTTGGGGCATCTTGTGGGCTGCAATCTCGGTGCTGCTGATGGGGGCAGGCATTCTAGCAGGCATAGCAGCTTTTTGAGAGCTGCACCATGCACGTGTACTGTGACTTAAATTATTGCGCTGGCTTGATTTTATTCATTCTACATGATGCACACATGTGTAGAGTGGCATGAGCATGTCGTTGAGCTGGAAGACATCCAGGACGTCTCGATACACATGAAAGCAAGCGATTAACAAGGAAGGCATGACAGGAGAGGCATGCCAGGCTCATGCAGAGACACAATGCACTGATGTGGCGGCCGCAGACACCTTATGGCATGAAAGCTGCTGACCATAGCACTTACAGCAAGGAGCGACTCCCTCTGCAGAAGGGGACACATTCTGTCCTCTGACCCAGCTGCTCAACTGCATAAAGTGCAATAGACCCCAAGTCGCATCCACCACAGGTCGTACTATACATTGCTGAAGGAAGGACGGCTGTGTCATGAACATTCAGCCGATGCCAACAGAAACTGCACTACCTCTGAGCACTTCAAAGGCAGCGGCCTGCTGAAGGCAACATGCTGCTGTCTCCAGTATGCTAGCAGCATAGGCTGATGTGCTCCCTGACCTGACTGCTCCACACAGCCCGATTCCTGCTCCTCTGGCAGTCCTCACTTCAGAGGGATGAAGCGTGAGGAGTGCGTAGCTCCGATACCGGGCTTGCCGTGCTTCACAGGCTTGTAGCTGATAGAGAACTCTGCCAAGTAGTGCCCAACCATGTCAGGCTTGATCTCCACCTGCAAGCATGCAGCTATGCAGTCGACCTTGCCCTGACACCACATGGATGCAATACTGCAGCATGGCAGGCTTGAGCAATTCCATTTGGATGACATGCATTTACTGAAGTTCTGGCAATGCAGGGGCTCAGGAATGTCTGCAATGCCTGCTGAGAGTGATGTGATGGCTCGGGGGATGCTGGGCTGACCTGATTGAAGGTCTTCCCGTTGTACACTCCAATGATGGAGCCGATCATCTCAGGCACAATGATCATGTTGCGCAGATGCGTCCTGACAGGCTCTGGCTTCTCCCCGCTGGCTGCTTCCCTCTTGGCCTTCCTCAGCTTCTTGATGAGTGCTAGAGGCTTGCGCTTGAGTCCTCTCTGGAACCTGCGGAAGGCACACAGCAACTCATGAGCCGCAGCACACACAGGTATTGATGCCGGGATGCACCAAAATGGGGTTGTGAAGATCGGTCCAGACGTTCTCTGGAGATGTTCTCGACTTCTGACATATGATGTAGTAACGACTGATGCATGCTTTCACCTGCATCATCTCTATTACAACCGATTATATATCTTATTGATGCCGGGAGGATAGGATTTGCTGATTTATTGAGACAAACAAAGATTAATCGGCTGCTCAATAGGCTGATCGACTTCAGGTCATGCCGCATCTCATCACACCGATGATACAGGCTTACTTTCTCCTCGCCCTGGCTGGAAACAGGTCCACCAGCTCATCTGTGCTCATGTCCAGCAGCTGGTCCAGGTCCACGCCGCGGTATGTGAACTTACGGAAGGTACGAGGCTTCTTCGCCGCATCGTCCGCCATCTTGGCAAGCTTC
>CAXIVC010000056.1:20000-22500 GCA_964035585.1 Polytrichum formosum | reverse complement strand
AAGATGCAGACCTTTTTTTTTATCCGGCCGTAAATACCATCAATTACCAGGGTTTCTGATCGGCACGCGAGTGTGTTCGGTTCCATTCGAATCCGAGGCAAGTGCGTTTCTGCTCCGAAACGAATGAAACCCGAATCCACCCAATACCGACCTCTCGGATTCGTAATACCTGACTGTGTTTCGGATCGAATTAACTAATTCGTACCTTCCGAATTCGTCCATGAACAGATCCTAATCATATACCTTTTTTGTTTTTGAGGTTTAGGGTCCTAAATATATCCTATTCCATACCCATTTTATTTTGCTCCACCCATTTCACTCCTTCGCATCCAATTAACTAACGCCCAGGTTTAACCCTCACCTTCCGAATTCATCCATCCACGAAATAGATCATAATCTGTACCTATTTTTAGTCATGTCGTAAATAGATCATAATCGAATCCACCCGACCAATCGACCGCATTTATACCTAGGTGTGTCTAAATGCATTCGTGTTTAGTATGCCTATTTTCAGTTGGGCCCTAAATAAATCTAAATCCAGACCTCTTTTTTAATCCGGCCATAAATAGATGTGACCCAATCCACCCAATTAATCGACCGGATCAAAACCTAGGTGTGTCGGGTTCCATTTGTATCCGACGCCTATTATTAATCTGGCCCTAAATATATCTAGATCCACACCATTTTCTAAATCCGGTCATGCGTGGATGAAAACCGCAAATAGACAAAGTTTGATACCTATTTTTAATCGGGTCGTACATATATGAAAATCGAATCCACCAATTACCAAGGTTCCGGATTAAACCCCTTAGTGTGTTGAATTCCATTTTGTATCCCACACCCATGTGTTTGCTCCCAAATACATCAGAAGCGAATCCACCCTAGTACCAAGGTTTGGGATTAACACCCAAGTGTGTCGAATTTCCATTTGTATCCCACACCCATGTGTGTTTGCTCCTTAATGAATGACAACCGAACCCACCCAATACCAAGGTTTGGGATTCATACCCAAGTGTGTTGAATTCCATTTGCATCCAACCCCCATTTTTAGTCGGCTCGTAAATAGATGAATACCCAATACCTTAGTGTGTTGAATTCCATTTTGTATCCGAGACCCATGTGTTTGCTCCTAAATGAATGAGAACCGAACCCACCCAATACCCAATACCCAATACCTTAGTGTGTTGAATTCCATTTTGTATCCCACACCCATGTGTGTTTGCTCCTTAATGAATGACAACCGAACCCACCCAATACCAAGGTTTGGGATTCATACCCAAGTGTGTTGAATTCCATTTGTATCCAACCCCCATTTTTAGTCGGCTCGTAAATAGATGAAAATATATGCCTATTTTAAACCGGGCATAAATAGACGAAAACTGAACCCACCCTAATACCAAGGTTGGGGATTAATATTTGTATCAGTGTTGGGTTCTATTTGTATTGGAGACCTATTTTTAGTCGGGACTAGCAGGTGGAGTGAGGGAACCGCGGCGGGCACTAGCAGAATTGTAGCAGAAGTGACTGGGACTGGGACTAGCGGGCGCTAGTCGGGACTGGCGGGGGCGCCGTGGCGACTGGGACTAGCGGGCGCTAATCGGGACTGGCGGGGGCGCCGTCGCGACCGGGACTAGCGGGCGCTAATCGGGACTGGCGGGGGCGCCGTCGCGACCGGGACTAGCGGGGCGCTAGTCGGGACTGGCGGGGGCGCCGTAGCGACTGGGACTGGCGGGGGCGCGGTCGGGACAGGTGGGGGCGGGACAGGTGGCAGAGGGGTTATTTATATCAATTTTATATTAATTTAACTAAATAAAAACTATATATAGATTTTACTTTATTCATTTTTTATACGGGAGGAGGGAGGGGGAGGAGTGACGGAGCAGCGCGGGGAGGAGTGGCGGAGCAGCGCGGGGAGGCCCCAGCGGCTAAGGGGAAAACGTCTACCTGGCCCCAAACTTGAGCAGAGAGACAAAAGCTGACTTGACGGTGGGGGAGGGGCCCTGCGCGGAGTCCCAGAGGCTTATACGTGGGGAGTCGGTTGGAGCGGCAGGGGTCGTGCGACTCGCCACAAGCCAGCGCGAGAAACGAATTGATCCTGAAGCTTGTGGGAGAGGGGTGAGCTGCCTGATGGGCCTTCGTGGCCCGGCCGTGGTTAGCCTTATTTTCCGCGAGTGAAGGGTGAAGATTTGGATCGAAGCGTAGGGGGCGCATCGGGTGGGAAAGTCGAGTGGGGCAAGGGTTTCGGCAAACGAAAACCGTCGAATGCAAAGGATGGCGGACGACGGAATGTAGGCCTTTGAAGTAGAAACCCAGCCCCCGAGATGGCACGACCTGGTGCGATTGGCCTCGTGTGGCTTTCGGGGACCAGGATCGATCTTAGCGCCGGGAGGGGAGGGGCTGCCTGATGGGCCTTCGTGGCCCGGCCGCGGCACCCTCGTGATTCCGGTGCGAGGAGAACATTCTGGTCGAAATTGCGAGGGAATCGGGAAAAGGGAAAACG
>CAXIVC010000055.1:0-28593 GCA_964035585.1 Polytrichum formosum | reverse complement strand
GCCACTTTCATTCATCAAATCACATATTTGTCTTCAACCTTCGTGGTTCATATGGTTTCACAACCAATGTCACGCCTCCGAAGGCCACTTTCATTCAATAAATCACAAATTTGTGCTTCAACCCTAGTGGTTCATATGGTTTCACAACCAATGTCACGCCTCCGAAGGCCACTTTCATTCAATAAATCACAAATTTGTGCTTCAACCCTAGTGGTTCATATGGTTTCACAACCCACACGCATCCGAAAGCCACTTTCATTCATCAAATCACATATTTGTCTTCAACCTTCGTGGTTCATATGGTTTCACAACCAATGTCACGCCTCCGAAGGCCACTTTCATTCAATAAATCACAAATTTGTGCTTCAACCCTAGTGGTTCATATGGTTTCACAACCAATGTCACGCCTCCGAAGGCCACTTTCATTCAATAAATCACAAATTTGTGCTTCAACCCTAGTGGTTCATATGGTTTCACAACCCATTCACGCATCCGAAAGCCACTTTCATTCATCAAATCACATATTTGTCTTCAACCTTAGTGGTTCATATGGTTTCACAACCAATGTCACGCCTCCGAAGGCCACTTTCATTCAATAAATCACAAATTTGTGCTTCAACCCTAGTGGTTCATATGGTTTCACAACCAATGTCACGCCTCCGAAGGCCACTTTCATTCAATAAATCACAAATTTGTGCTTCAACCCTAGTGGTTCATATGGTTTCACAACCAATGTCACGCCTCCGAAGGCCACTTTCATTCAATAAATCACAAATTTGTGCTTCAACCCTAGTGGTTCATATGGTTTCACAACCAATGTCACGCCTCCGAAGGCCACTTTCATTCAATAAATCACAAATTTGTGCTTCAACCCTAGTGGTTCATATGGTTTCACAACCAATGTCACGCCTCCGAAGGCCACTTTCATTCAATAAATCACAAATTTGTGCTTCAACCCTAGTGGTTCATATGGTTTCACAACCCACACGCATCCGAAAGCCACTTTCATTCATCAAATCACATATTTGTCTTCAACCTTCGTGGTTCATATGGTTTCACAACCAATGTCACGCCTCCGAAGGCCACTTTCATTCAATAAATCACAAATTTGTGCTTCAACCCTAGTGGTTCATATGGTTTCACAACCAATGTCACGCCTCCGAAGGCCACTTTCATTCAATAAATCACAAATTTGTGCTTCAACCCTAGTGGTTCATATGGTTTCACAACCCCTGCACGCATCCGAAAGCCACTTTCATTCATCAAATCACATATTTGTCTTCAACCTTCGTGGTTCATATGGTTTCACAACCAATGTCACGCCTCCGAAGGCCACTTTCATTCAATAAATCACAAATTTGTGCTTCAACCCTAGTGGTTCATATGGTTTCACAACCCACACGCATCCGAAAGCCACTTTCATTCATCAAATCACATATTTGTCTTCAACCTTCGTGGTTCATATGGTTTCACAACCAATGTCACGCCTCCGAAGGCCACTTTCATTCAATAAATCACAAATTTGTGCTTCAACCCTAGTGGTTCATATGGTTTCACAACCAATGTCACGCCTCCGAAGGCCACTTTCATTCAATAAATCACAAATTTGTGCTTCAACCCTAGTGGTTCATATGGTTTCACAACCCCATGTCCACGCATCCGAAAGCCACTTTCATTCATCAAATCACATATTTGTCTTCAACCTTCGTGGTTCATATGGTTTCACAACCAATGTCACGCCTCCGAAGGCCACTTTCATTCAATAAATCACAAATTTGTGCTTCAACCCTAGTGGTTCATATGGTTTCACAACCAATGTCACGCCTCCGAAGGCCACTTTCATTCAATAAATCACAAATTTGTGCTTCAACCCTAGTGGTTCATATGGTTTCACAACCCACACGCATCCGAAAGCCACTTTCATTCATCAAATCACATATTTGTCTTCAACCTTCGTGGTTCATATGGTTTCACAACCAATGTCACGCCTCCGAAGGCCACTTTCATTCAATAAATCACAAATTTGTGCTTCAACCCTAGTGGTTCATATGGTTTCACAACCAATGTCACGCCTCCGAAGGCCACTTTCATTCAATAAATCACAAATTTGTGCTTCAACCCTAGTGGTTCATATGGTTTCACAACCAATGTCACGCCTCCGAAGGCCACTTTCATTCAATAAATCACAAATTTGTGCTTCAACCCTAGTGGTTCATATGGTTTCACAACCACTCGTCACGCATCCGAAGGCCACTTTCATTCAATAAATCACATATTTGTCTTCAACCTTCGTGGTTCATATGGTTTCACAACCAATGTCACGCCTCCGAAGGCCACTTTCATTCAATAAATCACAAATTTGTGCTTCAACCCTAGTGGTTCATATGGTTTCACAACCCACACGCATCCGAAAGCCACTTTCATTCATCAAATCACATATTTGTCTTCAACCTTCGTGGTTCATATGGTTTCACAACCAATGTCACGCCTCCGAAGGCCACTTTCATTCAATAAATCACAAATTTGTGCTTCAACCCTAGTGGTTCATATGGTTTCACAACCAATGTCACGCCTCCGAAGGCCACTTTCATTCAATAAATCACAAATTTGTGCTTCAACCCTAGTGGTTCATATGGTTTCACAACCCACACGCATCCGAAAGCCACTTTCATTCATCAAATCACATATTTGTCTTCAACCTTCGTGGTTCATATGGTTTCACAACCAATGTCACGCCTCCGAAGGCCACTTTCATTCAATAAATCACAAATTTGTGCTTCAACCCTAGTGGTTCATATGGTTTCACAACCAATGTCACGCCTCCGAAGGCCACTTTCATTCAATAAATCACAAATTTGTGCTTCAACCCTAGTGGTTCATATGGTTTCACAACCAATGTCACGCCTCCGAAGGCCACTTTCATTCAATAAATCACAAATTTGTGCTTCAACCCTAGTGGTTCATATGGTTTCACAACCCAATGTCACACCCATCCCGAAAGCCACTTTCATTCATCAAATCACATATTTGTCTTCAACCTTCGTGGTTCATATGGTTTCACAACCAATGTCACGCCTCCGAAGGCCACTTTCATTCAATAAATCACAAATTTGTGCTTCAACCCTAGTGGTTCATATGGTTTCACAACCAATGTCACGCCTCCGAAGGCCACTTTCATTCAATAAATCACAAATTTGTGCTTCAACCCTAGTGGTTCATATGGTTTCACAACCAATGTCACGCCTCCGAAGGCCACTTTCATTCAATAAATCACAAATTTGTGCTTCAACCCTAGTGGTTCATATGGTTTCACAACCAATGTCACGCCTCCGAAGGCCACTTTCATTCAATAAATCACAAATTTGTGCTTCAACCCTAGTGGTTCATATGGTTTCACAACCCACACGCATCCGAAAGCCACTTTCATTCATCAAATCACATATTTGTCTTCAACCTTCGTGGTTCATATGGTTTCACAACCAATGTCACGCCTCCGAAGGCCACTTTCATTCAATAAATCACAAATTTGTGCTTCAACCCTAGTGGTTCATATGGTTTCACAACCAATGTCACGCCTCCGAAGGCCACTTTCATTCAATAAATCACAAATTTGTGCTTCAACCCTAGTGGTTCATATGGTTTCACAACCCACACGCATCCGAAGGCCACTTTCATTCATCAAATCACATATTTGGTGCTTCCATCCCTCCGTGGTTCATATGGTTTCACAACCAATGTCACGCCTCCGAAGGCCACTTTCATTCAATAAATCACAAATTTGTGCTTCAACCCTAGTGGTTCATATGGTTTCACAACCAATGTCACGCCTCCGAAGGCCACTTTCATTCAATAAATCACAAATTTGTGCTTCAACCCTAGTGGTTCATATGGTTTCACAACCAACTGTCACAACACATCCGAAAGCCACTTTCATTCATCAAATCACATATTTGTCTTCAACCTTCGTGGTTCATATGGTTTCACAACCAATGTCACGCCTCCGAAGGCCACTTTCATTCAATAAATCACAAATTTGTGCTTCAACCCTAGTGGTTCATATGGTTTCACAACCAATGTCACGCCTCCGAAGGCCACTTTCATTCAATAAATCACAAATTTGTGCTTCAACCCTAGTGGTTCATATGGTTTCACAACCAATGTCACGCCTCCGAAGGCCACTTTCATTCAATAAATCACAAATTTGTGCTTCAACCCTAGTGGTTCATATGGTTTCACAACCAATGTCACGCCTCCGAAGGCCACTTTCATTCAATAAATCACAAATTTGTGCTTCAACCCTAGTGGTTCATATGGTTTCACAACCAATGTCACGCCTCCGAAGGCCACTTTCATTCAATAAATCACAAATTTGTGCTTCAACCCTAGTGGTTCATATGGTTTCACAACCAATGTCACGCCTCCGAAGGCCACTTTCATTCAATAAATCACAAATTTGTGCTTCAACCCTAGTGGTTCATATGGTTTCACAACCCACACGCATCCGAAAGCCACTTTCATTCATCAAATCACATATTTGTCTTCAACCTTCGTGGTTCATATGGTTTCACAACCAATGTCACGCCTCCGAAGGCCACTTTCATTCAATAAATCACAAATTTGTGCTTCAACCCTAGTGGTTCATATGGTTTCACAACCAATGTCACGCCTCCGAAGGCCACTTTCATTCAATAAATCACAAATTTGTGCTTCAACCCTAGTGGTTCATATGGTTTCACAACCAACACGCCTCCGAAGGCCACTTTCATTCAATAAATCACAAATTTGTGCTTCAACCCTAGTGGTTCATATGGTTTCACAACCAATGTCACGCCTCCGAAGGCCACTTTCATTCAATAAATCACAAATTTGTGCTTCAACCCTAGTGGTTCATATGGTTTCACAACCAATGTCACGCCTCCGAAGGCCACTTTCATTCAATAAATCACAAATTTGTGCTTCAACCCTAGTGGTTCATATGGTTTCACAACCCACACGCATCCGAAAGCCACTTTCATTCATCAAATCACATATTTGTCTTCAACCTTCGTGGTTCATATGGTTTCACAACCAATGTCACGCCTCCGAAGGCCACTTTCATTCAATAAATCACAAATTTGTGCTTCAACCCTAGTGGTTCATATGGTTTCACAACCAATGTCACGCCTCCGAAGGCCACTTTCATTCAATAAATCACAAATTTGTGCTTCAACCCTAGTGGTTCATATGGTTTCACAACCAATGTCACGCCTCCGAAGGCCACTTTCATTCAATAAATCACAAATTTGTGCTTCAACCCTAGTGGTTCATATGGTTTCACAACCCACACGCATCCGAAAGCCACTTTCATTCATCAAATCACATATTTGTCTTCAACCTTCGTGGTTCATATGGTTTCACAACCAATGTCACGCCTCCGAAGGCCACTTTCATTCAATAAATCACAAATTTGTGCTTCAACCCTAGTGGTTCATATGGTTTCACAACCAATGTCACGCCTCCGAAGGCCACTTTCATTCAATAAATCACAAATTTGTGCTTCAACCCTAGTGGTTCATATGGTTTCACAACCCACACGCATCCGAAAGCCACTTTCATTCATCAAATCACATATTTGTCTTCAACCTTCGTGGTTCATATGGTTTCACAACCAATGTCACGCCTCCGAAGGCCACTTTCATTCAATAAATCACAAATTTGTGCTTCAACCCTAGTGGTTCATATGGTTTCACAACCAATGTCACGCCTCCGAAGGCCACTTTCATTCAATAAATCACAAATTTGTGCTTCAACCCTAGTGGTTCATATGGTTTCACAACCCACACGCATCCGAAAGCCACTTTCATTCATCAAATCACATATTTGTCTTCAACCTTCGTGGTTCATATGGTTTCACAACCAATGTCACGCCTCCGAAGGCCACTTTCATTCAATAAATCACAAATTTGTGCTTCAACCCTAGTGGTTCATATGGTTTCACAACCAATGTCACGCCTCCGAAGGCCACTTTCATTCAATAAATCACAAATTTGTGCTTCAACCCTAGTGGTTCATATGGTTTCACAACCCACACGCATCCGAAGGCCACTTTCATTCATCAAATCACATATTTGTCTTCAACCTTCGTGGTTCATATGGTTTCACAACCAATGTCACGCCTCCGAAGGCCACTTTCATTCAATAAATCACAAATTTGTGCTTCAACCCTAGTGGTTCATATGGTTTCACAACCAATGTCACGCCTCCGAAGGCCACTTTCATTCAATAAATCACAAATTTGTGCTTCAACCCTAGTGGTTCATATGGTTTCACAACCCACACGCATCCGAAAGCCACTTTCATTCATCAAATCACATATTTGTCTTCAACCTTCGTGGTTCATATGGTTTCACAACCAATGTCACGCCTCCGAAGGCCACTTTCATTCAATAAATCACAAATTTGTGCTTCAACCCTAGTGGTTCATATGGTTTCACAACCAATGTCACGCCTCCGAAGGCCACTTTCATTCAATAAATCACAAATTTGTGCTTCAACCCTAGTGGTTCATATGGTTTCACAACCAATGTCACGCCTCCGAAGGCCACTTTCATTCAATAAATCACAAATTTGTGCTTCAACCCTAGTGGTTCATATGGTTTCACAACCAATGTCACGCCTCCGAAGGCCACTTTCATTCAATAAATCACAAATTTGTGCTTCAACCCTAGTGGTTCATATGGTTTCACAACCAATGTCACGCCTCCGAAGGCCACTTTCATTCAATAAATCACAAATTTGTGCTTCAACCCTAGTGGTTCATATGGTTTCACAACCAATGTCACGCCTCCGAAGGCCACTTTCATTCAATAAATCACAAATTTGTGCTTCAACCCTAGTGGTTCATATGGTTTCACAACCCACACGCATCCGAAAGCCACTTTCATTCATCAAATCACATATTTGTCTTCAACCTTCGTGGTTCATATGGTTTCACAACCAATGTCACGCCTCCGAAGGCCACTTTCATTCAATAAATCACAAATTTGTGCTTCAACCCTAGTGGTTCATATGGTTTCACAACCAATGTCACGCCTCCGAAGGCCACTTTCATTCAATAAATCACAAATTTGTGCTTCAACCCTAGTGGTTCATATGGTTTCACAACCAATGTCACGCCTCCGAAGGCCACTTTCATTCAATAAATCACAAATTTGTGCTTCAACCCTAGTGGTTCATATGGTTTCACAACCAATGTCACGCCTCCGAAGGCCACTTTCATTCAATAAATCACAAATTTGTGCTTCAACCCTAGTGGTTCATATGGTTTCACAACCAATGTCACGCCTCCGAAGGCCACTTTCATTCAATAAATCACAAATTTGTGCTTCAACCCTAGTGGTTCATATGGTTTCACAACCCACACGCATCCGAAAGCCACTTTCATTCATCAAATCACATATTTGTCTTCAACCTTCGTGGTTCATATGGTTTCACAACCAATGTCACGCCTCCGAAGGCCACTTTCATTCAATAAATCACAAATTTGTGCTTCAACCCTAGTGGTTCATATGGTTTCACAACCAATGTCACGCCTCCGAAGGCCACTTTCATTCAATAAATCACAAATTTGTGCTTCAACCCTAGTGGTTCATATGGTTTCACAACCCACACGCATCCGAAAGCCACTTTCATTCATCAAATCACATATTTGTCTTCAACCTTCGTGGTTCATATGGTTTCACAACCAATGTCACGCCTCCGAAGGCCACTTTCATTCAATAAATCACAAATTTGTGCTTCAACCCTAGTGGTTCATATGGTTTCACAACCAATGTCACGCCTCCGAAGGCCACTTTCATTCAATAAATCACAAATTTGTGCTTCAACCCTAGTGGTTCATATGGTTTCACAACCCACACGCATCCGAAAGCCACTTTCATTCATCAAATCACATATTTGTCTTCAACCTTCGTGGTTCATATGGTTTCACAACCAATGTCACGCCTCCGAAGGCCACTTTCATTCAATAAATCACAAATTTGTGCTTCAACCCTAGTGGTTCATATGGTTTCACAACCAATGTCACGCCTCCGAAGGCCACTTTCATTCAATAAATCACAAATTTGTGCTTCAACCCTAGTGGTTCATATGGTTTCACAACCCACACGCATCCGAAAGCCACTTTCATTCATCAAATCACATATTTGTCTTCAACCTTCGTGGTTCATATGGTTTCACAACCAATGTCACGCCTCCGAAGGCCACTTTCATTCAATAAATCACAAATTTGTGCTTCAACCCTAGTGGTTCATATGGTTTCACAACCAATGTCACGCCTCCGAAGGCCACTTTCATTCAATAAATCACAAATTTGTGCTTCAACCCTAGTGGTTCATATGGTTTCACAACCCACACGCATCCGAAAGCCACTTTCATTCATCAAATCACATATTTGTCTTCAACCTTCGTGGTTCATATGGTTTCACAACCAATGTCACGCCTCCGAAGGCCACTTTCATTCAATAAATCACAAATTTGTGCTTCAACCCTAGTGGTTCATATGGTTTCACAACCAATGTCACGCCTCCGAAGGCCACTTTCATTCAATAAATCACAAATTTGTGCTTCAACCCTAGTGGTTCATATGGTTTCACAACCCACACGCATCCGAAAGCCACTTTCATTCATCAAATCACATATTTGTCTTCAACCTTCGTGGTTCATATGGTTTCACAACCAATGTCACGCCTCCGAAGGCCACTTTCATTCAATAAATCACAAATTTGTGCTTCAACCCTAGTGGTTCATATGGTTTCACAATCCACACGCATCAGAAGGCCACTTTCATTCAATAAATCACATATTTGTCTTCAACCTTCGTGGTTCATATGGTTTCACAACCAATGTCACGCCTCCGAAGGCCACTTTCATTCAATAAATCACAAATTTGTGCTTCAACCCTAGTGGTTCATATGGTTTCACAATCCACACGCATCAGAAGGCCACTTTCATTCAATAAATCACATATTTGTCTTCAACCTTCGTGGTTCATATGGTTTCACAACCAATGTCACGCCTCCGAAGGCCACTTTCATTCAATAAATCACAAATTTGTGCTTCAACCCTAGTGGTTCATATGGTTTCACAACCAATGTCACGCCTCCGAAGGCCACTTTCATTCAATAAATCACAAATTTGTGCTTCAACCCTAGTGGTTCATATGGTTTCACAACCAATGTCACGCCTCCGAAGGCCACTTTCATTCAATAAATCACAAATTTGTGCTTCAACCCTAGTGGTTCATATGGTTTCACAACCCACACGCATCCGAAAACCACTTTCATTCATCAAATCACATATTTGTCTTCAACCTTCGTGGTTCATATGGTTTCACAACCAATGTCACGCCTCCGAAGGCCACTTTCATTCAATAAATCACAAATTTGTGCTTCAACCCTAGTGGTTCATATGGTTTCACAACCAATGTCACGCCTCCGAAGGCCACTTTCATTCAATAAATCACAAATTTGTGCTTCAACCCTAGTGGTTCATATGGTTTCACAACCCACACGCATCCGAAAGCCACTTTCATTCATCAAATCACATATTTGTCTTCAACCTTCGTGGTTCATATGGTTTCACAACCAATGTCACGCCTCCGAAGGCCACTTTCATTCAATAAATCACAAATTTGTGCTTCAACCCTAGTGGTTCATATGGTTTCACAACCAATGTCACGCCTCCGAAGGCCACTTTCATTCAATAAATCACATATTTGTGCTTCAACCTTCGTGGTTCATATGGTTTCACAACCAATGTCACGCCTCCGAAGGCCACTTTCATTCAATAAATCACAAATTTGTGCTTCAACCCTAGTGGTTCATATGGTTTCACAATCCACACGCATCAGAAGGCCACTTTCATTCAATAAATCACATATTTGTCTTCAACCTTCGTGGTTCATATGGTTTCACAACCAATGTCACGCCTCCGAAGGCCACTTTCATTCAATAAATCACAAATTTGTGCTTCAACCCTAGTGGTTCATATGGTTTCACAACCAATGTCACGCCTCCGAAGGCCACTTTCATTCAATAAATCACAAATTTGTGCTTCAACCCTAGTGGTTCATATGGTTTCACAACCCACACGCATCCGAAAGCCACTTTCATTCATCAAATCACATATTTGTCTTCAACCTTCGTGGTTCATATGGTTTCACAACCAATGTCACGCCTCCGAAGGCCACTTTCATTCAATAAATCACAAATTTGTGCTTCAACCCTAGTGGTTCATATGGTTTCACAACCAATGTCACGCCTCCGAAGGCCACTTTCATTCAATAAATCACAAATTTGTGCTTCAACCCTAGTGGTTCATATGGTTTCACAACCAATGTCACGCCTCCGAAGGCCACTTTCATTCAATAAATCACAAATTTGTGCTTCAACCCTAGTGGTTCATATGGTTTCACAACCAATGTCACGCCTCCGAAGGCCACTTTCATTCAATAAATCACAAATTTGTGCTTCAACCCTAGTGGTTCATATGGTTTCACAACCCACACGCATCCGAAAGCCACTTTCATTCATCAAATCACATATTTGTCTTCAACCTTCGTGGTTCATATGGTTTCACAACCAATGTCACGCCTCCGAAGGCCACTTTCATTCAATAAATCACAAATTTGTGCTTCAACCCTAGTGGTTCATATGGTTTCACAACCAATGTCACGCCTCCGAAGGCCACTTTCATTCAATAAATCACAAATTTGTGCTTCAACCCTAGTGGTTCATATGGTTTCACAACCAATGTCACGCCTCCGAAGGCCACTTTCATTCAATAAATCACAAATTTGTGCTTCAACCCTAGTGGTTCATATGGTTTCACAACCCACACGCATCCGAAAGCCACTTTCATTCATCAAATCACATATTTGTCTTCAACCTTCGTGGTTCATATGGTTTCACAACCAATGTCACGCCTCCGAAGGCCACTTTCATTCAATAAATCACAAATTTGTGCTTCAACCCTAGTGGTTCATATGGTTTCACAACCAATGTCACGCCTCCGAAGGCCACTTTCATTCAATAAATCACAAATTTGTGCTTCAACCCTAGTGGTTCATATGGTTTCACAACCCACACGCATCCGAAAGCCACTTTCATTCATCAAATCACATATTTGTCTTCAACCTTCGTGGTTCATATGGTTTCACAACCAATGTCACGCCTCCGAAGGCCACTTTCATTCAATAAATCACAAATTTGTGCTTCAACCCTAGTGGTTCATATGGTTTCACAACCAATGTCACGCCTCCGAAGGCCACTTTCATTCAATAAATCACAAATTTGTGCTTCAACCCTAGTGGTTCATATGGTTTCACAACCCACACGCATCCGAAAGCCACTTTCATTCATCAAATCACATATTTGTCTTCAACCTTCGTGGTTCATATGGTTTCACAACCAATGTCACGCCTCCGAAGGCCACTTTCATTCAATAAATCACAAATTTGTGCTTCAACCCTAGTGGTTCATATGGTTTCACAATCCACACGCATCAGAAGGCCACTTTCATTCAATAAATCACATATTTGTCTTCAACCTTCGTGGTTCATATGGTTTCACAACCAATGTCACGCCTCCGAAGGCCACTTTCATTCAATAAATCACAAATTTGTGCTTCAACCCTAGTGGTTCATATGGTTTCACAATCCACACGCATCAGAAGGCCAGTTTCATTCAATAAATCACATATTTGTCTTCAACCTTCGTGGTTCATATGGTTTCACAACCAATGTCACGCCTCCGAAGGCCACTTTCATTCAATAAATCACAAATTTGTGCTTCAACCCTAGTGGTTCATATGGTTTCACAACCAATGTCACGCCTCCGAAGGCCACTTTCATTCAATAAATCACAAATTTGTGCTTCAACCCTAGTGGTTCATATGGTTTCACAACCAATGTCACGCCTCCGAAGGCCACTTTCATTCAATAAATCACAAATTTGTGCTTCAACCCTAGTGGTTCATATGGTTTCACAACCCACACGCATCCGAAAGCCACTTTCATTCATCAAATCACATATTTGTCTTCAACCTTCGTGGTTCATATGGTTTCACAACCAATGTCACGCCTCCGAAGGCCACTTTCATTCAATAAATCACAAATTTGTGCTTCAACCCTAGTGGTTCATATGGTTTCACAACCAATGTCACGCCTCCGAAGGCCACTTTCATTCAATAAATCACAAATTTGTGCTTCAACCCTAGTGGTTCATATGGTTTCACAACCAATGTCACGCCTCCGAAGGCCACTTTCATTCAATAAATCACAAATTTGTGCTTCAACCCTAGTGGTTCATATGGTTTCACAACCCACACGCATCCGAAAGCCACTTTCATTCATCAAATCACATATTTGTCTTCAACCTTCGTGGTTCATATGGTTTCACAACCAATGTCACGCCTCCGAAGGCCACTTTCATTCAATAAATCACAAATTTGTGCTTCAACCCTAGTGGTTCATATGGTTTCACAACCAATGTCACGCCTCCGAAGGCCACTTTCATTCAATAAATCACATATTTGTGCTTCAACCTTCGTGGTTCATATGGTTTCACAACCAATGTCACGCCTCCGAAGGCCACTTTCATTCAATAAATCACAAATTTGTGCTTCAACCCTAGTGGTTCATATGGTTTCACAATCCACACGCATCAGAAGGCCACTTTCATTCAATAAATCACATATTTGTCTTCAACCTTCGTGGTTCATATGGTTTCACAACCAATGTCACGCCTCCGAAGGCCACTTTCATTCAATAAATCACAAATTTGTGCTTCAACCCTAGTGGTTCATATGGTTTCACAACCAATGTCACGCCTCCGAAGGCCACTTTCATTCAATAAATCACAAATTTGTGCTTCAACCCTAGTGGTTCATATGGTTTCACAACCCACACGCATCCGAAAGCCACTTTCATTCATCAAATCACATATTTGTCTTCAACCTTCGTGGTTCATATGGTTTCACAACCAATGTCACGCCTCCGAAGGCCACTTTCATTCAATAAATCACAAATTTGTGCTTCAACCCTAGTGGTTCATATGGTTTCACAACCAATGTCACGCCTCCGAAGGCCACTTTCATTCAATAAATCACAAATTTGTGCTTCAACCCTAGTGGTTCATATGGTTTCACAACCAATGTCACGCCTCCGAAGGCCACTTTCATTCAATAAATCACAAATTTGTGCTTCAACCCTAGTGGTTCATATGGTTTCACAACCAATGTCACGCCTCCGAAGGCCACTTTCATTCAATAAATCACAAATTTGTGCTTCAACCCTAGTGGTTCATATGGTTTCACAACCCACACGCATCCGAAAGCCACTTTCATTCATCAAATCACATATTTGTCTTCAACCTTCGTGGTTCATATGGTTTCACAACCAATGTCACGCCTCCGAAGGCCACTTTCATTCAATAAATCACAAATTTGTGCTTCAACCCTAGTGGTTCATATGGTTTCACAACCAATGTCACGCCTCCGAAGGCCACTTTCATTCAATAAATCACAAATTTGTGCTTCAACCCTAGTGGTTCATATGGTTTCACAACCAATGTCACGCCTCCGAAGGCCACTTTCATTCAATAAATCACAAATTTGTGCTTCAACCCTAGTGGTTCATATGGTTTCACAACCCACACGCATCCGAAAGCCACTTTCATTCATCAAATCACATATTTGTCTTCAACCTTCGTGGTTCATATGGTTTCACAACCAATGTCACGCCTCCGAAGGCCACTTTCATTCAATAAATCACAAATTTGTGCTTCAACCCTAGTGGTTCATATGGTTTCACAACCAATGTCACGCCTCCGAAGGCCACTTTCATTCAATAAATCACAAATTTGTGCTTCAACCCTAGTGGTTCATATGGTTTCACAACCCACACGCATCCGAAAGCCACTTTCATTCATCAAATCACATATTTGTCTTCAACCTTCGTGGTTCATATGGTTTCACAACCAATGTCACGCCTCCGAAGGCCACTTTCATTCAATAAATCACAAATTTGTGCTTCAACCCTAGTGGTTCATATGGTTTCACAACCAATGTCACGCCTCCGAAGGCCACTTTCATTCAATAAATCACAAATTTGTGCTTCAACCCTAGTGGTTCATATGGTTTCACAACCCACACGCATCCGAAAGCCACTTTCATTCATCAAATCACATATTTGTCTTCAACCTTCGTGGTTCATATGGTTTCACAACCAATGTCACGCCTCCGAAGGCCACTTTCATTCAATAAATCACAAATTTGTGCTTCAACCCTAGTGGTTCATATGGTTTCACAATCCACACGCATCAGAAGGCCACTTTCATTCAATAAATCACATATTTGTCTTCAACCTTCGTGGTTCATATGGTTTCACAACCAATGTCACGCCTCCGAAGGCCACTTTCATTCAATAAATCACAAATTTGTGCTTCAACCCTAGTGGTTCATATGGTTTCACAATCCACACGCATCAGAAGGCCAGTTTCATTCAATAAATCACATATTTGTCTTCAACCTTCGTGGTTCATATGGTTTCACAACCAATGTCACGCCTCCGAAGGCCACTTTCATTCAATAAATCACAAATTTGTGCTTCAACCCTAGTGGTTCATATGGTTTCACAACCAATGTCACGCCTCCGAAGGCCACTTTCATTCAATAAATCACAAATTTGTGCTTCAACCCTAGTGGTTCATATGGTTTCACAACCAATGTCACGCCTCCGAAGGCCACTTTCATTCAATAAATCACAAATTTGTGCTTCAACCCTAGTGGTTCATATGGTTTCACAACCCACACGCATCCGAAAGCCACTTTCATTCATCAAATCACATATTTGTCTTCAACCTTCGTGGTTCATATGGTTTCACAACCAATGTCACGCCTCCGAAGGCCACTTTCATTCAATAAATCACAAATTTGTGCTTCAACCCTAGTGGTTCATATGGTTTCACAACCAATGTCACGCCTCCGAAGGCCACTTTCATTCAATAAATCACAAATTTGTGCTTCAACCCTAGTGGTTCATATGGTTTCACAACCAATGTCACGCCTCCGAAGGCCACTTTCATTCAATAAATCACAAATTTGTGCTTCAACCCTAGTGGTTCATATGGTTTCACAACCAATGTCACGCCTCCGAAGGCCACTTTCATTCAATAAATCACAAATTTGTGCTTCAACCCTAGTGGTTCATATGGTTTCACAACCCACACGCATCCGAAAGCCACTTTCATTCATCAAATCACATATTTGTCTTCAACCTTCGTGGTTCATATGGTTTCACAACCAATGTCACGCCTCCGAAGGCCACTTTCATTCAATAAATCACAAATTTGTGCTTCAACCCTAGTGGTTCATATGGTTTCACAACCAATGTCACGCCTCCGAAGGCCACTTTCATTCAATAAATCACAAATTTGTGCTTCAACCCTAGTGGTTCATATGGTTTCACAACCAATGTCACGCCTCCGAAGGCCACTTTCATTCAATAAATCACAAATTTGTGCTTCAACCCTAGTGGTTCATATGGTTTCACAACCAATGTCACGCCTCCGAAGGCCACTTTCATTCAATAAATCACAAATTTGTGCTTCAACCCTAGTGGTTCATATGGTTTCACAACCCACACGCATCCGAAAGCCACTTTCATTCATCAAATCACATATTTGTCTTCAACCTTCGTGGTTCATATGGTTTCACAACCAATGTCACGCCTCCGAAGGCCACTTTCATTCAATAAATCACAAATTTGTGCTTCAACCCTAGTGGTTCATATGGTTTCACAACCAATGTCACGCCTCCGAAGGCCACTTTCATTCAATAAATCACAAATTTGTGCTTCAACCCTAGTGGTTCATATGGTTTCACAACCAATGTCACGCCTCCGAAGGCCACTTTCATTCAATAAATCACAAATTTGTGCTTCAACCCTAGTGGTTCATATGGTTTCACAACCCACACGCATCCGAAAGCCACTTTCATTCATCAAATCACATATTTGTCTTCAACCTTCGTGGTTCATATGGTTTCACAACCAATGTCACGCCTCCGAAGGCCACTTTCATTCAATAAATCACAAATTTGTGCTTCAACCCTAGTGGTTCATATGGTTTCACAACCAATGTCACGCCTCCGAAGGCCACTTTCATTCAATAAATCACAAATTTGTGCTTCAACCCTAGTGGTTCATATGGTTTCACAACCCACACGCATCCGAAAGCCACTTTCATTCATCAAATCACATATTTGTCTTCAACCTTCGTGGTTCATATGGTTTCACAACCAATGTCACGCCTCCGAAGGCCACTTTCATTCAATAAATCACAAATTTGTGCTTCAACCCTAGTGGTTCATATGGTTTCACAACCAATGTCACGCCTCCGAAGGCCACTTTCATTCAATAAATCACAAATTTGTGCTTCAACCCTAGTGGTTCATATGGTTTCACAACCCACACGCATCCGAAAGCCACTTTCATTCATCAAATCACATATTTGTCTTCAACCTTCGTGGTTCATATGGTTTCACAACCAATGTCACGCCTCCGAAGGCCACTTTCATTCAATAAATCACAAATTTGTGCTTCAACCCTAGTGGTTCATATGGTTTCACAATCCACACGCATCAGAAGGCCACTTTCATTCAATAAATCACATATTTGTCTTCAACCTTCGTGGTTCATATGGTTTCACAACCAATGTCACGCCTCCGAAGGCCACTTTCATTCAATAAATCACAAATTTGTGCTTCAACCCTAGTGGTTCATATGGTTTCACAATCCACACGCATCAGAAGGCCAGTTTCATTCAATAAATCACATATTTGTCTTCAACCTTCGTGGTTCATATGGTTTCACAACCAATGTCACGCCTCCGAAGGCCACTTTCATTCAATAAATCACAAATTTGTGCTTCAACCCTAGTGGTTCATATGGTTTCACAACCAATGTCACGCCTCCGAAGGCCACTTTCATTCAATAAATCACAAATTTGTGCTTCAACCCTAGTGGTTCATATGGTTTCACAACCAATGTCACGCCTCCGAAGGCCACTTTCATTCAATAAATCACAAATTTGTGCTTCAACCCTAGTGGTTCATATGGTTTCACAACCCACACGCATCCGAAAGCCACTTTCATTCATCAAATCACATATTTGTCTTCAACCTTCGTGGTTCATATGGTTTCACAACCAATGTCACGCCTCCGAAGGCCACTTTCATTCAATAAATCACAAATTTGTGCTTCAACCCTAGTGGTTCATATGGTTTCACAACCAATGTCACGCCTCCGAAGGCCACTTTCATTCAATAAATCACAAATTTGTGCTTCAACCCTAGTGGTTCATATGGTTTCACAACCCACACGCATCCGAAAGCCACTTTCATTCATCAAATCACATATTTGTCTTCAACCTTCGTGGTTCATATGGTTTCACAACCAATGTCACGCCTCCGAAGGCCACTTTCATTCAATAAATCACAAATTTGTGCTTCAACCCTAGTGGTTCATATGGTTTCACAACCAATGTCACGCCTCCGAAGGCCACTTTCATTCAATAAATCACAAATTTGTGCTTCAACCCTAGTGGTTCATATGGTTTCACAACCCACACGCATCCGAAAGCCACTTTCATTCATCAAATCACATATTTGTCTTCAACCTTCGTGGTTCATATGGTTTCACAACCAATGTCACGCCTCCGAAGGCCACTTTCATTCAATAAATCACAAATTTGTGCTTCAACCCTAGTGGTTCATATGGTTTCACAATCCACACGCATCAGAAGGCCACTTTCATTCAATAAATCACATATTTGTCTTCAACCTTCGTGGTTCATATGGTTTCACAACCAATGTCACGCCTCCGAAGGCCACTTTCATTCAATAAATCACAAATTTGTGCTTCAACCCTAGTGGTTCATATGGTTTCACAATCCACACGCATCAGAAGGCCACTTTCATTCAATAAATCACATATTTGTCTTCAACCTTCGTGGTTCATATGGTTTCACAACCAATGTCACGCCTCCGAAGGCCACTTTCATTCAATAAATCACAAATTTGTGCTTCAACCCTAGTGGTTCATATGGTTTCACAACCAATGTCACGCCTCCGAAGGCCACTTTCATTCAATAAATCACAAATTTGTGCTTCAACCCTAGTGGTTCATATGGTTTCACAACCCACACGCATCCGAAAGCCACTTTCATTCATCAAATCACATATTTGTCTTCAACCTTCGTGGTTCATATGGTTTCACAACCAATGTCACGCCTCCGAAGGCCACTTTCATTCAATAAATCACAAATTTGTGCTTCAACCCTAGTGGTTCATATGGTTTCACAACCAATGTCACGCCTCCGAAGGCCACTTTCATTCAATAAATCACATATTTGTGCTTCAACCTTCGTGGTTCATATGGTTTCACAACCAATGTCACGCCTCCGAAGGCCACTTTCATTCAATAAATCACAAATTTGTGCTTCAACCCTAGTGGTTCATATGGTTTCACAACCAATGTCACGCCTCCGAAGGCCACTTTCATTCAATAAATCACAAATTTGTGCTTCAACCCTAGTGGTTCATATGGTTTCACAACCCACACGCATCCGAAAGCCACTTTCATTCATCAAATCACATATTTGTCTTCAACCTTCGTGGTTCATATGGTTTCACAACCAATGTCACGCCTCCGAAGGCCACTTTCATTCAATAAATCACAAATTTGTGCTTCAACCCTAGTGGTTCATATGGTTTCACAATCCACACGCATCAGAAGGCCACTTTCATTCAATAAATCACATATTTGTCTTCAACCTTCGTGGTTCATATGGTTTCACAACCAATGTCACGCCTCCGAAGGCCACTTTCATTCAATAAATCACAAATTTGTGCTTCAACCCTAGTGGTTCATATGGTTTCACAATCCACACGCATCAGAAGGCCACTTTCATTCAATAAATCACATATTTGTCTTCAACCTTCGTGGTTCATATGGTTTCACAACCAATGTCACGCCTCCGAAGGCCACTTTCATTCAATAAATCACAAATTTGTGCTTCAACCCTAGTGGTTCATATGGTTTCACAACCAATGTCACGCCTCCGAAGGCCACTTTCATTCAATAAATCACAAATTTGTGCTTCAACCCTAGTGGTTCATATGGTTTCACAACCCACACGCATCCGAAAGCCACTTTCATTCATCAAATCACATATTTGTCTTCAACCTTCGTGGTTCATATGGTTTCACAACCAATGTCACGCCTCCGAAGGCCACTTTCATTCAATAAATCACAAATTTGTGCTTCAACCCTAGTGGTTCATATGGTTTCACAACCAATGTCACGCCTCCGAAGGCCACTTTCATTCAATAAATCACATATTTGTGCTTCAACCTTCGTGGTTCATATGGTTTCACAACCAATGTCACGCCTCCGAAGGCCACTTTCATTCAATAAATCACAAATTTGTGCTTCAACCCTAGTGGTTCATATGGTTTCACAACCAATGTCACGCCTCCGAAGGCCACTTTCATTCAATAAATCACAAATTTGTGCTTCAACCCTAGTGGTTCATATGGTTTCACAACCCACACGCATCCGAAAGCCACTTTCATTCATCAAATCACATATTTGTCTTCAACCTTCGTGGTTCATATGGTTTCACAACCAATGTCACGCCTCCGAAGGCCACTTTCATTCAATAAATCACAAATTTGTGCTTCAACCCTAGTGGTTCATATGGTTTCACAACCAATGTCACGCCTCCGAAGGCCACTTTCATTCAATAAATCACAAATTTGTGCTTCAACCCTAGTGGTTCATATGGTTTCACAACCCACACGCATCCGAAAGCCACTTTCATTCATCAAATCACATATTTGTCTTCAACCTTCGTGGTTCATATGGTTTCACAACCAATGTCACGCCTCCGAAGGCCACTTTCATTCAATAAATCACAAATTTGTGCTTCAACCCTAGTGGTTCATATGGTTTCACAACCCACACGCATCCGAAAGCCACTTTCATTCATCAAATCACATATTTGTCTTCAACCTTCGTGGTTCATATGGTTTCACAACCAATGTCACGCCTCCGAAGGCCACTTTCATTCAATAAATCACAAATTTGTGCTTCAACCCTAGTGGTTCATATGGTTTCACAACCAATGTCACGCCTCCGAAGGCCACTTTCATTCAATAAATCACAAATTTGTGCTTCAACCCTAGTGGTTCATATGGTTTCACAACCCACACGCATCCGAAAGCCACTTTCATTCATCAAATCACATATTTGTCTTCAACCTTCGTGGTTCATATGGTTTCACAACCAATGTCACGCCTCCGAAGGCCACTTTCATTCAATAAATCACAAATTTGTGCTTCAACCCTAGTGGTTCATATGGTTTCACAACCAATGTCACGCCTCCGAAGGCCACTTTCATTCAATAAATCACAAATTTGTGCTTCAACCCTAGTGGTTCATATGGTTTCACAACCCACACGCATCCGAAAGCCACTTTCATTCATCAAATCACATATTTGTCTTCAACCTTCGTGGTTCATATGGTTTCACAACCAATGTCACGCCTCCGAAGGCCACTTTCATTCAATAAATCACAAATTTGTGCTTCAACCCTAGTGGTTCATATGGTTTCACAACCAATGTCACGCCTCCGAAGGCCACTTTCATTCAATAAATCACATATTTGTGCTTCAACCTTCGTGGTTCATATGGTTTCACAACCAATGTCACGCCTCCGAAGGCCACTTTCATTCAATAAATCACAAATTTGTGCTTCAACCCTAGTGGTTCATATGGTTTCACAACCAATGTCACGCCTCCGAAGGCCACTTTCATTCAATAAATCACAAATTTGTGCTTCAACCCTAGTGGTTCATATGGTTTCACAACCCACACGCATCCGAAAGCCACTTTCATTCATCAAATCACATATTTGTCTTCAACCTTCGTGGTTCATATGGTTTCACAACCAATGTCACGCCTCCGAAGGCCACTTTCATTCAATAAATCACAAATTTGTGCTTCAACCCTAGTGGTTCATATGGTTTCACAATCCACACGCATCAGAAGGCCACTTTCATTCAATAAATCACATATTTGTCTTCAACCTTCGTGGTTCATATGGTTTCACAACCAATGTCACGCCTCCGAAGGCCACTTTCATTCAATAAATCACAAATTTGTGCTTCAACCCTAGTGGTTCATATGGTTTCACAATCCACACGCATCAGAAGGCCACTTTCATTCAATAAATCACATATTTGTCTTCAACCTTCGTGGTTCATATGGTTTCACAACCAATGTCACGCCTCCGAAGGCCACTTTCATTCAATAAATCACAAATTTGTGCTTCAACCCTAGTGGTTCATATGGTTTCACAACCAATGTCACGCCTCCGAAGGCCACTTTCATTCAATAAATCACAAATTTGTGCTTCAACCCTAGTGGTTCATATGGTTTCACAACCCACACGCATCCGAAAGCCACTTTCATTCATCAAATCACATATTTGTCTTCAACCTTCGTGGTTCATATGGTTTCACAACCAATGTCACGCCTCCGAAGGCCACTTTCATTCAATAAATCACAAATTTGTGCTTCAACCCTAGTGGTTCATATGGTTTCACAACCAATGTCACGCCTCCGAAGGCCACTTTCATTCAATAAATCACATATTTGTGCTTCAACCTTCGTGGTTCATATGGTTTCACAACCAATGTCACGCCTCCGAAGGCCACTTTCATTCAATAAATCACAAATTTGTGCTTCAACCCTAGTGGTTCATATGGTTTCACAACCAATGTCACGCCTCCGAAGGCCACTTTCATTCAATAAATCACAAATTTGTGCTTCAACCCTAGTGGTTCATATGGTTTCACAACCCACACGCATCCGAAAGCCACTTTCATTCATCAAATCACATATTTGTCTTCAACCTTCGTGGTTCATATGGTTTCACAACCAATGTCACGCCTCCGAAGGCCACTTTCATTCAATAAATCACAAATTTGTGCTTCAACCCTAGTGGTTCATATGGTTTCACAACCAATGTCACGCCTCCGAAGGCCACTTTCATTCAATAAATCACAAATTTGTGCTTCAACCCTAGTGGTTCATATGGTTTCACAACCCACACGCATCCGAAAGCCACTTTCATTCATCAAATCACATATTTGTCTTCAACCTTCGTGGTTCATATGGTTTCACAACCAATGTCACGCCTCCGAAGGCCACTTTCATTCAATAAATCACAAATTTGTGCTTCAACCCTAGTGGTTCATATGGTTTCACAACCAATGTCACGCCTCCGAAGGCCACTTTCATTCAATAAATCACAAATTTGTGCTTCAACCCTAGTGGTTCATATGGTTTCACAACCCACACGCATCCGAAAGCCACTTTCATTCATCAAATCACATATTTGTCTTCAACCTTCGTGGTTCATATGGTTTCACAACCAATGTCACGCCTCCGAAGGCCACTTTCATTCAATAAATCACAAATTTGTGCTTCAACCCTAGTGGTTCATATGGTTTCACAACCCACACGCATCCGAAAGCCACTTTCATTCATCAAATCACATATTTGTCTTCAACCTTCGTGGTTCATATGGTTTCACAACCAATGTCACGCCTCCGAAGGCCACTTTCATTCAATAAATCACAAATTTGTGCTTCAACCCTAGTGGTTCATATGGTTTCACAACCAATGTCACGCCTCCGAAGGCCACTTTCATTCAATAAATCACAAATTTGTGCTTCAACCCTAGTGGTTCATATGGTTTCACAACCAATGTCACGCCTCCGAAGGCCACTTTCATTCAATAAATCACAAATTTGTGCTTCAACCCTAGTGGTTCATATGGTTTCACAACCAATGTCACGCCTCCGAAGGCCACTTTCATTCAATAAATCACAAATTTGTGCTTCAACCCTAGTGGTTCATATGGTTTCACAACCCACACGCATCCGAAAGCCACTTTCATTCATCAAATCACATATTTGTCTTCAACCTTCGTGGTTCATATGGTTTCACAACCAATGTCACGCCTCCGAAGGCCACTTTCATTCAATAAATCACAAATTTGTGCTTCAACCCTAGTGGTTCATATGGTTTCACAACCAATGTCACGCCTCCGAAGGCCACTTTCATTCAATAAATCACAAATTTGTGCTTCAACCCTAGTGGTTCATATGGTTTCACAACCAATGTCACGCCTCCGAAGGCCACTTTCATTCAATAAATCACAAATTTGTGCTTCAACCCTAGTGGTTCATATGGTTTCACAACCAATGTCACGCCTCCGAAGGCCACTTTCATTCAATAAATCACAAATTTGTGCTTCAACCCTAGTGGTTCATATGGTTTCACAACCAATGTCACGCCTCCGAAGGCCACTTTCATTCAATAAATCACAAATTTGTGCTTCAACCCTAGTGGTTCATATGGTTTCACAACCAATGTCACGCCTCCGAAGGCCACTTTCATTCAATAAATCACAAATTTGTGCTTCAACCCTAGTGGTTCATATGGTTTCACAACCAATGTCACGCCTCCGAAGGCCACTTTCATTCAATAAATCACAAATTTGTGCTTCAACCCTAGTGGTTCATATGGTTTCACAACCAATGTCACGCCTCCGAAGGCCACTTTCATTCAATAAATCACAAATTTGTGCTTCAACCCTAGTGGTTCATATGGTTTCACAACCAATGTCACGCCTCCGAAGGCCACTTTCATTCAATAAATCACAAATTTGTGCTTCAACCCTAGTGGTTCATATGGTTTCACAACCCACACGCATCCGAAAGCCACTTTCATTCATCAAATCACATATTTGTCTTCAACCTTCGTGGTTCATATGGTTTCACAACCAATGTCACGCCTCCGAAGGCCACTTTCATTCAATAAATCACAAATTTGTGCTTCAACCCTAGTGGTTCATATGGTTTCACAACCAATGTCACGCCTCCGAAGGCCACTTTCATTCAATAAATCACAAATTTGTGCTTCAACCCTAGTGGTTCATATGGTTTCACAACCAATGTCACGCCTCCGAAGGCCACTTTCATTCAATAAATCACAAATTTGTGCTTCAACCCTAGTGGTTCATATGGTTTCACAACCAATGTCACGCCTCCGAAGGCCACTTTCATTCAATAAATCACAAATTTGTGCTTCAACCCTAGTGGTTCATATGGTTTCACAACCAATGTCACGCCTCCGAAGGCCACTTTCATTCAATAAATCACAAATTTGTGCTTCAACCCTAGTGGTTCATATGGTTTCACAACCAATGTCACGCCTCCGAAGGCCACTTTCATTCAATAAATCACAAATTTGTGCTTCAACCCTAGTGGTTCATATGGTTTCACAACCCACACGCATCCGAAAGCCACTTTCATTCATCAAATCACATATTTGTCTTCAACCTTCGTGGTTCATATGGTTTCACAACCAATGTCACGCCTCCGAAGGCCACTTTCATTCAATAAATCACAAATTTGTGCTTCAACCCTAGTGGTTCATATGGTTTCACAACCAATGTCACGCCTCCGAAGGCCACTTTCATTCAATAAATCACAAATTTGTGCTTCAACCCTAGTGGTTCATATGGTTTCACAACCCACACGCATCCGAAAGCCACTTTCATTCATCAAATCACATATTTGTCTTCAACCTTCGTGGTTCATATGGTTTCACAACCAATGTCACGCCTCCGAAGGCCACTTTCATTCAATAAATCACAAATTTGTGCTTCAACCCTAGTGGTTCATATGGTTTCACAACCAATGTCACGCCTCCGAAGGCCACTTTCATTCAATAAATCACAAATTTGTGCTTCAACCCTAGTGGTTCATATGGTTTCACAACCAATGTCACGCCTCCGAAGGCCACTTTCATTCAATAAATCACAAATTTGTGCTTCAACCCTAGTGGTTCATATGGTTTCACAACCAATGTCACGCCTCCGAAGGCCACTTTCATTCAATAAATCACAAATTTGTGCTTCAACCCTAGTGGTTCATATGGTTTCACAACCAATGTCACGCCTCCGAAGGCCACTTTCATTCAATAAATCACAAATTTGTGCTTCAACCCTAGTGGTTCATATGGTTTCACAACCAATGTCACGCCTCCGAAGGCCACTTTCATTCAATAAATCACAAATTTGTGCTTCAACCCTAGTGGTTCATATGGTTTCACAACCAATGTCACGCCTCCGAAGGCCACTTTCATTCAATAAATCACAAATTTGTGCTTCAACCCTAGTGGTTCATATGGTTTCACAACCAATGTCACGCCTCCGAAGGCCACTTTCATTCAATAAATCACAAATTTGTGCTTCAACCCTAGTGGTTCATATGGTTTCACAACCAATGTCACGCCTCCGAAGGCCACTTTCATTCAATAAATCACAAATTTGTGCTTCAACCCTAGTGGTTCATATGGTTTCACAACCCACACGCATCCGAAAGCCACTTTCATTCATCAAATCACATATTTGTCTTCAACCTTCGTGGTTCATATGGTTTCACAACCAATGTCACGCCTCCGAAGGCCACTTTCATTCAATAAATCACAAATTTGTGCTTCAACCCTAGTGGTTCATATGGTTTCACAACCAATGTCACGCCTCCGAAGGCCACTTTCATTCAATAAATCACAAATTTGTGCTTCAACCCTAGTGGTTCATATGGTTTCACAACCAATGTCACGCCTCCGAAGGCCACTTTCATTCAATAAATCACAAATTTGTGCTTCAACCCTAGTGGTTCATATGGTTTCACAACCAATGTCACGCCTCCGAAGGCCACTTTCATTCAATAAATCACAAATTTGTGCTTCAACCCTAGTGGTTCATATGGTTTCACAACCAATGTCACGCCTCCGAAGGCCACTTTCATTCAATAAATCACAAATTTGTGCTTCAACCCTAGTGGTTCATATGGTTTCACAACCAATGTCACGCCTCCGAAGGCCACTTTCATTCAATAAATCACAAATTTGTGCTTCAACCCTAGTGGTTCATATGGTTTCACAACCAATGTCACGCCTCCGAAGGCCACTTTCATTCAATAAATCACAAATTTGTGCTTCAACCCTAGTGGTTCATATGGTTTCACAACCAATGTCACGCCTCCGAAGGCCACTTTCATTCAATAAATCACAAATTTGTGCTTCAACCCTAGTGGTTCATATGGTTTCACAACCAATGTCACGCCTCCGAAGGCCACTTTCATTCAATAAATCACAAATTTGTGCTTCAACCCTAGTGGTTCATATGGTTTCACAACCCACACGCATCCGAAAGCCACTTTCATTCATCAAATCACATATTTGTCTTCAACCTTCGTGGTTCATATGGTTTCACAACCAATGTCACGCCTCCGAAGGCCACTTTCATTCAATAAATCACAAATTTGTGCTTCAACCCTAGTGGTTCATATGGTTTCACAACCAATGTCACGCCTCCGAAGGCCACTTTCATTCAATAAATCACAAATTTGTGCTTCAACCCTAGTGGTTCATATGGTTTCACAACCAATGTCACGCCTCCGAAGGCCACTTTCATTCAATAAATCACAAATTTGTGCTTCAACCCTAGTGGTTCATATGGTTTCACAACCCACACGCATCCGAAAGCCACTTTCATTCATCAAATCACATATTTGTCTTCAACCTTCGTGGTTCATATGGTTTCACAACCAATGTCACGCCTCCGAAGGCCACTTTCATTCAATAAATCACAAATTTGTGCTTCAACCCTAGTGGTTCATATGGTTTCACAACCAATGTCACGCCTCCGAAGGCCACTTTCATTCAATAAATCACAAATTTGTGCTTCAACCCTAGTGGTTCATATGGTTTCACAACCCACACGCATCCGAAAGCCACTTTCATTCATCAAATCACATATTTGTCTTCAACCTTCGTGGTTCATATGGTTTCACAACCAATGTCACGCCTCCGAAGGCCACTTTCATTCAATAAATCACAAATTTGTGCTTCAACCCTAGTGGTTCATATGGTTTCACAACCAATGTCACGCCTCCGAAGGCCACTTTCATTCAATAAATCACAAATTTGTGCTTCAACCCTAGTGGTTCATATGGTTTCACAACCAATGTCACGCCTCCGAAGGCCACTTTCATTCAATAAATCACAAATTTGTGCTTCAACCCTAGTGGTTCATATGGTTTCACAACCAATGTCACGCCTCCGAAGGCCACTTTCATTCAATAAATCACAAATTTGTGCTTCAACCCTAGTGGTTCATATGGTTTCACAACCAATGTCACGCCTCCGAAGGCCACTTTCATTCAATAAATCACAAATTTGTGCTTCAACCCTAGTGGTTCATATGGTTTCACAACCCACACGCATCCGAAAGCCACTTTCATTCATCAAATCACATATTTGTCTTCAACCTTCGTGGTTCATATGGTTTCACAACCAATGTCACGCCTCCGAAGGCCACTTTCATTCAATAAATCACAAATTTGTGCTTCAACCCTAGTGGTTCATATGGTTTCACAACCAATGTCACGCCTCCGAAGGCCACTTTCATTCAATAAATCACAAATTTGTGCTTCAACCCTAGTGGTTCATATGGTTTCACAACCAATGTCACGCCTCCGAAGGCCACTTTCATTCAATAAATCACAAATTTGTGCTTCAACCCTAGTGGTTCATATGGTTTCACAATCCACACGCATCCGAAGGCCACTTTCATTCAATAAATCACATATTTGTCTTCAACCTTCGTGGTTCATATGGTTTCACAACCAATGTCACGCCTCCGAAGGCCACTTTCATTCAATAAATCACAAATTTGTGCTTCAACCCTAGTGGTTCATATGGTTTCACAACCAATGTCACGCCTCCGAAGGCCACTTTCATTCAATAAATCACAAATTTGTGCTTCAACCCTAGTGGTTCATATGGTTTCACAACCCACACGCATCCGAAAGCCACTTTCATTCATCAAATCACATATTTGTCTTCAACCTTCGTGGTTCATATGGTTTCACAACCAATGTCACGCCTCCGAAGGCCACTTTCATTCAATAAATCACAAATTTGTGCTTCAACCCTAGTGGTTCATATGGTTTCACAACCAATGTCACGCCTCCGAAGGCCACTTTCATTCAATAAATCACAAATTTGTGCTTCAACCCTAGTGGTTCATATGGTTTCACAACCCACACGCATCCGAAAGCCACTTTCATTCATCAAATCACATATTTGTCTTCAACCTTCGTGGTTCATATGGTTTCACAACCAATGTCACGCCTCCGAAGGCCACTTTCATTCAATAAATCACAAATTTGTGCTTCAACCCTAGTGGTTCATATGGTTTCACAACCAATGTCACGCCTCCGAAGGCCACTTTCATTCAATAAATCACAAATTTGTGCTTCAACCCTAGTGGTTCATATGGTTTCACAACCCACACGCATCCGAAAGCCACTTTCATTCATCAAATCACATATTTGTCTTCAACCTTCGTG
>CAXIVC010000054.1:12500-15000 GCA_964035585.1 Polytrichum formosum | reverse complement strand
CAATTACCAAGGTTCCGGATTAAACCCCTTAGTGTGTTGAATTCCATTTTGTATCCCACACCCATGTGTTTGCTCCCAAATACATCAGAAGCGAATCCACCCTAGTACCAAGGTTTGGGATTAACACCCAAGTGTGTCGAATTTCCATTTGTATCCCACACCCATGTGTGTTTGCTCCTTAATGAATGACAACCGAACCCACCCAATACCAAGGTTTGGGATTCATACCCAAGTGTGTTGAATTCCATTTGCATCCAACCCCCATTTTTAGTCGGCTCGTAAATAGATGAATACCCAATACCTTAGGTGTGTTGAATTCCATTTTGTATCCGAGACCCATGTGTTTGCTCCTAAATGAATGAGAACCGAACCCAACCCAATACCCAATACCCAATACCTTAGTGTGTTGAATTCCATTTTGTATCCCACACCCATGTGTGTTTGCTCCTTAATGAATGACAACCGAACCCACCCCAATACCAAGGTTTGGGATTCATACCCAAGTGTGTTGAATTCCATTTGTATCCAACCCCCATTTTTAGTCGGCTCGTAAATAGATGAAAATATATGCCTATTTTAAACCGGGCATAAATAGACGAAAACTGAACCCACCCTAATACCAAGGTTGGGGATTAATATTTGTATCAGTGTTGGGTTCTATTTGTATTGGAGACCTATTTTTAGTCGGGACTAGCAGGTGGAGTGAGGGAACCGCGGCGGGCACTAGCAGAATTGTAGCAGAAGTGACTGGGACTGGGACTAGCGGGCGCTAGTCGGGACTGGCGGGGGCGCCGTGGCGACTGGGACTAGCGGGCGCTAATCGGGACTGGCGGGGGCGCCGTCGCGACCGGGACTAGCGGGCGCTAATCGGGACTGGCGGGGGCGCCGTCGCGACCGGGACTAGCGGGGCGCTAGTCGGGACTGGCGGGGGCGCCGTAGCGACTGGGACTGGCGGGGGCGCGGTCGGGACAGGTGGGGGCGGGACAGGTGGCAGAGGGGTTATTTATATCAATTTTATATTAATTTAACTAAATAAAAACTATATATAGATTTTACTTTATTCATTTTTTATACGGGAGGAGGGAGGGGGAGGAGTGACGGAGCAGCGCGGGGAGGAGTGGCGGAGCAGCGCGGGGAGGCCCAGCGGCTAAGGGGAAAACGTCTACCTGGCCCCAAACTTGAGCAGAGAGACAAAAGCTGACTTGACGGTGGGGGAGGGGCCCTGCGCGGAGTCCCAGAGGCTTATACGTGGGGAGTCGGTTGGAGCGGCAGGGGTCGTGCGACTCGCCACAAGCCAGCGCGAGAAACGAATTGATCCTGAAGCTTGTGGGAGAGGGGTGAGCTGCCTGATGGGCCTTCGTGGCCCGGCCGTGGTTAGCCTTATTTTCCGCGAGTGAAGGGTGAAGATTTGGATCGAAGCGTAGGGGGCGCATCGGGTGGGAAAGTCGAGTGGGGCAAGGGTTTCGGCAAACGAAAACCGTCGAATGCAAGGATGGCGGACGACGGAATGTAGGCCTTTGAAGTAGAAACCCAGCCCCCGAGATGGCACGACCTGGTGCGATTGGCCTCGTGTGGCTTTCGGGGACCAGGATCGATCTTAGCGCCGGGAGGGGAGGGGCTGCCTGATGGGCCTTCGTGGCCCGGCCGCGGCACCCTCGTGATTCCGGTGCGAGGAGAACATTCTGGTCGAAATTGCGAGGGAATCGGGAAAAGGGAAAACGTCTACCTGGCCCCAACTGTGAGCAGAGAGACAAAAGGATGTTTGACGATGGGGGAGGGGCCCTGCACGGAGTCCCAGAGGCTTCTACAAGGGGAGGCGGCTCTGCCGACCGACCCTGCCCGCTGCAGAACCAGGATCGATCTTAGCGCCGGGAGGGGAGGGGCTGCCTGATGGGCCTTCGTGGCCCGGCCGCGGCACCCTCGTGATTCCGGTGCGAGGAGAACATTCGGGTCGAGATTGCGAGGGAATCGGAAAGCGTATCGGGGTTGCGTGGGGCTAGTCCGGCAAACGAAAACCGTCGAATGCAAAGGATGGCGGACGACGGAATGTAGGCCTTCTGAGTAGGGCTAGCCCCAGAGATAAACCGAGGCGCTCCCGCCCCTTTGTCGGGCCGACGCGAGGGGGCCCCAACCCCAGCGGCTTCGGGAAAAAACGGGAAAAGGGAAAACGTCTACCTGGCCCCTACTCTCGGCAGAGAGATGTCACAAATCCCTCTTCGATGAGGGAGACGCGAGCATTGCACGAATCCCGATTCAACAAGGGAGACGCTCGCGTCCAAGTCAAAATCGGGAATCCCATTGTCAAATGGGGGGGGCAAAGCTGCCTCGGGGAAAAAAAGCCTTCCTTCGACGATATTCGGATTTAGCCCCGGATTCACCCCTGGGCCGGGTAACACCGGCTAGACCGCTGGAAGGAAATATTTTCCCGAGGGAGTGGCAGTCCCTCCGTCCCGATCCGCCCCCGCGGCTTCGGGAAAACGTCTACCTGGCCCCGACTCTC
>CAXIVC010000054.1:0-2500 GCA_964035585.1 Polytrichum formosum | reverse complement strand
GTCGCGACCGGGACTAGCGGGGCGCTAGTCGGGACTGGCGGGGGCGCCGTAGCGACTGGGACTGGCGGGGGCGCGGTCGGGACAGGTGGGGGCGGGACAGGTGGCAGAGGGGTTATTTATATCAATTTTATATTAATTTAACTAAATAAAAACTATATATAGATTTTACTTTATTCATTTTTTATACGGGAGGAGGGAGGGGGAGGAGTGACGGAGCAGCGCGGGGAGGAGTGGCGGAGCAGCGCGGGGAGGCCCCAGCGGCTAAGGGGAAAACGTCTACCTGGCCCCAAACTTGAGCAGAGAGACAAAAGCTGACTTGACGGTGGGGGAGGGGCCCTGCGCGGAGTCCCAGAGGCTTATACGTGGGGAGTCGGTTGGAGCGGCAGGGGTCGTGCGACTCGCCACAAGCCAGCGCGAGAAACGAATTGATCCTGAAGCTTGTGGGAGAGGGGTGAGCTGCCTGATGGGCCTTCGTGGCCCGGCCGTGGTTAGCCTTATTTTCCGCGAGTGAAGGGTGAAGATTTGGATCGAAGCGTAGGGGGCGCATCGGGTGGGAAAGTCGAGTGGGGCAAGGGTTTCGGCAAACGAAAACCGTCGAATGCAAAGGATGGCGGACGACGGAATGTAGGCCTTTGAAGTAGAAACCCAGCCCCCGAGATGGCACGACCTGGTGCGATTGGCCTCGTGTGGCTTTCGGGGACCAGGATCGATCTTAGCGCCGGGAGGGGAGGGGCTGCCTGATGGGCCTTCGTGGCCCGGCCGCGGCACCCTCGTGATTCCGGTGCGAGGAGAACATTCTGGTCGAAATTGCGAGGGAATCGGGAAAAGGGAAAACGTCTACCTGGCCCCAACTGTGAGCAGAGAGACAAAAGGATGTTTGACGATGGGGGAGGGGCCCTGCACGGAGTCCCAGAGGCTTCTACAAGGGGAGGCGGCTCTGCCGACCGACCCTGCCCGCTGCAGAACCAGGATCGATCTTAGCGCCGGGAGGGGAGGGGCTGCCTGATGGGCCTTCGTGGCCCGGCCGCGGCACCCTCGTGATTCCGGTGCGAGGAGAACATTCGGGTCGAGATTGCGAGGGAATCGGAAAGCGTATCGGGGTTGCGTGGGGCTAGTCCGGCAAACGAAAACCGTCGAATGCAAAGGATGGCGGACGACGGAATGTAGGCCTTCTGAGTAGGGCTAGCCCCAGAGATAAACCGAGGCGCTCCCGCCCCTTTGTCGGGCCGACGCGAGGGGGCCCCAACCCCAGCGGCTTCGGGAAAAAACGGGAAAAGGGAAAACGTCTACCTGGCCCCTACTCTCGGCAGAGAGATGTCACAAATCCCTCTTCGATGAGGGAGACGCGAGCATTGCACGAATCCCGATTCAACAAGGGAGACGCTCGCGTCCAAGTCAAAATCGGGAATCCCATTGTCAAATGGGGGGGGCAAAGCTGCCTCGGGGAAAAAAAGCCTTCCTTCGACGATATTCGGATTTAGCCCCGGATTCACCCCTGGGCCGGGTAACACCGGCTAGACCGCTGGAAGGAAATATTTTCCCGAGGGAGTGGCAGTCCCTCCGTCCCGATCCGCCCCCGCGGCTTCGGGAAAACGTCTACCTGGCCCCGACTCTCGGCAGAGAGACAAAAGGTTGTTTGACGGTGGGGTAGGGGCTCTGCGCGGAGTCCCAGAGGCTTATACAAGGGGAAGGCTTATACGAGGGGAATCCATGCCCGCTGCAGAACAGCGAGGCCTCCACAGGCGCTGGCTCCTACGGGGGTCGGCCCAGCGTGGGGGCGACGTCGCCAAGTATGCATTGGGCCGTTGTAGTGTTGCCACGGCGACGCGATGATCAACTCGAGAGATCGGAGGGGGTCCCGTTCGTCTGCGTGCCGCTCATCAGTGTCCCGAGCGGGACACCCCGGAGGGTGTCCCGCCGCGGCAGGAAGGTCTTGTACCGGTGCAGGATGGTGAATCGCGGGAAGAATCTATCCCAAGTGCAGGAGTAAGGCGGGCTACCTTGGGCCTTCGCGGCCCGGACGGGGGTCGCCACTTCGGCTCGAACGTCCCTGTTGCACCTTCGCACTCTGCGGCCTCTATCCCGACGGGAGGGGGTCGCCGAAGCGCGACGGTTCCCGGGACGAGGGGAACATTCGGATCGGAAAGCGAGGGAATCGCATCAACCAAACCCCTCTTCGATTTTTTTCGTCGAGGGGGAATGATGCGAGGGATGCGGTTCGGGAGGGGGCATCACAAATCCCTCTTCGGTGAGGGAGACGCGAGCATTGCACGAATCCCGATTCAACGAGGGAGACGCTCGCGTCAGAATAGAGATTCCTACTATCAATGAGGGAGATGCTGCAATGGGGGGCCAAGCTACCTCGGGGAAGAAAACCTTCCTTCGATGATATTCGGGCCTAGTAGTCCCGGATTCGAAGGCCGGGTAACACCGGCACGTTGACGATGGATGGAAACGTTTTCCCGAGGGAGCGGCAGTCCCTCAATCCCGATCCGAGCCG
>CAXIVC010000053.1:0-35362 GCA_964035585.1 Polytrichum formosum | reverse complement strand
CTCGTGGTGCCCTAAGTCCCCTCCGGCTCGTCCGGGCACATCACCCGTCCCAAGGCGCGACGCAGGCATGCAGCGCCAAGCCATGCACGATGTGCATCACGGCGCCGATCTCAGGATGCAGGAGGCGCCGGGAGCTGCGGACTGGAAGCAGAGCCGGGTCCAGCAAACACGTCTATGGCCGGAATCGCAACCGGTACTGAGCCAACTTAAACCTGACGGCGGTAGGGCGGCGTGCTGCGAAATTACTGGCGCTGCCTGCCCCGCTGGAGTGGCCACAGCCTGCACATGAAGACCATCGTCAATACTCATCATGCGAACATGCCGAAAGGGTGAGTCGATCCCTCCGAAGCGGCCCCAAGACGCTCTGACTCGTGCCGATGTCCCCACGATGCCCGCCCACCGCAACCTCCGGCACGGCAGGGTCGTATGTGAGGCTCCTCTCGTTGCCCATTTCACTGCTGACCTGTCGCTGTAGCTGAAGGGCTGCACGTGTTGGTGACGCGCAGGCCCCACTCTTGAGGTTCCAAGGAGCCATACTACGCGACCACCTGAGCAACTTGAGCGCTTTTCACGTGATGCTGCCGCCGGAGCGCGGCACAATCAACAAAATTGCGCTCTTCCACTATGTAGTAAAGTGCGCATGTCTGCCCGTCACTCAAGCAATGAACATTGGCGCGGACCGTGCTGCTACGGAGTGGCACCCTTCAACCTGCTGTACAAGTACTGTCGCTCGTCTACCGACACGGCTGTTGTCTTATCGGCACATCACAAGCTGTGCCCCGTGTGAATGACAGGTCAAGCAATTGACTGGCACAGTCTTACATCACGTGTCCTGCACACAACCCTGGCATCTGGGTCTAGATGCCTGTCTGAAGCCTTATGCCTGGCATGGCATCATGCTCCGCACTCCGTGCGGCCACTGACCCCGGCTGGGGTGCTGCTGCCAGGTCCTTGGAGGATTTCAAGTACAAGTCGATGCGCGGCGGCGGCAGCGGCACTCGTCATGAGGCACGTGCTACGCAGCCCCGACCGTTGATGGCGTCTTGCGAACAGACTCTTGCTTGCACGGGACGCATTACCTGAACCCACAGCTGCAGGCATCGGTCAAGCCTCCATGTCGGCCTTACACCAGGGGCCTCCGGTCAGATGCCAGGAACTTCTGGTGTGCAAGCACGCACAGCACTTTTTTTGAGAGGAGCGTGTACAAATTTGCGCATGTTTGTCGCACGCGTGCGGTGCTCGCAGACCATGTTGCATCTGCATAGATGGACTTCTTCAACAGCACGGAATCCGAAGCCACCTGCAACTGCACCGAGTTCACGGCGCCTGAGACTGCGAGCGGATGTAGCGCTGGGACGCACCCATACGTCGTATCCTCGCCGGCGTGGTGACGTCGTGAGCCGATCCTGCACGGATCAGGCTTTGACAAGCTGACTTGATTTCAGTACTACTGCCGTACCTATCCCAGTACGAACTGTCAAAGCTGCCTGCAGTCTGATGACTACCGTCAAGATTTCGTTGCAAGACAAACTCCGGCTCAGCGGACAAACCCTTCAGTTTATTGGTGGACCGAATAGCATTTCATGGACATGCAGCGCAGTCAGTTCGATGTCGCAACATGTCATCATATGCATGGGTGCAGCTAGCCTCCAGAAATTTGCAATTCAATGTGATCCGTCTGCTTTGTCGGATTGCTGCAGGACGCATTGTGTTGTGCACTGCTGTGACCGTGCTCTGAACAGTAGTGGTGTCATGAAAAAAGCTGTCTGTTAGTAGCGACGGAGTCGGTACCGGTGTTGGCAGAATGCTCCCGCAAGCTGTCTCAGAGTTCATGTGGATCATGTAGTGTGCATGCAGATGGCAGGCAAGGGCGTGAGCTTACATGCAGCGTCAGGTTTGCTCATACATGCTTGGCGTATGTACCACGGTGTACGCGTGCCTGGCAGACCCTCTCCACAGATGATGCGCTCTGTGACTGCGCCGCAGTAGCGTGCCAGCTGCACTTTGCATCACTTTCGGGTGGCAAGGATGTCACCGCCCAGAGTGGGTGGCCGAGCCAAATCGAAAATTGTCGTAATGATGCAGGGCCGCTGGGCAGAAGAATTTACACGCGTACTTTGGCATGTCGCAACATGTGGAAAGTGTCCAATCCGCAGACTTAACCTACCACAACGGAACTTCGGGTCTCTGAGCTAAGCACTCTGCGCTTGGAATTCTGAAGGTGGTGGGTGGTCGCTCTTTCTGCCGAGAAGTTCTCGGCAACTCCAGGAACCTACTTCATGCGGCGTAATCAAATGCAGCGAACATAATGTCTGCTCGACACGAGTCTGGCACGGACAAGCAAGATGAAAGCGCCACTGTCGCGCAAAGACCCTGCGTGCATCTGCACGTGATACCACTTGTCCCTATCCAACCTAGACCCTGGCCGGCGTGAGGCCTGGCTGCAGCTGACCTCGCAGAGCAGGGCAATGGGCAGGAACACGCTTCCTGAGCATTGCACCATCCGATGCTGCCACCAAAAAATGGCTCAAGCGCACTTCTGTGAATCTGATGTGAGCGTTGAGGGCCACTCAGGCCACACCCAGCAGGTTGCTGCTCGTGTCCCGCTCATACAGGTTCAGCACCAGGTTCATGCATATGTGGACCAGCATGTCGCCGTGCGGGTGCGTGCCGTCGGGCGTGTAGCAGTGCGCGGCTGGCAGCTGCAGGTGGAGGGTCTCCAGGTCGACCATCGGGATGTTGTCCTGCTTGGCCAGGTGCCGCAGCGCCGAGTTGAGGGTCGCGACCCAGTTGTTCATGATGATCTGCCTGGGCTCACGGACCACAATGGTTGAGTATCACCCTATTACATCACTCCGCGCGGTGCCTGGAGCAGGACGAGGGGCGAGCATCGAGTGCTGTTTTCATGGCAAGGATCGCAGCGAAGGGTGAGAGCGGGTTGCGCGCACCTGCTGTGCCCTTCCGGGAGCTCCAGCGCCGAGTCGCCGCGCTTCGCACCCTTGTTCACGGCTTCATACGACATCAGGGTGCGCGGGTTGTACTGGGAGGTTGTGTGCACGGCCAGGAACCGCGTGTCCGGAAACTTGTTCCTGCGCAGACGTGCAAATTGCACGAACTTTAAGGCTGAGGACAAGGTGCAGGCTACTTATATTTGACACCCAAAACTAGAAATCACACGGGGAATAATTGCTGCGACATACTCCGAGCGACGCAGGCGCGATGGGCCTTGCACCCAATCCATCACAAGCACTTGCGGTGCTGAAATGCGCAGCCACCCGCACCAGACGCCGGCCGGGGATGCAGCGCAGCACCTGAGCATGCCGATGAACCCGCGCACGTTGTCGATGTACGTGTTCGCCACCTCGACCCCGAGGTACGGCTTCGGAGGGACCGCCTGCCTCAGTTTGCCCGGGAGCAAGTCCGGATCCTTTTGCATGAACGCGCGGAGGTCCCTGCGCAGCGGCGTGCTTTTAGTCCCGTGAGCCAACTGGTTGCCACGCACGGATCCCATGTGCTGTGCTGAAAAGTCTGCGGCGCGGCAACAGGTGTCAGACCCTGCATGCGACGCTGCAGTGCGTGCGTCCAATACGTATGCTTCACTTGTTGGACACCCCGAGCAACATATCTCTGAAGGCGTCGGTCAGCGCGGTGCAATAGGCATGGTCCGCACTGCGCACTGGCAAAAGGTGCCGTGGGTCACCACGTGACCCTAAGCCTGCGTGGAAGCTGAGCGGGTCTGCAACCCGCGTGCTGCTGGGTGCTGCACAGTCGCAGTCAGATGCTGCGCCACGTCGACGCACCACAGGTTGCTGCCGAAGAAGAGGATGTCGGGCGACTCCCGGCCTGTGACGTTGAACAGCACCCCGCCGGCCATGGCGATCGCCCTCTCAGGGACCATGACGTCGTGCGCCTCCTGGTGCATCATCCCTGAGCACCCGCGCAAGCGCTTCAGACGCAGCGATTACGCCGCAACGGTCTCGCAGTCGGAACCTGGCCGGAACCTGCGGCGCACCTGAAAACAGCAGGACGTAATCGCGATTGGGGTGGCTTCAACACGTGGCACGGATGGCCATCTGAGACTCACCGTTGCTCCAGGAGTGTATCAAGACGAGCGAGGACGTGTTGCAGTACGTTATCTCCCTGTAACGCCACTGCTGCGTCGGCTTCGGCCCAGGATCCACGCGCAGGTTCGCGCCGGCCCCCTTGCAAAACCTCTCCAGCATGATGCGGTCGATGCTGCGCTCACGCAGCATGCCGCGCGCGTCAGGGGCTGCGTGCGTGTCGATGCCGTGCGCATTCAGAGCGGACTGACGCCGACACTCGGGACCACAAACCCGACGGGTTACGCCTGGGTGTGCAGCCAGGCAACAGGCGAGTCGCTCTGCGCTCTGGCAGGTCTGCAGGCGGCCCCGGCCAGGCGGCGGGTTGTCAACACTTGCGTTGTGCGTGATGCAAACAATCCACCCTGAGCAGAGATCAAAATGTGACGAGCAGCTGTGACTTTTCACGGCATGATCGGCGACCGTGGGCGGCCAGCGCCGGGGATGCGGATGCAAGTCCCCTGGCGGCTGGCCGCCTGCGCCGCGCGCTTGCAACGACAGCTGCACCGGCAACTCAGTCGCTCGCGCTGCGCGCACCTGTCACCGAAGATCATGATGACGAGCGGTTGTGCTCTGAGCTCGCCGCTGCGGCTGGCATTGAGCAGAGGCTCGACCAGCTGCCTCGGCTCGCAGGCGGAGTCATGCGTCCGCAGCCGCCATTCCGCCGGCGTGTCATTGAACGGCGCGCTGCCGCTGTCTTCGAAGTAGTAGGGCTGATCTCCATACGGACACCCTAGGCCTGGCCAGCCCACGCTGCCGCGCCGACCCGTCAGGAGGGCCTCGGAGTGCGGGTCATGTACGCGCCACAGCAACGCGCAGACCGCAATGGCGGCGACTGTGCTGACAACTGCGTTCACCGACTGCAAACAGGGCAGGCACGCTGCCCGGTCTAGGGCAACGGTTGCGGGGCGGTGCGGCATCTGCACGGCCCGCTGAGAAACCACAAAGTAGGCTCCGAGGGCACCCTAGCAACCCATCGTACGTTTACAGCAGGCGTCGTTTCCGCCTGCATTTGGCCAATGCATCGAAGCGGCACACTATCGCGATCGCTGCGGCGGATATGTGCAGTTAGTCGAATCTACTCAACAGGTTTCATCCCAGGTTCGGCCGCAAAAAGCCGGCATGTGCTACAGGGGAATTGTGAGCGCCACCGAATCAGCGAAATGACCTTGCACAATGCGCCACTTTCAGTCTGACTAGCGAAACTCTACTACCCCCAGGTGGCAGATTTCTTACATGTCCCAAACTCAGGTTTTAGCTAGCACCCTTTTTATTTCTCATGTCAGCCTCTGTACCAGTTCCCGTTTTGATGCAGTGCATGCCACCCTGTCAATTCCGTTTGCCCGATACTCTGCTGCGAGCCAATCGTCATCCGCGCTCGTCGTGGCGTTCCCTTTCCCCAGGCACCCTGTTGCGCAGCTTCACATGCCACAAAGCTCGTGCGCTCGTCGGATGTCTGACGCGGCTTCCGCGACGCTGACCCCGACGCAGGGTGCCACAGCACGCTCAACTGCCAAGCCCTGATCTAAATATTCGTCTTGGCGCCCGCAGCTGCTTGCTACTGTCCCTTACATATGTGCCGGTTGTCCACCCCACGCTGCGCGCCTGTCGATCATCGCAGCCATGGGAGCGAGCAGCAATTCCATTGGCAAGCTGCCTACGCCTGGATCATCTGGCCAAGTACCCTTGAGAGATGACCTGTACTATGCCGGACTTCAGGAGCCCTGCATGCCTGCGCGTGCACACGCGTCGTGTTGAGAGTGTATGGCACCAAGCTGACAGGCTTAAAACGAGACAATTGGGCACATCGCTTGCAATCGAGCACAGGCACTGTAGGCACGAAGCATCTACAGTGGCATGGCAGCAATGTTGCCTCTGCAACGTGACCCAGCAACGGCAAAGGCCCAGCAGACAAGCAGCCACGCTGGCCAGGGACCGTCAAGCACTGTCAGCGCCGAGCGCAGTTGACAATTTGTCACTCATTCAGCACGGCGGAACATGAAGATGGTCAGACGATGTTGGATGCACATCTTGCTCACAAGGCGTGTCACACCTCAGCCGGTAGCTTGCAAGCTACGCAGAGGCCCGGAAGCGCGGCCTCTGCAGTTCTGCGTGCGCAGACGCGTGCTGCAGACTCATGTCCTCTGCCACCAAAGCGCCGGTCGCCGCTCGGTGGCACAGCCTTCGATTCCCTCCGCACCTACACCCTCGAATCATGCAAGGTGCCGAGCGGGTCAGTAGAGATAGGCGGTCTGAGAGGGAAGGGACGGCTTGATACAGCTCAGGCGTTTGATGGCAGCAGGGTCATGTCCCGAGTCCGCATGCACCTGCGGTGTGAGGTTTCCCCTCCTGCAAACGAGGTTCCACAGATCCGCATGCTCCGCCAATCGCCGCTCTTGTGGACGCGTGAACCGCAACCATGCAAAACCGCTGAGCTTCTGTGACCGACAACATGCGTGGCTGCGCAGCGCACGAGGTCAGGATTGGCACCCAGACGTTTCAGGTGCAGAAGCACCGTGTTATCACGATATAAATGTCCATCATCAAGGAAAATGTCAGCTGCAGGCAAGCCTTGAAGGCTCTGAATACATGTTGTCACACATGGCTGAAGCTGGCTGCACGATGGCCCCGGTGATTGAGGATGGGGAGCCGTAAAAACGCACCATATGTGTTTCGTGCAAAAACGCACACGTGTTGAAGCCGCGCGGCTAGCCCTCGCGCAGCGCCCGCGCCCACGCCTCGAGAGCGGGCCGATACCGCAGCATGGAGACGTCCGAAAACGAGTTCTGGTACTCGTTCTGTCATCCGGGCAATCACGATGGTCATCAGCAGGAGTATGCAACCGAAGGCCGCAGGTCGAGGGAACTTGCGTGGTCAAAACTGGGTGGAGCCGGGCTCGTGTCAGAGCTAATTGGTTGCTTGCATGCTTGGTGTGCAAGCCGCGATGTCAACGGCAATCCAGCCGAGCGTAGCCCTGCCGGAGCCCTCGATGCAGCGTTGAGAAAGGGGCGCGTCCGCCGATGACACGGTCTGGCATATGCTTGACAAGCATGTGCCGACATGGCAGCCGTGCGAGGCAGTGCTGCGCGGCAGGAGTAGAAGGTATTTCTGAAGAACAGAGGGTTTGACTTCAGTTTCAAAGCATTTGTAGACGCATCAAGTAGGTGGTAGGCCTAGTGGCGCCGCACCGCGTACTGCCAGACGTCCATGGACTCCGATTTGTTCCAGATGGCCGCCTTGATGACCGCGTCCTCGTACGACCGCACCGCGTAGTGATGCAGCCGCAGGTCACCCTGCAGCGCCATACAAGACACGGCGACGTTCAGCGCCGGGCGCCGTTCAAGGGACGGCACGTGCGCGAGCAGGGTCTGACACTGGCCGCGCGATGCGCAGCCGCGGCGTGTCCCGCGGGACACCGATCAATGCTTGGCTCGGCGAATCAGGTGCCTCAGGCTGAGCTCGGCAACGCTATTGAGGCCTGGCGCTCAGCGCAGCCGCATCTCGAGGCAATCTCTTCCCTGAGCTTGCCACAGGGCCGCAGCGCGCCTGCGAGTTGACCTCCATGCCGTCGTCGGTCAGCTTGTGCCGGTGGTGCGTCAGGCGCTTCAGGTAGGCGGTGCGCGCGATGGACTTGCCGTGGTTGTTGTCGCACACGATGAAGCCGTCGCAGCAACGCACCGGCCGCTGGCAGTCGGGAAACATCGCTTCCTGCGGGAGTCGCAGACAGCGATGAGCTGTGGGCACGAGACGCGCCACGGTCCATTGGACAGCATGCAAGACCTGAGTCGGAATCATGCCTCACATGAACGGAGAAAATGGCAAAGTAGCAAGGCAGCGGGATCAGACCTGTTTAGACATTCAGCGTGCAGGCATAATGTATTGTGACGTTGAGTCTGCAGAGCATCGTCAGTGCACCGTCGACCTGAACACCTCCGACGCTGAGCTCACACATCCTGTCACACGTTGGCCAGCATGGCTTCGCAAAATTCAACAAAAACAAAGTATTTAAAAATGTTTCCAAATCGCGGAGCGAGGCAACCGCCTGCAACCCGGCAGTCTGCACACCCGGATGCGCCTCTCCGGCTCGCCGAACCGCCCCGACACGCCGCGCCGGGTGTGCTCCAGCGTGATCAGCTGCGTGCCGCCGGCGCCGTCGCCATATGTCACCCGCCCCGTCGTCTCGTTCCTCGCGAAGCTGTTCACGAGGCGTCTGCATGGTTGGAGAGCACAACTCAGCCTTCGATGTGCAACAATACGCTTGATCAAGCTTCCATCGTGCTCAATTCGCCACAACATGCCTGCCGAATCGTTCACATTGTTGCCAGCGGCTTGTTTGCGGCGGCACACGTTGGCAAGGGCGAGGATGAGCGATGATAGATACGGTAGCCGGAATCAGAACTGAGACCTGCAGGCCAGGTGCAGGGTTGCCAGCATCGAGGTGTCATGCCTATACGGCAACGTCACGGCTGTCACGCCCACCTCACTGTCAGGCCTTGGTTCGCCTGAACCCCACGGGCATGCGATAATACAGCTGGAGATCAGGGTTGGCGTTAAGGTTGGGTTCAGGGTGTAGGGTTGGATCGCGCCCACCTGACGCGGCCGGTGCTGCCGAAACGCAATTCGGCCGCCGTGATCTGTGACACGTTGGCGGGCTGGTCCGCCAAGTAGTCAACCAGCCGCCCGTAGCCAGGCGCCCACACGTACTCGTCGACGTCCTGCGCGCCATCATCACCCATCCACTCTGAGGATTCGAATCGGAAGACAAGGGACGTGGTCGGTGGCCACGCGCTGCGCAAATGGTGAGAAACTGACAAATCGCGTCACGACAATTCGACCCACTGCTGGGGGGCCAACACGCCCTGCCAGCAGTCGTCGGCTTGATCCGTGAGGGATCGGCAGGCACCCTGTGCAGCCGTGCTGACGCCAGCGGCATATTGGCGTGTGCTGTGGTGGCTTGGCGCAGCGAGATTGACAAGGTGATCGTTGCTGGCAGAGAAGCGCCAGGACAGGGAAAAGATAAATTTTCATTTTCCGTCAGCCTGTTGTGATGCAGCTTTTTCAGATGCTGGCAGGAAACCGCAGGATTACAAGCTCACCGCGGCCAGGAACCAGTCCGTGGTGTCCCGGTACTTGCGCAGGCAGGCGTTGTAGCACGCCAGCTGGCCATCGGCGCCCGTCCCGAACTGCCGGCAGGGGACAGTGGTGTGAGGTGCGCATGCGGGCCAGGGCTTGTGTGAGCCCACAGAGACCCAAGCCCCGGCTACCCTCACAGAAGAGCCTACCTTCGAGAGCTGTCTCTGGCAGCGTTGCCTCACAGTTGCAAGAGCAGCCAGAGCGGGTCACCCTGGCGATGATCCATGCTGCCGTGCTGGCGTTGCGTCAGCCATGCGCAGGGCACATTGCTGTAACACGGTCTCGTGGTGTCGTGGGGGGTCCCAAACCGGGCAGATGAAGCCGGCACCTCGGGTGCCGGCTCGACGATGACGCCGTCGATGCCGCGGGACGCGAACAGGTCCATCATCAGGTACGGATCGTCGGTGCTGCCGTGGTCGCAGATGGACACGCGCGACGCGCCCTGCAGCACGCGGTAGAACAGCGCCCATTCCACCAGGTACGGCACCTGCAAGCGTGCGGGTCCCACCAATGAGACGCAGCGACAGCCTCCCGCAGCGAACATGGCCGATCCTCAACACGGGCGGGAAGCTGCATACCGGAAGTTGTGGCCCAACGCTGGCTCTGGCGGCAAGTTGCACCAGGCATGCACCGTGCAAGCATCAGCAGGGGCCCGGGGGTGCTGGTTGTCGCAATAATGCTCATGACCTTGTGCACGGTGGACAGCGCGCTGTCCACCGTGCCACTGCCCCTAGCGTATGACAGATTAGGCACAGCGCGACGACGGACGAGCGTGTGCATGTCACGCGGCTCGGCTGGGAGCTGCCGCGACATCAGAGTACGTCAGGTGCTGTCACCACCAATCGCGCTAGGTAGAGGTGGATGCAAGGCACGGCGTTCGCGGGCGAGGGGCGGTACACAGGACAGCAGCGCGCCTCATTCTGTATTTGAGCACACACGGTCACCCTCGGCGTAGAAGGCGCCGGGGACCCTTGCGATCGATCGTAGAATCGGAAGGCAGCGACAGCGGCGACGAGGAGGATGGCGATCAAGTAGGCCCTGTCCTGAGTTATGAGACTGGCTTTCTTGGGAGTCATCGGATGGCCAATTAAGCCGGTGATTCGATCTCAAGCTGCACGATGTTCCAACTGAGCTGTTTTCACACTGTAGACGCATGCGACACCCAAAGTCCTGGGGTGTGCAAATGTCCAGGGTATTCAATGATTTTTGTCGGCAGTTTTCGTCCGACGCACTGCGAGCAGTGGGCAGGCGCTCCAGGGGCAGCACCTGCTGGCTAGCACTGCTGAGTTGGGAATGCAGCCCTGTCCTGCCACCTCGCTTGCTGCCCTCCAGCGGCCACTGTCTGACGCATGGTCACCCTGCCCATTACAAGCGGGGTCAGCTGAGGAACGGATCCAAGCGCTTCTGGAACTCCTGCCGGTACATCAGCATGCTGACGTCCTTGAAGGAGCTGAGGTATTTGTCCGCCAGCTTCCAGATGGCCGTCGGATCGCACTTATCCCTGCGCAGTGCAGTGGGGATGTGTTCTGGCAAGCCTGTGCAGCCTCCTGCATCGGGCAGCGACCAAGCAGGTGTTGCGTCTCATACGTCTGCTTGTCACCCCAGAATCGGGCACTACCGGTCCGCCTTCCAGTTGAGTGACACGCATCTGGTGGTGGCACATGGCCCGGTCACATGCACAGCGCTCACCATATCCTGTCCTTGATGAGGGCGTCCTCCCACGACCGCACCGCGTGGTGGTGCATGCGCAGCGCCCCGTGCTTGGGCGTGATGCTGCGCGACCCGTTGACCAGCCGGTTCCGGTGGTTGTACAGCTGCAGAGACCGTGGTGACTTCAGTCAATGGACCATGTCTGGGGTGCAGACGGTCGAACTTCGCCAGGCGATGCCAGTGCCCACAGCTGCATGACACCGAGTCGGGCAACGAGACTCCAGCGGCGTGCTGCGGCAGCCTCGCTTCAGGGTGCCGGTCAGCTACAGGCCTGCATATGAGCAACCTGCGGCGCCATGCTGTCCGCACTGCGGCTGCAATGCCCAGCGCGCCGAACTTACTGGGGCAATGGACCGTCGCCAATAACTGTAACAAATGCATCTGCGGGCAGCTCTGTGCTCCACAGGCGCTGCCAACGCTGCAGCCGGCCACAGCACTGTGCCGTGTCTGGTCCCCACACCTGCACGACGTCGCGGGTCCGGCCGATGGACTTGCCAAAGCAGTTGTCGCAGACCACCCAGCCGTTGCAGGGGGCCTTGTAGCTGCAGGCCGGAAACAGGTTCCTCTGCAACGGCGCGCCGGCTCGTCAGGGGTGACAGCAGCCCTGTTCACGCAGCAATGGGGCTGCAACGGCACGATCTCGCCTGGGAACTTGGCAATGGTGGTCGGCCTATGCGAGGCTGCACCCATGTCGCAATGCTCTCTGTCGGCGGTCAGCTGCAGCGAAGGGTCGTGCCACCAGCGCAGCCGCCACGGATGTTGCTGTCACTGACGGCTACCTGGCCAGTTGTCTGCCGTCATATCGCGCGCATCAAGCCCACGAACGGGTGCACACGGAGCTCAACAGAGCCTACCAAAAACGGCTGCGGACCCGCCCCACGAGTCGTAGCAACAGCGAGCGCACCCGGACCTCCATCTCGGGCTCGCCCAGGTTCCGGCTGAGCCCGCGGTGCGTAAACTCCTGGGTGATGAGGGTCACGCCGCCCAAATCATTGCTGTACGTGAGCCGCCCGGTCGCGTTGTCGCGCCGGATGTCGTTGCTGGACCGCACCACCTGCGGGCGCAGGCAGGTGACGTGAGCCGTCTTGGTCCTTGCGTCAGGACACAGAAACGACAACAGACCTGGCGCAGGCAGCAAGAATCTGTCGCGCAACGGCTGACGCTACGGCTGGCCAAGAGACGCGGGGCTTCCGAGGGTGGAAGCCATCTGACAGGGGAGAGCCAGCACTGCGGCGGGCAGCGGCATCGCCAGCATGGGGCTGTGCATTGCGTCTCATCTGTCTGACGGCTGCGGTTCCGGGGTTTCGTGGCACCTCAGCGCGATCCTCTGCCACGGCCTTCTGGCAGCAGAGCAGCACGAGGGCACTCGCGCTCACACAAACAGGTGGTGAGATTGCTCCATGCTCCGCAGCGCTGTGCGTGATCGATGTCTTTATCAGTATGTAAGTTTTTATTTTGAATCAGAATTTCAAATTGCAAATTGTCTATAGTAGATGAATTTTCAATCGAAAAAGTTAATTGAATAATCTTCACACTTCAGGAAAATCGCTGCAAGCAGAACACACTTCATTGGGACATCGTCACCTGCCCCTTGCTGCCGAAGCGGAGCTCGGTGGCCGACACCTCGGACACGCGATCCGGCAGCGTCGCCAGGTAGTCCACCAGGCGTGGGTGCTCCGGAGCCCACATGAACTCGTCCACGTCCTGCACCCGAGAAATGCTTGATCAGCGTCATCGAAGGCTCTGATCAATTCCAGCTTGTGTCATATCAACATCGTCAGCTTCTACTACAGCAGGCATACAGGCATGAACTCGTCCACGTCCTGCATAGCACAGCCTGCATCACGTCAAAGGTCGTTCTGCCGTTGCCACTTGCAGGCACTGCCGCTCCGAGGTCCCCCTGTTCAGCGGCAGCCTGTGTCGTGCAGCGGTCACGGTGACACGGTGCTGACGCCTGCCGGACGTGTAGCTCCGTGACTGCACGTCCGAGACGGCGGCCGAAGGAGGCTGGCGTATACACATTTAATGCAACATGTGCTCGGCGTGCACAGCGGCGGGCCCTGTCACACGGCGCAAAGACGAAACATGGAGCTGGTGACGTGCAATGCGTGGACGAGGCTGGACCCCCCCAGGGGCGCGGGGTTCTCGGCTCACCGCGATGATGAACCAGTCGGTGTCGTCGCGGTACCGCTCGAAGCACTGATCCATGCATGCCAGCTGCTCATCGATGCTGTTGTTGAACTCCGTCTGCCGCGGCTTGGGCGCGCGGTCGAGCACAACGCCGCCGATGCCGCGCTGAGCGAACAGCTCCGGCAGCAGGTACGAGTCGTCGGTGCTGTCGTGGTCGCACAGCGCCACCCGCTGGACGCCTGCGCCGCGACAGTCACGAAGGCTCTATATGAAGCAAAATTTCACGCGGCGACCCGAGGACCAGCTGCAGCTGAGTCAGGCCGTCTGCATGCCGCCAGGAAGCACTGTGTCTGCGACACGCGGATGAGGTTCGGGACATCGACAACCCCAGACGCCCCTGCTTTGCACAGCAACAAGATGTTCGGGAGAGCATGCAGTCAGTTGGGTCACAGCCACATACAAGGGCGGGTCGCACACCTTGGATGTGGTAATACGTGATCCACTCTACCAGGTACGGCAGCTCATTCATCACCTGCGCTCAAAGCGCAAAGCACTCAGCCACACGGCCAGAGGCTCAACTCCGCGGCGAGTGCGCCTGTGCTGGGCGACGCCACACGGCCTCCATTCGCCGATTGACAAGTCACGCAACAAGGCAGCTGCCGCAAAGCCTGTGCTTGGACAGAAGCCGTGCAAGGTGAGGCGTGCTGAGTAAGGCATGACATCATTATGGCACCAGATACATGCGAGTGACACTTGCTCGCTTGGAAATTACGGGAGGTGCGGCACAAGATGCAGCATGAGAACAACAGCTGGGCCTCCACAAAGTCGCCAGTCACCCGGCGCATACCAGCGTGCAGAGCGTGACGCGCGGTGTTGCCGGCGCGACGTCCTCGTCGAAACCCGGCGGCAGCAGCATCCCCGCCTGTTGCTGCTGGTGGGAACCTGGCATCCATGGCAGGGACGCCAGCTGCGGTGTCGGCTGCGTCTGAGCCGTGGCCAGGTGCACCAGCAGGGCGAGGCCGAGGGTGGCGCAGACGTACAGCGGGAGCATGCAGCACGGCGGCGCGCTGCGCATGCAGGGGCGGTCCGGCTGATAGGCACCGGCCCTAGGGACCGCAGGTTTTGACGCTGCCTCTCGGGGTGCTGAGCGGGCAAGCTGCAGAGAGCCGGGCCGAGCCTGTCACCGTCGGCTTGCCAGCTCCAGCAGACGGCTGCTAGCGCTCACGACCGGCTGCCTTGCACCAATGACACACTTTCATCCGGGGCTGAAAACTGGGCATGATGCCTGCGCAGGTCTGTAGATCCGCTGCGGTCGGCCGCGGGTGCGTGCGGTGGATCGTCACGCCTGCCGCTCACAGGGCTGCTCCGACGTTGCCAGCCGCGAGCTCCGGCAGCCGGGCCGGCTCTGGCTGCCCCGTGGCTGTGCGGTGATGTGTGGGATGGTTTGGGGGCCCGGACGGTAAGTGCGCCAGGTGGGGCTGAGGCGTTGTGCCCGTGCAATGACGCTGCAGTCGCACACCGCTCCTCAATCGGCGACGGTGAGGCTGGGGCCGTCGTTTACTCCCACGTATTCTGCAACGCAAGCGATGAGCGGGTGTCTCCCTGCATTGTTGAATAGTTTTGAGGAACGCTGATCGCTTCCGATTGCAACGCCCTGCCTGGACCTTGATGTACAGGTGGCACTCTGGAGGAACATGCAACCTGCCAACGATCAATCCGAGGTTGCGGAGACCTAACGTCAGCACTCTAGCCAATGCGCTGGAGACGATGCGCCGTGACCTATGCCTGATGAGGCTCCAACTTGGTCTTTTGTCTGACTCGAGTACTGAGCTGCGCGATGCAGCTGACACGATCAGGGTGAGCTCGCACAGCACCCCGTGCTAAGAACAGCGGGCCATGCAGCTGCAGCTGTCAGCCTGCTCTCTGGTGCTGTCACACTGCACGCTGTGCCTGACGTGCAGCTTTGATGCAAGCCGCGGCAAGACACGGGCCCGAGCCGCATCGCAGCTGGCAGCCATGGTGGACTGTGCGGTCGTCATGTCACCGCCAGTGGTAGTCTTTCCAGTCCCGCCGGATGCCGACCTCAATGTACGTGCCGTCGCACTTGTCCACGACCGTGCACCTGCGTCACTCGGACTGCTGGGAGCAGTGGACTAGAGCGCATGATGGCGGAAGGGCGCATTGTTCAGCACATCCCTTCGCTGAATGCGCATGGCAACACAACCTCAGCGAAGCCGGACATGCAGCCAGGACGTGTCCCATCACACGCGCTAGAACTGAGGACCGTATTTTGCTGGCTTGATGGTGCTACGTTACTGCGGGGGATGGGGGTTGTGGGGTGCGCGGCCCTTGAGGGCGCACCGCATCTCGTCGATGAGGCGGTTCCAGTTGGAGTTGCGCGTCCCGATCCAGACGTCGCACTCCAGCGCCAGGAATAGCTGGTACAGCCACTGCACCGAGAGGCCGGTGCGCCCGAACTTGGCCAGCTGCTCGCTGGGCCCCGTGTTCATGCGCTGCAGCTTTGAGAGGTACATCACCCACCCAACGTCCGGCGTCCACATCACGCCTGCAGCGAGCTGGACAGGGCTGGTCAGGGTTGGGGGTTAGGGTACATTCAGCGCTAGGTTGACGAACGGTTAGAAATCCTCCACGATGCCGACAAGGCGGCCACGGCCGGTCAGGCTACGGGCACGCACTCAGACTTGCTGCCACCCATGCGCCCAGTTGTGAGCGACGTGCGCATGCGAGGGGTCAGTGTCGCGTTGGTCTCGGTGAACAGTCCCTGCAGAACGAAGGTGTCAATGCCAGCGAACAGCAGATGTGCTGTGCGCCGTAGGCCACGGCTCGTCAACAGCTGTTGGCAGTACCATGCGTCTGTTATCAGCCACTGCGGCGCCACTGCTTGATCTGGACAGCACGAGGTGAGGCGGGGCACAACGGTCAGCGCTGCACCCGTGTCGATGCGCCGCATGCGGGACGCCTCCTTGATGACGTCCGGGTCCTCGCTGCTCACGAACGCCACGCGCTTCAGGTTCAGCGGGTTGTGGCTCACCAGCGTCTCCGCGGCGGCAACGTAGTCCCGGAACTCGACCAGCTGCATCTCCCGCGCCTTGTCGCCGTGCCTGGGCAGGTGATCGCAGCGAGGTCCAGACGGGGAGGCATTGTCTGGTCAGACCGAGGGACACACTGGGCAGCCACCCGCTGCGTTTCCCTTGTGCGGCATGCGATGGGTGTCCCAAATGAATAGGTTGTAAGGTAATTCTGTCAGCATGAGTTCGAAACCCATCACCCGGGATCTTTTATTCATGCACAATTCCAGGTGGTGGGCGAAATAGCATTGCATTGGTGTGCGTCTAATCACGCTGTGTCACTCACCTGACGTGCATGCTGACGGTGCCGGGAGGCAGCGGGAACGGCATGTGCTCAGCCTCCTGCAGCTTGGTCTGATAATACACCTGCTCTGACGCATTACGCCTGGTTAGCACGGCATGATGACACGCATTCTGTTGTTCGAATGTTTGCAAGCAGGTCACAGCACCGGGAGTCTGCCCCGTCAGAAAATTCATACTGTCCGTGGAAGCTTGCACATGGGAGCACCGCCGCGAGAGGGGCCGGGAGCCGGCATCGCACCTGCTGCAGGCCCGTGTCCATGCGCAAAGCACGGATTGCTTCCATGGTCGGCGCGTTTGGCCGCACGATGTACGCGACCGCCTGTCATGCAGTACCTCACGCAGTGGAAGCCTCCATCTGATTGCATGTCTATTGCACTGAGGCAGGGAAGGCACATTCGACTGCCGCACAGCACAAGGCCTGGTTAGCACTTCGACCGCCTGAGAGGCGCCCTCCTGCGACCTCAAGCTGCGCGCAATGACGATTTTGGGGCGATACCAAAGCTCAGGCTGCCAATCAATTGATGCCAGTGCATCAGCTATTCCTTCCAGCGCGCCTGCGCCCGCCACCAGTACTTGAGGTACGTGTCCGTGACGTTGACGCCGCGAGCTATGAAATGCTCCCGCAGCCGCTCCTCCCAGAACTCAGGTCCTCGGCGGTACGTCCACGGCAGCGGGCTGTGCGAAGCATTCAGCTCCTGCATGTCGAACGCCTGCGCAACGACAGAAAGCCTGGGGCACAAGTGGGCACAAGTTTCAGTCGGGGATCATGGTCATGGCTTCTGCCGCTTCGAGGTTCTGAGAGACGTAGAGGGGCGAAGGGCTCAGTCTAGGGTTCGGGTGAAAATACATCATGAAGGTCAGCGTGACGCACAGACTGCCGCGCAAAGACCAGCCGCAAACAACATCGCACAGAAAAACTTGCTTGCGCAAGGTCCCACCGTGAGTCATGGTCGCCAACAGGCGGCAGCTCACCGGGATCGCGAAAGAGTTCTCCTCTGTTGCGAAGGACCCGTTGCACGTGCTGAGCGGCTCGAACAGGCAGTCCAGGCTCTGGAACGGCTCGCCGCGGCTGCAGTTCCTGCCGATAGCAACACCCAAGAATCTCGTGGTGAGGCACTCACGATTCCATCCGCATCCTCTCACATGGCCATCGAAGCACCATCGACCGGCAGAAGGCATGCATGACAGTCAGGGTCATTACTGGCTGTCAAACTCTGGTGCAAGGCTGCAACGAAGCTCTACAGTCGACCAGCACAGCTTGCAGCCACGCATGGGCAGATGATTCTGTCACGCACTGGTCCGCGAAGACCTGACCGTGGTTCGCCCCTTCGTCATGCCACCGGAAAATGCGGCCATACTGGTGGGCGTGCCCCAGGAACGCCGCGCCCACGTGCAGCAACGCGCCCATGCCGAGACCCGGCTTCTGTGACTCCACAGGCGCGGGAGTCAATTCACAACCTTCACGGGTCATGACATGGGAAGCTGCTGTCAAGGAGGACTTTTGTCAGATGCACACATGATGAGGATTGTTTGCGCCGACGGAACGGGCCCAAGTCTCAGATCGGCGAAAAGCAGCTGCACGTCCACACCGGAGAGTCGGCGGCGCACCTCCACGTAGCCGAGCAGGAACTTCTGCTCCCGGCAGCGGCTGGGCGGCGGATTCTGGCGCTCCCAGATCCATTGCTGCGCCTCCATCGTGAAGGGCGGCATCCTCTGCACGGCAAAGTACATCGAAGGTCGGGCGCCTCCGAACATGCATCCCCGACGATGTGCAGCAGTGCGGTGCACACGGCGGCATGTTCCTGGACTGTTACATGGCAGCCATGATGCCCTTGTGTGAGCAAGATGCCCACAGGTGACGATGAACGTGGTCTGTGTGTGACGAGTTTGCCCAAGGCACGGCGCTCAACAAGCAATCAACCATGGTGTTGCACCTAAGGAGCCGATAAGTGCTGCCGCTGCCGGATGGAGCAAGCTCGGCCACGCGCACGCTCGACAAGCGGACAGTGAAAGAAAGCCCACCTCAGGGTCAAGGAGCCGCATGCTGCCTAAGTGGTCCGCCGCGTCGTCGCCGTTGTACAGTCGGTCTATCACCGCCTTGCGGTGATCCTCCTCCTTCGCGGAGCTGCCGGCTGCCGCCGCTGCGACGGTGGTGGTGGTGCAATTGGCCCCCGACAGCAGCGCCCCGCCGAGCCGCATCATGTCCGCAGCGCTGGTCGTGTGCACGGCGACCGACCATGTCAGCACGCTGGTCGTGACCGCCGTGCACAGGACCAGAGGAACGTATCTGAACGCGCGCACATGCCCGCCGGCCGGGCGACTGTACTGAGCGTGGTCCGCGACCATCAGTCTGTGCTGGCGGTAATCGCCACCAGGGACGGTGGATGGGGTGATGCCGCTAGCATCGGTCCGATCGGCCGGCGAGATGGATCTGATTGCTTGTCTCCGAAATTCCTCCAAGATTCACCACAAGTGCACATCGGCAGCATAGGCTGTCAGGCTGTTATGTACGCACCATAGCGTCAAGGACGTGATCGAGTCGTTGATACCGAGCAGCATCACCCCCCAGCCCTGGTGCGTCCCCCGTCCCATGCGCGCTTGGCCGGCTGTTGCGCCCGAGCAGCCGCGACGACCGCCGGGGCGGCGATGCTGACCGGGCAGGGCCGGTGCCCGGCATGCCGCCCCTGCGGAAGCCGCGGACGTCCGCGCGGAAGCACATCGCCAGGGCCATCATCCTGCTGGCGGTCTTCAATTTGGTCTACACGGTTGTGACGCGGGCCGCGGACCTCCCCGCCGTCTTCCGAGGAGCACTCAGGTGTGCGGCGCGGCGTTGCGGCACCAGTCTGCGCCCCGGCGTGCATGCGCAGCGCTTGCCGCGCAGCGGCCGTAGGTGGACCGTCAGAACGTCGGGATGGAAGTGACCCGCCAAGCTTCACAGTGCGCCATTGGCAGCTATCCATGTAGCAGCTGCGACCCGGTGATCCCGTTGCTTGTACGCCTGGCTGCCATGGGCTGCTGCCTCGTGAACGATCGGGCCTTTGGGTCGACAGGAGCCGGCGGCCAGTTGGGCCCCATCGCCCGCCACCCACGCGGGAGGTGCTCAACGCGCTGCGGGGCACGCCGCAGAGCCACGACGCCGCGCGCGTCGCCATCTGCTCGGTCGTCAAGGCGTGCGCCGCTCGATTCGTGCCCTGCTTCGGCGGCACAGTTGCCACCGGCGTGTGCTGCATCTCCCGCTCGTGTCGGCGTGTGCAACCAGTCATTAAGCATGACTCGTCCGCAAGCCCTGGTAAAGGACACATGCGGGGCCGTGAGTACAGCAACGCACCAGCGGCTTGCATCGTCCGACGGACGCGGATACCGCACGCTGCACGGACGCCGCTGACATGCGGAATCCTGCGTAAATCAGAGCACCACCACGAAGGGTGGCAACGCTTCGGCGACCTCCTCAGCACGCGGTGCAGGATGAGCCGGAAGACATGCTGGAGTGGATGGCGCACCACCAGCGGCTGGGCGTCGGTCGCTTCTACATCTTCGACAACGGCAGCGACCCGCCGCTCAACGCGATGGTCACGGAACACATCGCCAGCGGCCTGATCAAGTGCGATGTGCCCGCTTGTCGATTATGAGGTCAACCGGAATGCACATCATGACCCAAGAGAGCTGCTGTCAGCGTTCGAACGTGTGGAGGGTGCGGGCAATGTCAAGCCGTGAAGCCCGAACGCTGTGAAGGAACTGCCGCAGATACCCCGTTCAGAAAAGATGCAAACCTGGGAACCTGGCGCGCAAATTATGGTTCTTCTTTCACAAGCGTTGTTGGATACCATGCTCGCGCGAGCATCGCCGAGCGACCGAGGCCCCAGGTGCAACGTTATTGGAACCTCGGTCAGACACAGATATCCGACGTCGTGCACCCCGCGCAGGATGTACAGGTTCGACGACGTCGACCTGGAGCTGTCACCGCACAACACGACGCAGCTGGCGGTGTACGACATCTGCAACAAGGCCTTCGGGCGGCGCCACAATTGGCTCGCTTTCATCGACGTCGACGAGTTCCTGGTGCGCCGGTCGTCAAGATCCTGAACCCTAACTCACCTTTGCCGCGGGTGCAGCTGCAGAGTCAGCCGACAGCCCGCGGAGCCTCAGCCCTCCGACGCGCTCCCCTACACAGGCCAGCAGTGTGAAGTTGTGCCCGTGTCATCCCTCGTTGTGATAGGTTCCTTGGATACTTCCTCTTGCTGATCTTCAACCCCGACCCTACCCTGGACCCTGAACCCCTGAGACCTGGTCTTGTCTGCCGCACTGTCCTGAGGCAGGTCGGACGCTCGCTGGCCCGAACAACGTTTGGAATCGGATGGTCAGCCACCATCTGAACTTCCAGCTGCTTGATCCAGTGCACGCAGATGGTTAGTCCCCCCAACAGCCACATGCCTTGCGAGTGCCGCACTCACCTGGCACCCTTGCTTCCGGGCGCAGATCATCAGGGATAGCAGCCCGGACTTGCCCACGCTGCTGGGTGACTACCGCGAGTTCGGCGGCGTGTGCGTGTTCGAGACCATCTTCGGGTGAGGCTCTCATCCGTACCCTTTCGCGGGCACCTCTGCAGAGTTTCGGCGGCGGTGCAGAATGACAGGCGGTTGTAACGCACGTGCCCCAGTGTCGAGGTGGATGCCGAGGAGCTCCTGCTGACGCCTGCGTCCAGAGCAGTCTGGACTGCCCTCGCACTGCCTGTTCATGAGGTCGACATGGCGCATGCACAGGTCCAACGGGTTGATCGAGCGTCCTGAGGCGGGGGTGCTGGCCAGCTACGACTGGTGCGTGCCGGCCAGCAACAACGAGAGCTACTTCGTGAAGAGCATCGCCAACACGGAGTTCATGACGGGCATCTGGGACCCGCACATCATGAGGTACAGCGACGACAAGGAGTGCGTCACCACGGTGAGCCATGCCGGAGTGACCACCATCACCGTGCTGCGTCTTATGATGCTCGCGAGGCACTGTGGTCATGCGCCAGATGCGTATCCTTCGGTACGCAGCTGAGGGCTTTCGTGGTTCCAGCTATGCTGCGCAAGCGTGTCATTGACATTGAGCGAGGCAATGTTGGAGCTGGCTCCTGCGTGCTGGATGCTGTGTCGCTTCGGGTTTCGTCAGAAACGTCTGCAATATGGCTGCTCGGAGCAACTGCGTGGCAACATCGACCTTGCCGCGGCCCTGAGTCAGCCTGATGCGGCCGTGACAGGACAAGAACAACGTGGTAGGCGGCGGCCACGCGCTGGGCACGGAGCACACGCGCAACCGGCTGGTGATCCACCACTACGTTGTCAAGTCCCTGGAGGACTTCGAGGCCAAGCGCAAACGCGGCAACGTCTACTCTCGGGGCCGCCGCCCGTCGGTGCGAGTCATCCCCCCCCTTGCGCGGCCACCGTGCCTTTGTTTGCCAGCGTCTAGCACTCGGTAAATGTGTGTTCGCCGAGGGAGTGCATGTGTGTTCTGCACCATGCCGCCGACCCCGGCACAGATCAGCATGGCTGCGATTGCCCGTAAAGTCACCCCAAGCCAGCTCACCACGTCCACGTCAAGCAGCAGCAGGTCAGGCGGCGTGCAGCATGAGCTCAAGTGCCGCACTGCCGCGTCCCAGGTCTTCATCAGCCTCGTTGACGAGCTGGCGACGGACCGCTGCCGCGACGCCTGGGACCTCGGCTACGTGCGCCAGCCGGTCGTCACGAGGCCCCACCCCTGAACGCTACAGAGTGCGATTCCAAGCTCCTGTCATCGCGTGCGCTGCAGCGCCGTGTGGCACAGCGGATCCATGAGATGATGGAGCCGACACTCGGTGTACGCGGTGCAGTTCTGCGATGTTTGGCGTCACGCTCGTCCTGTGCGCAGCCAGGCTGCCGGGTCCACCCTGCCCATGCAGTGCACATGGCGATGCGTTGTCCCTGCACAACCGCCGCCTGTGCATCCCGCGCTGACAGCCGGGGGCTGCGTCGCGTCCAAGCGGTCTGCAAGCCGCTGAGCGCGTTGCCAAGTAGCTGGCTGGCTGGTTGCAGGTGGGTTTGCTGCCGGTGACATCGAACGCACGGTGAGGCACCGGTTGCTACCGGCCAAGGTGGGAGCGATCACTGACCGCGCATGTGCTGCACAGAACTGTCGAGTTGCCATACCGTGATGCATTCGCCGATCGGCTGCAGGGTGTTTATGCAGGGCATTCCGGCTGCGGGCTGGTTTGAACGCATTTGACATGCACGCGCCGGACATCGAGCACGACCTATAGTAGTTCCGGCCCCCACAGCAGAGTGTAGGCCTGACGCTAGCTGCCGCGAGCAGCAATTCACAGTCGGACAAAAGCAAGATTGATCACCGCACGCCGTGAAGATGCTGGCAGGGCAGCTGCTGCAGCAGTCCCCTGCTGTCCCCCGCATTGCGTCGAGACAGCGATTGGCGAGGCCGCCCTCTTGGCGCTGTCCACGGCTCAATGCTGCAGCAGGTGCCTCTCCAAATCGGGTGCCCGCCGGCGTTTGTCGGGCAGTTCTGCTGACAGCAAGCTACATGCATGACCGAGCGTGACGCGTGCAGGTCGCTTGATCCTCGGGCAGCCCCACACTGTCTGCGCGAGCGGCAAAGCCGGCGATGGGGCGGCGGATTATGGCGTCAACGGACGCACCGCGGAGGTGGTGAGGCTTCGACAACTGCTTCGCATACCCCCCCCCCCCCACCCCCCAGCACCCCGGCAGGCTCCCAAAAGGGCCGCACAGGGACGACAGTTGCTTCCTGGTCACTTGTATCTCGCCGAAGCATGCACTCAATGCTGCGCAGGCTGGCGCCGACACGCAAGAGGGTGGCCAGGTGTATCAGGCCGTCCCGGAGTACCCCATCGCACCGCCCCCGGCATCCAGCGGCGCATCGAGGGGCAGCGGTCTCTCGCCGTTCATCTGGATCGCTGTCGGCTTCGCCATAGCCAAGGGCTACGAATTCGTGCGCTGCTGCTCTATACGCCGAGTCGAATTGTCAGTCCTGCTGTGCCTGAAGCAGCACTGGAAGAAACTGCCTGCAAGTCCCCCGATCTCGGTGGCTCTTGCACAGCCACCCTGGTGCCTGTGTTTGCTCAATTGGCGTCCACCCACGTCGAATCCACCGTCGCGTACAGCAGCGAGGCCGCACGGGCACCATCACATGTGGAATTATGCCCTCATGCTCAGTGCTAGCATCCAGGATTGTGGCCGACGCAGGGCTGCATCAAGATCACTCAACGTGCTTGTGCAGGTGGCTAAACTGTTCCGGGGCGGTCCGGGCAACGTGCAGCAGAACGCGCAGGCCATGATGATGTCCAAGATGATGGAGACGATGATGAAGCAGCAGCCCGGGGGTGCAAACCCCTTTGCAGGTGCCTCGTCGGACCCTGCTGACCATGCCAGCTTGCGGCAAGCCAGCTCCTATTCCAGCAAGTGTGCTGTCTGAGGGCTGCTGTTTCGCGTCTTTCGTAGACCTGCCCGGCTGCTGTGCGGCAGCATGCAGCGCCCAAGCAGCAGCGGTCCGCGGTCGCTGTAGTGACATGAGCGCGTGTGCAGCCCTGGCTTGCTGGTTGCAGGGAATCAGAACAATATCCTGCGTGTGGTGTTACAAAGGTGAACTTGATGAGAACCCTCTGGTTGCAGGTGCCGGCGCGGGCAGCAACCCGTTCGCGGGCTTCCCCATGCCGCCCAGCCCAAGCGGCGGCGGCGGCGGCTTCCCCCCGTCAGGCGGGTTCCCCCCCTCCGGCGGGTTCCCGGCTTCCGGCGGCTTCCCCGCGTCCCCGGCGTACGACACCACCGCGACGCCCAGCGCCCCGCCCAGTGCGCCGCCGCCTCCCAGCAGCAGCCCGACCGTGCAGCCATCGGCGGTCGTCCCGCCGCCGAAGCAGCAGCCCGCCGCAGAGACGCGCCCGCAGCCGTCCGCATCATCAGCATCCACGCCGTCCTCTGCTGGTGATCTCCGCGTCCTGTTCGCAGCCAATGCCCGTCCTTCCGGCCTCGACACGCTTCTTGAGCCTGCCTCCCTCCTGTCGCGACCAACTGCACCCTCCTCTTTGAGGCGGATTCTGAGTGTTGACCGCACAGCCTGACAGCACCTTCATGCGTGTCCAGGTGCCGCACCCGCGCCGGCACAGGCTGCGGCGGCCGACAGCAACGGCGCTAGGAAAGCGTCCAGGTTCGTGGACGTGGACGATGACGAGGAGCGGGCGACGGCTTCCCCTATGGGCACTGCGCCTTCGACAGATGCGGGGTCAGCGGCACAGGCGAGCTTTTCACAGTGGCGTGGACTGCCTATCGGCACACTCGAAAGCGGCCGCGGACTCTGCCATGTTCCGTGGTTTGTAGCTTCAACACTGTTATCATGCGAAGGGTAATGTGTGGGTAGGTGCAGTGGGCAGGGCGAATATTCAAGTCTGAGGGGAGGCTCATGCAGGGACCTCTTCGCTGGTGGAGCAGAGGTGGCATGATGGGCTGGCAGTGCTGCAACCCTCGTCGGTTGCAGATGTGACCGCCATTCAGCCAGATGATCGGGCATGGCAGAAAGTCGGGCCGTCGGGCGTAGCCAGATGACGACAAACCCGGCAAGCTGACAAGTCCGATCTCTCGGTGCCTCCGCAGGCCTTCCCGCCGCCGGGCTTCGGAGGGTTCCCCAGCGGGCCGGGCGGCTGGCAGCCCCAGCAGCAGCAGCAGCCGGGCGGCGGCGCCGACGCCTCAGCCTCCGGCGAGAATGGTGCGCGAGCAGATGACGGCAGGGGTTGATCTGCATCTGCCACCACTCACTTCCCACAGTGATGATGAGTTGTCACACTGCTACTGCTTGTGGCGGTCATTGAATGTGGTGCCGACCCTGCAATCAATGTCAGCTGTCCTTTGTGTTGCACATGCGTCCCGCGTGCCCCAGCGGACGCCCCACGGTGCAGATCGCTGCAGTGCCGCCTGGGTGTTTTGGATGCTTCTCGTCGCGCTGTGAGTCCACGGAAGCTGAGCGTCGCACGGCGCCCGCGGCGCAGGGCCCGGGTACATGAGCATGCTGGAGAAGATGATGCGCAACCCGGAGACGCGGAGCCTGCTGTACCCGTACCTGCCGGAGCCGATGCGCAACCCGGAGACCTTCGAGTGGATGCTCGACAACCCCGAATACAGAGCGCAGCTGGAGCAAGTGCTGTCGCAGCAGCAGGTGAGCTTGGTGACGGGGTCAGCCACTCGGACGGGCACTAGCACAGGCACTCTGGGGGATGCAAAGCGTCTCCCAATCCGTGCACGGCTTGCACGGCTGTGGCCGTCTGCTGCTGGTCAACAGCATGGCATCATCATTCTCTTTGGAATTATGGTCAGGGTCTTGCTTCCAACGAGCATGCCTGCGCACGACCCGCAAGCCGTTGCGCTGACTTGCTCTGCACTTGGTGCTGATTTTGTGAATCCCTTGCATAACCTCACCAGCTTTCAGTTGCTGCTATCAAAGTGTAAGAACAGGAGGATTTGTTTCGTCCAAAGCTACCTCGCTGAGACTCGGTGCTCTGTTTCCGTCGTCCTCGAGCATGAAGATTAAACGAACATAGTTGACCTACGTCATCAACAAGCAACATAACATGGATGCTGGCTTCCAGATGAGCCCGGCGATGCAAGACCTGGTGGGCCAGTTCGACATGGACAGCCCCGCCATGAAGGAGCAACTGGCGCAGCTGGGCACGTCCCCCGACCAGGTGCGGCGCACCGACGGCGGCGTGCCTTGGAACATTAGTGCAATTAGTGCGAGCTGCGCCCATGCGAGCCGCGCCCTTGGCAGGTCTCATGCGGGCCACGTTAGGGTCGAGGGTCTCGGTCAGCTGCGAGGCAAGGGCTGGCAGGTCAGGTCAGCCGTGCCTGCCTACTGCCTACTGCCTACCGAATTATTAGCAAGAAGGCCGATGGGTGGAACGTTGACGAATCTGGGGACATGCCAGCATCGTTTCTGCGGTGTCTGGTAGGAACACCCCCCCTGTGCGCCCTGCGCGCAGGTCCTGCAGAAGATCATGGGCGACCCGGACCTGGCGATGGCGTTCAGCAACCCCAACGTGCAACGCGCGGTTGTCGACATCAGCGCCAACCCCATGAACATCGTCAACTACCAGAATGACCCGGACGTCATGAAGGCGCGCCTTTGCATCATCGGATCTCCTTTTTGCACGCTTCTGGGGCCTCGCCCTCAGGACTTGTCTGAGTATGTGCCAACCTCATGTAAATGAGTAGTCTTGCAGTCCCGTCTGAAGGACAGATGGGCAGCATTGTGCACACGGTAATGCTACTTGGCGGGCCAGTGCACGCTCCAGAGGATGGACTATCGCCGTGCCCAAAGCTGGACTGCCGGCGATTTTGGGACGGACCTGAGCTGCATAGCACGCAATCGGTGACCCCATGCATGAGGAACTCTCAGGGATCTGCGTCTCCCACCGTACCCGGCCGCGCAGCGACGGCGGCGCGCCATACATAGAGCACGCGGAGACAGACCTGCGCTGCCCTGCTGCCCTGCAGGTGCTCACCAAGATGACGGAGATGTTCCCAGGCGCCGGCGCGGGCGCCGCCATGGACGGCTTCGGCATGCCGTCGCCGCCGCAGTGAGGCCGCGGCCGCGCCGCGGGACGTCGCCGCAGCGGAACCCTCCCCTCCCGGCTGCCGCACACGCGGAGCGACGCGTCGTGGTCGCTCTTCACCTTTTGACAGATCTTCGAGCGGTCCAGCTCAGCCGGCGCGCCGCCTGTCGGACTTTTGAGACGTGTCGAGTGTTCGTTAGGGCGGAAGGCAGCACCAAATATACAGCGGCGCGAGTGTACTGCCGCGGCGCGAGTGTACCGCAGCAGGGATACTTGGATCCCCCTCCAACGTGTTTCGCAAAAGTCTGCGTGCTCCGTGGCCACAGCTGTAACAGATCCACAAGGCGCAGGGAACTCCAGGAAGCGGCAATGTTCGAGTGACACATGGTGACACGCACCCACCTGTCATGTCATATGCATGAGCGTCCCACCCGCATCTCTCGGCCTACGCCTCGGCTGATTAGGAGCTCTTCAGCTCCTCGGCAGTCCTCTGGCTCCGTACAGGAACGGCGCAGCGGCGCAGCTCCCTGGGCCGCACCGGGCCGGGGATGCGGCCGTCAACGCCGGCCGCGGTGCCGCGCCCTCGCCCGCCGCGCACAGGCTGCGGCGCAATTGCAGGCGCGCCGTCGCCGCGGTGCTCTCCGCGCTGGCGGTCTGCGCCGCCGCGTCCGCGCTGGCGCTGCACGACAGGCCGACGGCGGCGCTGCTGCGACCGGCGCGGCGAGCAGTGAAGCGAGCGGCGCCGCAGCCGGCCGTGCCCCGTGTCAACATCACCATGTGCACGCAGGCACGAAATGCCCACTTGTGGACGCCGAACAGAACGTTCACCACGCAGAGAGCGCGTCTGCACAATGACGTACAGATACCGGGCCAGATAGTGTCGCGGACTGCTGCCGAGCGTAGGCAATTCTGTGTGTGAGCAAGCAGCACACTTGTTGAGCTTCTGTCCACGTGACCACCTCAAAGGCGTGATCGCAGAAACTGCAGGAAGCTGCCGTCATGATGGCGGCTGGGCACGTGCGAATGATTGTAGACAAAGCTGCGCAAGGCGAGTCGAGTCATACCCTTTTGCCCCGCGCGCAGGTGCAAAATGAGCTGCCGTATCTGGTGGAGCATATAGAGTACATGCGGCTGCTGGGTGTGAATCGCATTGTCGTCTGCGACGACCGGAGCACCGACAACACGACGGCGCTCCAGGCACGCAGGTCTTCCTCCCTGCGGGCCCATTTGCAGGAATACCGGCGTGTCGAAATGGAACCAGCCCCAGCGTTAGGAGCTGAGCAGTGACAGCGTGAGCACACCGGATGCAGTTACTGGCTGAGACGTTGAAACCTGACAGGAGCTGTACCAGTCCCGCGGGCGGGACTATCTGGTCGTGTGGCCGGCGCCCGCGGCGATGCACGGCCAGAGCCACTGCTACAACAAGTGCCTCGAGGAGTTTCGGTGCGCATATATCGAGTGCTTTGCTCCGCTTGGTCCAGCAGCGTGCTCAGCAGTGCGCCATGCTTCAGCCGTATTCCGCTTCTTCTCGACATTTGCGGCAGATAGAAACAAACTTGTGCTCTCACGCGCCGTTGTGTCTGCCTGCAGGAACGACACAGACTGGTTCCTGGTTGTGGTGCGCTGTTTGGCATATCTACGCAGCGCAATGTGCTGCCACTGACTTTGGGCAACTTTGTGCAGTGTGCAGGTCGACATGACTGATTGCAGCTCAGTGCGCATAATTTGCTGTGCCTGTGATCTTCAGCCTCGTTCGAACGCATGATCTGTCGGTCACACGCAGGATGTGGACGAATTCATGGTTCCAGAAAATCACACCGATCTGCCGTCCTTCCTGGCGACGATGCACCCGAACGTGTCCCAGGCATGCAACCCGTCCGGACCCAGCCGCGCGCCGAGCAGTGCCGTGCTTGCTCCGTGAGCAATGGTACTCTAAGGTGCCATGCCGAGCTCGAGTGACGTGCAGGTGACAGCTTATGAGATGCGGTTCGGGGCATCTGGCGCCCTGCAGCGATCACAGGTGAGGGGACGAACCGAACGTTGAGGCATCTCCCAGGCTCCAGGTCGCGCGGCGTTGCAGGTGCCAGGCAAGGCTGGAGGCGGCTGCGGTCTTGCACGCCTGCAGGGCTCGCGAGCTCCAGGCAGGGTGCCAGCCACCCAGTCGGCGTGGCAACCTGGTCGACGCCTGCAGTGCTGTGTGCCTGTGTTGCACCCTCGACTTCGACGTGGCTGGCAGCCACTTGCGCACGCTGTGGTTCTGTGGCTCGTACGCGTCATAAGGACGCCTGTCTCAGCCCGAGACATGGGCCGCTGATCGCGCAGAACGACATCGTGCGGGACGGCAGCGGGCGGCTGGTGTACGCAAACCCGCGCGGCCAGCTCGAGTTGCTCACGCAGGAGCGCCTGCAACGCGGGCCCAACTCGGGCGTCGGCGAGCCTGAACTCGAGCTCAGGGTGCGCCCAGGGCCCAGGGCCCCATCTTAGGCTCCAGCTTGTACCCTGACCGAAACACAGCTTCATTTGGCACATTAACAAACCTTGAGCTCACAGTCGGCAAGTGGCTGGCCATGTGCTCTGTCCGGCATGACACGCTCATCACAGCGTTTAGAAACCTCGCATGGCTCCGCTCCTACGCCTGACTCCACCCTGGACCCCCGATCCAGCTCGAACCGTGCCGCCGACTGCTGCCGCGGCAGGCCAAGTTCGAGAATTGCAGCCGGCAGGCCTGCAACGGATGGCCGCTGTGCAACAACGGCGACGGCAAGAGCTTTGCGCGACGGCGCACCTGAAGTGGCTGGCGGTGCACTTGCATGGGATCGCGGAGGGCACCGAGTGGGTGCAGGTGAGGAGCCTTCTCCCTGCAGTCCACCTGCAGCACCTGATGCGTGCTGCGGCGAGTTCCATGGACCGTTTCTCCCTGCTTACTCATGCGATTGAGCACGCGCTGCTGCCTGTGATCATGCTTGGACCTGCTGCGGGCATCCTCACTTCTGCGCATGTCCCTAAGCCTCCATCGCCAAGGCTGATCAGCCAGACACTGATATACTTGACCGGTCAAACATGTGAAACCCTCAAACCCTTGCTGATACACACAGGCGGGTCCAGAGACTCTGAGGCTGTATCATCACTACACGCGATCGGCCGAGGACGCAGAGGTCAAGACCCGGATCTGGCAGAAATGCGATCCGCAGGCGCGCTGTTGACGCCTTATGACGTGCTGAGGTGCCTAAAGCGTCCTCACTCCTGCGCAGCATCCTGTCTGTGGCTCTCCCCGTGGGCTGTGCACGCTTGGCGCTGCCGTGTCCCTCAAGCAGACGGTGCAGCATATCCGAGCAGCATATACAGGGGCCCCTGTGCGCAGGAAGTGTATGAGGGTGCGGACGGGTACTGGAGCTCCATCGAGGACACCCTGCTGCGGGACCGGTATGGCGAGCAGCTCAGAGCCAGGCTGGCCGACTTGCAGAGTTAGCGTGTGCGCTGCATCCGTCGAGATTCATCATGAGTTCCGCCGCAGCTTCGCGAGCAGCGAAGTCTGCCCTGAAGTCCGCCAGCGAGCAAGTGCACCGTATTGATGGATCGACGGCCATCGTTGTCAGCGTGCATAAAGGGATCAAGGCTCATGCCAGCGCCATGAAGTGCATGCGTTGCTGAGTGCATGTGGAAGAGCGCCTGAACGGCTCAGGTCACAGATCACTGATGACAGGGGCCGTCATTCTGGTACAATTGCCGCCTTTATGCTCTAGCCCATTGCCAGCAAACCGCTGGGCAGCGGCACGCTGCTGCAACGCCGAATGCATCTGCTGAACGTGCACACACGCAGCCGCACTCCAAGGCTCGGCGGAGCCTGAGCCACACCGGATCTATAATAGCAGTGTTTAGACCACCTGCACGGGAGCAGCAAGAAGCCTACAGCTGTAGAATTTCATGGCAGGCGCCGGGGGCACGCAGACGCGTCATGCGCGTACATGGTGCTGGCATTGTACTTGGCCCAGTACACGTGACCCAGGCCGTGAACCCGCTCCTTGCGCACGTCCCTGCCGCGCATCTGCACAGCGCCGCCCAGCATGTCGCCGTCCAGCACCTGCGCACGGCGCCGTGTACGGCTGACGACCGTCTCTGTTGTGATCTCATTGACACCGAGTACACGGATGCCGCTCTGCCGCCTGCAGGACCCTGCAGGTGATCTGCTACGCAATGTTGCCGCATTGCGGCTGGCTAGACTGCGTTGCATGCCGCTCGGCACGTGGCCGTCTGCGGCAGGAGCTCGACGACGGGAGTGACAGTTCCGGTCGTTCTGCAGGTACACCGTGCTGTCAAGCTGCGGCCTGGGAGGGGGGTCAGGGCAGACACCAGGGCGACGCGGTGAACCTCGCAACGCCCTGCGCTGAGTTGTGACCAGCATGCGTCCAACCTTGTGTGACGCGCGCCTGCACGACGCCGATGGCGTTGGGCGAGTCCGCGTTGGCGCATGGCACGCCGTCGCGCACGAGCTGCAGGCCCTCTGCGTCTGCCTTGCCGCGGTCCACTGCGCACCCGTTTTCACGGAGCACTGGCTCCACCGCCTGCGCCGAGCAGTGTCTGCTGTGCCAGTTTCTGAAGTCTGGTATCTGTGGTGTCAAGCGGACGAGTGCGGAGTGTAGGATGTGAGCTCAGCTGGCAGACGTGGGGCACTGCCCGGAGTGCCGACTCGATTTGCGCTGCGCACTAGCTGCCCAGCAGCGCTGGCTTCTCCGCTCAGAGCTCTGCCGCGGCGCGGAGAGACGATTGGGACCCATGAGCAGCAAGCGTATGATGCGGTGGCTGTGCATGCACAGAACCCTGATCTGCTCACCAGCCAAGCTTATGACCCGGCGGCGATGCACGCCAAATGCCGTACCCGCCGACCTCTGCACGCGTCTGCCCTAGATGAGCTCACCGACTTTCTTGCCGCTAGGTGCCATGCCTGTTTGTGAGGCCGCCGCACCTGCCAGTGATACACGCGCGGACCGGTCAGGTTGACCAGCTCGTCGGCGCGGCGCTCTTCCGCAGCCTGCAACGCCGATGCCACCACCGCGTCCAGCGCACGGCCTGGGCATGGTTCGAGTCAGTATCTGACTGAGGATTAAAGTCAGGCTAAAGAGAGGGTCCAGCTTATAGATAGGGTTAATGGTTGAAGTGAGGGTTTGGGCCCGGACACGACGGCTCTGATCTGTCTGATTGCCACGTCTGACTCACAAGCCTGAGAGCACCCGCACCGATCCGGGCAGCTCTGAGGTTCTGGGTGTCACGCAAAACGTGTGCGCATCGACAGTGTGCAGGACCGAGTCATGGCTGCCGGCCGAGCGACATTGCGAGCAAAAATGTGCGGAACTTGCAGGAGCATTGGCGGCGCTACGCTCACAGCCTCAGTGTAGCAGTGCAATTCGATGCAGGGTACGACGTGGTGGCTCCAAGGTCATGGCGCCTCGTGTCGGGCGGGCACAGCAGGCGCTGGAAAGCGCGCACCTATGATGGGGTGCCGTGGCGCGAATGCGAGCAGCCACTGGTGGAAGTCGCCCTCGCGACCCATGCCGGACACCACGGACGCGTTGGGCCAGAACACCTGCACAGTCACGTGCCCTGCCGTCCATGGGCGTACGATGCAATTATCTAGAAGGTCAACTGTACTCCATCATGCGCGAGCATCAAGACGCGAGCATGCCATCTGCTGTTTAGACCTGCCCATCGAGTGAGCCGACGTGCTTGTGAAAATGCAACACACTGGTGTGGGCCGCTCTCAGCGTTGGACGCCGATCGCAGGGGGAGTCGTTGTCTAGGATGATGGGCAACCTGCGACACACCTCGCGGAACGGGCGCAGCGCGACGACGTCCGAGTCGACGTACACGCCGCCGTAGCGCCAGACGACGGCGAGGCGCCAGATGTCCGCCTTCGCCGCGCCGGGGACCATGACCGCGTACGCCTGCGGGAATAGCCGTTGCATCGGTGTAGCCATACCGCAGACGCTCAGGTTGCAGGCTGAAGAAGGGCACCGTGACGGGGATCACAGGCGTCCGCCATGCTGACGCCGGCGGCTGTCGGTGCGGATTTAGTGCACGGCAGGCTGGTGGCATACCCGCTGCACGTGCTCAGCTGTCAGGTCGCAGATGAACCGCCGGCAGTCGCCGTCATCAAACAGCAGGTACTCGTACTCCGGATTGGCCTCGATCACGCTGCGCATCGCCGCGTGCTGGTTCGCCAGCGGCCTGCGTGCAAGTGGCGGCGCGGCGTGAGGGGACTGGAAAAAGTCGGGCGCACAGCTGTCGATGAGGTCCGGGCAAGACACGAAGTGGACTGTCGCCCGCCACAAGACCACAACATGTGCGGCCCGTCCGCCAGAAACTCCGGCCTCAAGAAGCTTTGCCAAGCGGCAGCTACAGGAGGGACCACAAGCTGAGTCCCTCCTGGTCATCATTGGCAGGGTAGGTTTTGGCAGCGGCCACCTGTTGTCAGCCCAGGTCTGCCAGATGATCCGTGGCACCGTCTGAGGTTGCGGCGGGCCTCCGCGGGCCGCCGGCAGGTGCTTCGGCACCGCGCACGAGGCGTTTGCCGGGCACGGCTGCAGCCGAGTCGGCCGCGTCATCTCCTTTCGCTGCGTCATCTCTTCTCGCTGCTGCTGCGCGATCCATGTGCGCACCCAGTCATCCTTCCAGTCGCCGTCCTGCGGGCCGCGGACCGGCGCGCCGCCGCGCCCGGAACCCGCGGCGTTTAGAAGCACCACTGCAGCCACGCCGAGCAGCGCCGCAGCCCAGATTGCGCCCCACCGCCGGCGCCGCTTCATGTTGTGATAGGAGCTGGCTGCGGACGCTTGACGTGCGTCCGCGGCGGTGCCTCATGGCGGCGCGTCGCTCCGCCTCGTTCGACCTGGTTTTGAGCGGCGCATGGGGTCGAAGCTGGCTGTTGTGGGGTGAAGTCGAGTCAGGGCGAGGGTTGGTTCCACGGACGGAAAGATGTCACATGTCTGCGGGCAACTGTAGCGCTGCACGCACAGCTTCCTGGCTGTTTGCGACCTCCGATGCACCCCGTTGCAACGCACGCGATCGTAGCCACGGGTTTGCTCAACGATTGTGTTTAGCTTGACTTAGCCAAGCACGCAATGAGAGAGGATATCGTACACGCAACCCCTCCCCTTGCCACCTTGCTCCCTCGCAACCCGCGTGTGCATTCGACGGCTGCGGCAGCTCGCAAGGCAGGAGCCACCTTAACGTGCGCGCATTGCTGGCAACTCATCTGCGCGCTCCTTGCCATGATGCCGCCACTGCCCGTGCCAGTACAGGTTATCATGCAGTGACGCGCCGAGACCGACGAACTGTGTTCATAGCTACGCCGTGAGACGCCGATAGTCATAGCTACTACGGCTCACGACCTTGGAAAGCTGCACGCCTTGCTTGCGCGTTGTCACGAAATTTGCTGCCCTAGGATTGCCTGACAGAGTCTTGACTCAGTTCACGCACACAACTTATGCAAGGTGGATTTCGCTGACTGACTAGTAGACGCGGGTCAGCCTTGTGCTGGGCACAGAACATGCCGAGCGGGTGACGCAAGGGAAGGAAACGCAGGAGGGTCCGTGATGGCCAGGCCGGCTCGGATGACCTGGGATCGCAACCGAGGGCGTGGGGCCTGCGCCGGGAATACACACGCCCCGACTCCTGCACAATGTTGTCGGTGGTTCCTCGCGCGCTGCTCGCGACGAGCCCACCACAGGACTGCGGCGTGCATGCCGGCCCCACTTCTGCGGCACTTGCTCGCGCCACAGCGCTGAGCGGGCGCGCTTCCCCGCTCACTCCACGACGACGCGGCGCGCTTCGGAGACTATCTGCTGCACGTCGGCGGCCGGCTGCACGTGGCCCTCCTGCGTGATCTGGGCTGATGCGCTGTCCTGCAGACGGACAGCAGCGCGCCGAACTCAGAGTCCGACATGCACCAGAAAGCAGGCAAACACACCAGATATAATTGCAGCACCTCAAACCCAAAACACAGCGATCCGCTTGAGGAGCACCGATGGCATCAAAAATTTGCTGGTTTTGCAAAGATTGAAGAAATAACCGAATAGGCACAGCAGTAGGCCTAAGGTCAGAGTCAGGGTCAGGGTCCAGGGTCCGGGTCAGGATCGCGCCTGCAGCTCGGCGGGCAGGTTGCGCAGGAACCAGGGGTGCGCCTTGATGCCCTCCAGGTTCAGCCGGTGCGCCGCGTTGACCACGAAGATGCGCTGCAGGAGGTCCCGGACCTCCTCTGACACGCCGACGCCCGGCGGGAAGCTGAAGTCGGCCCGTCACTATCTTCTGCGCGGCCGCGGGGG